>CM021106.1:373585009-373903817 GCA_007115665.2 Sequoiadendron giganteum
TGTAGTTTTTCTCTGAAAGGTCATATTTTCAACATATGTGGCTCTTCTTCTTTTGATATTTCTTATTATTCAACATAAGCTTTTGGTGTGATCATATGTTTCCTTTGTTGCCTCTCCCAGTGATTTTTGCATGAAAGAAATGATGAAAACCTTCTTTTCATGGCTTCTTGCAAGCATTTTTTTATAGGTTTTTAGTTTGAGGTTTAACTATGCTTATAGGGTTTCAAAACCCATTGCAATTTGTGGCTCCTCTTGAAGAAACCCTCTACTGTATTATTGGGGTTTGAGAGATAAAACTCAGATCATTTTTTCTCGCTCCTATTACTACTATTATTCTTCATTTATCCTTGCACCATACATTTGTTCAAGGTCTGTGATTATTCTCCATTAAAAGTGTCGCTGTCTTGAATGTTGAAGATCACTCTTT
This sequence comes from Sequoiadendron giganteum, assembly GCA_007115665.2. Lineage (NCBI taxonomy): Eukaryota > Viridiplantae > Streptophyta > Pinopsida > Cupressales > Cupressaceae > Sequoiadendron > Sequoiadendron giganteum. The sequence continues at coordinate 373,585,437 of CM021106.1, forward strand.
AGTCTCATCTTTCACTCTATTCCTTAGCTTCACTATAAAATGCATAAGTGTGTCTTCTTCAAAATCTATGCTATTGTTTTCACTATCATGACATATAGTCATGCTTTCCTTTTCAACAATACCCTAGATTGTGACTGTAATGTCTACCCCTCAAACCTGTAGGTTACCCTTCAATCTTGCAAGACTTTGTGATTTCCATGGAAAAAACCATGATTTTTAAGTTTATCGTCATGTACCCTATGAACTGCCCTTGATCAATGCTAAATTGTGTAAAATGAATATCTCGTGCATGTTTGATTTTGTAACCTTCACTGTGCTTCTGAGGTGGTCGTGATATATCTTCTATCTTGACATTGTTGCCCTTCTGTTAATTTCTTTAACTGCTACCTTCAAAATATTTCATTTGCAAAATCACTTGATCTGTTTTCGTGCACCGTTAAATCATCCTTGAAACTTTGTCCTTGACACCTTTAAGATTCCATATTGAAGTGCCCTCTTTTTCAATGCATTTTCATTCTTCTTTAGACTATGACTGTCCATGTTTCTCATGATATTTATTCATCTTGTAGCATACTTATGTCCTATTCTACAAACATCACCCTTAACTCTTTTAATCTATGTTGTAATTTTATCTCCCTTAATTCTTACAGACTACCACCCACTTTGATCAGGCTTATCATCACAAGGCTCAAACTATCTTTTGTTATTTGGTTACTATGAAACCCTTAACTATTTATGGTGTTGATTGTTATTGCTTTTACATTTTAGTCATTGAGGATCGTCGAAACACTTCCCTTTGAAGATGATTGCCTTCCTCGTAAGGTGTTCAATATCAGCATACTTTCTTATTTGCACTTGTGATGGCCATCTAATCCATTTATGGCTCCAATCCATTCTTTTGTCTCCCAAAAGTCATATCTTAAATAATAAATGATGCCAAATTAGCACAGTCCATAGAGAACTTAGATGTCTTTGAAATCTTTCCCATCCTTCTAGAGTTTTTTGTTGTCTCATTCTATCAAAAAACTTAAATATGTTGTGTAAGAGCTCCAAAATCATCATTTACCATGCTCATAAATATTTTGTACTTATGTGTGGAGAATTCCTCATATAGGCTTAGGAATTTCTTGCTTGATTTAAGAGCATTATTCATCTTCTAATAATGCCCCATGAAGGACTGTTATTTCTTGTTGTGATCACTACCTTGTCTTGAAAAAGTTACTATAAAATGAATTGCTTACTTGGTCCTTTGTGAATCCTCTCCTTAACTATTGCTTCATGCCAAACTTCCCCTTTGGTGTTGCTACTTGCCTCCTAACATGTTCATGGTGAATTTTCATTGCTAAAAGCACATACTTTGTCTACTAGGGTTCAAAAGAACTCAACCCTCTATTCATGGCTCTTTACAAGTTTTTATTCTTTCTTGCATGGATCCCTTTTGTCATTGTAGCTTGTACCTTTCATGGTGATTGTCCTCTTTAATAGTTCTAAATATGATTTTCATACTTTTAATTTTTATTTTATCCATTTGACCATTTGATGACACTCTTTATCAAGAAGTTACTATTTTTTGAATACCCGTACCTACACAACGAACAGACAAGTTAAGAAAACAAGAAGCCCAGAGCTTCTCATGATAATTCGATGATCTTAACTCCTCTTGGATCTTCTCGATGACTGTGTACTGATCTTGAGACATATTTGAATTTGATCTAATGCTTAATAAGAAATAGGCTGAAAGTCTATTTATTTCACATATTAAGAGAATTGGAATGTTGAGCTCTAACATTACTTCTTTATCCTTTGCAGATACCTCTAGAGCTATCAACCAAGGAGTTGAAGATATAGTTGATCAACACTGGGGTTTGTCATTCAGGTAATGACAGATCCCTTTCCTCTTACATATGCTCTTTATTTTTAGATGTTCAATTTATTTATTATTGTATCTTATATAGTTATTCCCATGGCTTGTGTGGGAAACTTATAAACATACTTCTTGTAATGAATATAAACAGCTACTTTGTGCAAATTTTTGTATAGTATTTCTCCTTTTGGTAAACAATTGCATAATGAAAAGTGAAAATTTCATTTCATAGCATTATTAGTATGATTACGAGAACTTTAGCAAAAAAAATTGTGTACCTTTCTCCTTCTACAAAGTAGAAAGCATCAGTGTTGTCCCAGCCTAACCTGATTGGTTTGAAAGCACAATTAGGTAACATTTTGGTTACCTCTACTATGTACTTCCCTGCTAAGAATTTTAGACTAGTAGCATAAAATTATCCATTGAGCATAGGAGTCAATTCCTATCCTTTCCAACTCGTAAAATCCTTTGTAACTCGGCTATTAAAGTTTGAACAATAGCAAAACAAAATTGAAAGAAAAATATAATGGATCTGAACAAGGCCAACAAACTATGCAACAACACTTCTTCGAAAATAAAAACTAAACTGAAGTATATGTACAATCATCACTTATTAAGTGGAAAGAAAAATTAACATAACCTATACTAACCAGAAATGGTTACTATCAAACAAAACCATTAACCGGTATTGAGAAATAACTTCCCTTTTTTATTAAGAAAGGATTCTCTGCAAGGTGATTTATTACTAATAAGATATGACCCATAAGAACATACCCTATAGAATGTTGCAAAACTCTCTAAAGAACAAAAACAAAATCACTCACCATATGAACCTGATCATACATACTTTTGTTATGGGGTGAATAGGTGAGTTTTCTTTGTTGTTCTAAATCTATAACCTCCTCTTTGGGTACAACAATAATGTATGTCTCCTTAGTTAGCTCTCTTCCAACTAAATCCCTGATTGGACATCCTCTTGCAAGGATGAACTTTTGGCTTGTACTCCTGGTTTCTTGATTGAGATCTGTTGTTACATCCTCTATCATTATTTCAATTTGATTTGAAGGATATTTTGATCTATCATCAAGAATTGAAGGAATGACTACTTCTTTCACCTGAATAGGTTGATCACTTAATGTTGGTTCACATGGCATCAAATTATCATCAATGTTAGAGAAAAAATCTTCTATGATACTTGAGAAAATTTTCTCATCTAAGTCATAATATTGTACTAAATCCAGATGAGTTTCATCACTCTGTTGCTCCAAACTAGGAACTGATGTTAGTATGCATGTGTTATCTTCATTCTCATATACAAATTCAAGAAATTCATCAAACAAATCAACTAGATCCTAAGATTCAACCTCTATTTCCTTCACAAAAATATGTTCAACTTGATCTTGTTTGCCATCTAATTTTGACACAAAAGACTCAAGATCATTCCAAAATGAATCTTCATCACATTCCTCTTGTATTTTTTATAAAAGTGGACTATTGTTTACCTCATGGTAGCTCTTATCAAACCTTTTAGACTCCACAAATATTTCATTTATGTGCTCCTCTTCCTCATCCAAGGCTCCATTATCATGTTGATTGTCTTCAATCAACAACTCATCAAATTTCCCAACATCTTCTTGCTTCTCTAAAAATTTTGTTGATAAGTGCAAACTCAAACTTTCTTCATTATTTTCAATAGAACAAGGAAGATCATTAGTTGAGAGATACAAAGATTCATCTTGAGAGATCTTTTCTTGTTCTAACCAATACTACTCCATAGTTGCATGCATCAATTTTATATTATGAGCTGAGTCATCTTGAAAAATAATAAGTCAACCTTTATAGGAAAATAGTGATAGGAGAATTAGATTCATCTAGTAGGGAAACTTGAGGAATTTCTTGAGCTTCTTGGAAAGAAAAAGGCTCTTCAAGTGGCTAGTCTTGAGGAATAACAAATTCAGATTGTACCAAAATGGGCTCTTGCAATGGTAAAGGATCTCTAAAACTTAGAATCTTGACCTTAGGAGGGTTAAGAGGCTCACTTTGCTTGAAACTTGGAATCTTATACTTACAAACCTCCTCTTGAAAAGGCTGATCTGGAATGAAAGGAGTTGTTTGGACCTTGTGCCTTTGTATTTGAGCAAAAAAAAGCTTCATTTTCTCCTCTTTTGTAGCTATATCCCTCTCAAGATACTCTTCAAACTATATCCTTTGTGCCTCCAACTCTTGCTCATGAAGATAGGCTTGATAAGCCAACTCTTCTTTCTGAAAATCATATTCTTGATCTTCTTCATAACCTTGATTTTCTCCAATCTCACTCAACTATCTTTCAAAGTGTGACCTTATATCCCTGCAACTCATGTCTTTAAAGTTTGGAGTTTGATTGGGAGAAGATTCATCCTGGTGGGAAACAAGATAGGATTCTTGGGGCTGATTTTGAACATATATAGGCTAATATGTAGGATAAGTAGGGACGAGTGGGTGGTAATCATATTGAATATGTTGGTTTTCTTGAAAATCCATGGGACTTGGGCTAAAACCAGGAGCATGGTTGATTTGATATGGCTAATAAATAGGTGGATTAACAACATTTTCATGGTATGATGGATGATATGACATATTTCTATGAAACATTGACATGCTTATTCATTCAAAAGTTGGAAAACAAGAAAAAATCATATTTTTTTAAATAAACCAGCACTTGATCATACTAAAACCAATAAAATACCATTCAGAGTTGCCAGATGTGTTGTTTTCCTTGCCTCTAAAGGCTGAGATCATTGACACACACACCAAGAATAGGTGATATATGAGAAACTTTGGACTAAAATAGTCCAATTGTGTCCCATCGAGTGTGCCAAAAGTTGGTGTCACAAGGATTGCACCCAAATGCTAAGCTTGGAGGCTCAACAATCCTATGAAACATGGAAACATCTTCGAGCCTGCGGGTTGCTCATAATGAAGATGAATCTCTAGATTATGGGCTAGTTCCCCATTATATCTCCTAGAAACTAATGGATTTGATTTGGAAAAGGGATAGAAGGATAGTTGATGAAATGAAAAGCTAATTATAGGAGTTGATGCACCAAAATGCAATTAACCTACAATAGCTTGATTCATAACTACTTCTCAAAGGATTTGTTTACACAGCTCAGCTTGGGCAATCCAATCACATAAATATTTCATAAAAAGGCTTCGATAAAATATCTTTTCTAAAGGAAAAAAATATTTTCACAACTTGGAAGATGAGACAAATCACTAGCACAACCTATGACCTGTGATTATTAACTACTTTTGCATACATGCAACCATGAATAAAACAAAAATTTATAGGTTTTATTATTAAAACACATCAAATATTCATCAAAATTATTCATAAGACACACCACGCCTAAAAATAAGAATGTAAAAACTTGATCCTATTGAATAATGGAAGGAATCTCTATAAAACACTAATAAAAATAATTTGAAATAACTATTGTTGTATCAAATCTATAAAAAAAATTGACTTACAAATCTCTAAGTCTCTCTACAATATGCAAGAGAAGGAAAAAAGTAAGAACTAAGGAAAAAAGAATAAACTTTTTCATCTTTAATACAAAATGAGTCTAAAAGTGCCAAGAGGTGGCAACTGCAGTCAACTCAACTCTAAAATATCTCCCTCACGAGAAAAATAGAAAATCCATTAAAAGGGGGTTCACAACTGTTCCAATTTGAGCTAAAATAGCTCCAAACTCCCCCTCTTAATCTTCTTGACCCAAAAGAACTCCAAAAGCACTCCAATTTGACTAAAATTCAAAGAAAAAACACTCTAGATCCACTGATTTCTTAACTCAACCTCAACTCCACCTCCTTGCATGCTTAGAGAGCATCTATCAATTTATTTTAACAAGGATTAAGGTAAAAAATAGTTAGCTACCTTATTAATTGTTGGAACAAACTGATCTCACAAATATTCTAATAGTTATTAAGGCAATTAATTAATAATTTACCTTAAGGTGATAAGATGAACTAATACTATCTTGTGAGCATGTGGAGAAGGGGAGTTAAATTGTTGTTACATGTCAAATTTTATAAAATAAATAAGAACCTCTAGTTGCTAGGTTCCAAAGATGATGAAAAATGCATCTTAAGTCAAACAAGGACTTAACCTTTCTTAGGCATTAATACATAGCTTTATTTTGCAAAATAAAGGGAAAAATACCCCTAACTTGGTCAGCTAAAGTTAGGCTTTCTTTGAGATTCTCAAAAGAAGCTCTTAACCCTAACTCAAGCTCATTTTGCATTCAATTTTTACCTTTTGTGTTTTCATGTTGCGCCACCAAGGGTTTGTAGCTTTTGGACCTTCTTGTAGAGTTTGATAAGTCATCCTCATTGGTAAGTTGTTATTTTAATTTTTTCTCTGAAATGTCATATTTTCAGCATACGTGGCTCTTTTTCTTTTGATATTTCTTATTATTCCACAAAAGATTCTAGTGTGATCCTTTGTTTCTTTTGTTGCATATCCCATTGATTTTTCCATGAAAGCAATAATGAAAACCTTCTCTTCATGGATTATTGCAAGCATTTTTACAAGTTTTCAATTTGACGTTTAACTATGCTTATAGGGTTTCAAAACCCATTACAATTTGTGGCTCCTCTTGAAGAAACCCTCCATTGTATTATTGGGGTTTGAGAGATAAAAATCAGATCATCTTTACCCACTCCTACTACTGTTGTTATTCTTCATTTATCTTTGCACCATACATTTGTTCAAGGTCTATGGTCATTCTCCATTGAAAGTGTCACTGTCTTGAATGTTGAAGATGACTCTTTTATCTCAGCTTTCACTCTAATCCTTAGCTTCACTATAAAATGCATAAGTATGTCTTCTTCAAAATCTATGCTATTGTTTTCACTATCATGACATATATTCATGCTTTCCTTTTCAACAATACCTTGGATTGTGACTATAATGTCTACCCCTCAAACCTGTAGGTTACCCTTCAATCTTGCAGGACTCTGTGATTTCCATGGACAAAACCATGAGTTTTAAGTCTATCCTCATCTACCCTATGAAATGCCCTTGTTCAATGCTAAATTGTGTAAAATTATTATCTTGTGCATGCTTTATTATGTAACCTTCACTATGCTTTTGAGGTGGTCGCGATATATCTTTTATCTTGAAATTGTTACCCCTCTGTTAATTTCTTTAACTGTTGACTTCAAAAGCTTTCATTTAAACAGTCACTTGATCTATTTTCCTGCACTGTTATCATCCTTGAAACTATGTCCTTGACACCTTTAAGAGTCCATATTGAAGTGCCCTCCTTTTCAATGCATTTGCATTCTTCTTTAGACTGTGACTATCTATCTTTCTCGTGATATTTATTCATCCTATAGAATACTTTTGTCTTGTTCTATGAACATCACCCTTAACTCTTTTAATCTTTGTAGTATTTTTATCTCCCTTAATTCTTACAGACTGCCACCCACTTTTATCAGGCTTATCATCACAAGGCTCAAATTGTCTTTTTTTATTTGGTTACTATGAAACCTTTAATTGTTCATGGTGCTAACTATTATTGCTTTTACATTTTAGTCATTGAGGATTGTTGAACCATTTCCCTTTGAATATTATTGTCCTTCTTCATAGGGTGTTCATTGTCAACATACTTTCTTATTTGCACTCGTGATGACCATCTCATCCATTTATTTCTCTGATCTATTCTTTTGTCTCCCAAAATAAATATCTTAAACAATAGATGATGCCAAATTAGTATAGTCCACAAAGAATTTAGATGTCTTTGAAATCTCTCTCATCCTTCTATAGTTTTTTGTTGTCTCATTCCATCAAAAAACTTAAATATGTTGAACAAGAGCTCCAAAATCATCATAAATACCATGCTCAGAAATATTCTTTACTTCTATTTGGATCATTCCTCTTATAGGATTATGCATTTCTTGATTGATTTATGAGAATTATTCATCTTCTAATGATGCCCCATGAAGTATTGTTATTTCTTGTTGTGATCACTGCCTAGTCTTGAAAAAATTACTATAAAATGAATTGCTTCCTTGGTCCTGTGTGAATCCTCTCCTTAATTATTGCTTCATGCCAAACTGCCCCTTTGGTGTTGTTACTTGCCTCCTAACAGGTTCATGGTGAATGTTCATTTCTAAAAGCACTTACTTTGTCTATTAGGGTTCAAAAGAACTCAACCCTCTATTCATGGCTCTTTATGGGTTTTTATTTTGTCTTGCATGGATCCCTTTTGTCGCTATAGCTTGTACCTTTCATGGTGACTGTCCTCTTTGATAGTTCTAAGTATGACTGTCATACTTTTAATGTTGATTTTATCCATTTGACCATTTGATGACACTGTTTATCAAGTTATTATTTGTTGAATACATGTACATGTATAGAGAACAATCAAGTTAAGAAAACAAGAAGCCCAGAGCTTCTCATGATAATTTGATGATCTTGACTCCTCTTGGATCTTCCTAATGACCGTGTACTGATCTTGAGACATCTTTGAATCTAATTTTATGCTTAATAAGAAATAGACTAAAAATATATTGATTTGACATATTGAGAGAATTGGAATCTCGAGCTCTAACATTACTTATTTATCCTTTGCAAATATCTTTGGAGATATCAACCAAGGAGTTAAAGACACAGCTGATCAACACTGGGGTTCGTCATTCAGGAAATGATGGATCCCTTTCCTCTTACATATACTCTTTATTTTTAGATGTTCAATTTATTTATTATTGTATCTTATCTAATTATTCCCACGACTTGTGTGGGAAACTTATAAACATAATTCTTGTAATGAATATAAACAACTACTTTGTGCAGATGTTTGTATACTATTTCTCCTTTTGGTAAATAATTACATAATGAAAATTGAAAATTTCATTTCATAGCATTATCAGTATGATTACGAGAACTTTAGCATAAATTTTTTGTGTACCTTTCTCCTTATACAAAGTAGAAAGCATCAGTGTTGTCCTAGCCTAACCTAATTGGATTGAGAGCACAATTAGGTAACAATACCATGAAATTTGGTCTCCTTGCATCCTGTTAGAGATATTGATCCTACTAAGTCTTTACCTTCAAACTATAGACCAAAATTTCTATTGTCATTTCCATCAAAAAAATGGACATGATACAGAACATTTCAAGCGTCTTAAACATCTTGTGCAAGACCTCATTGATTCTAATCATATTCTAATTGGAGGTGTCAATGATCAAGGTAATAAATTTGTAGCTCCTGCTAATCAAAATATGTTAATCTTTACCAATCTCGTGTAATCATAATATATCCTTTGTCAAAGCTGAAAGGAAACTAGGTGTGTGGAATTACAATTTCCTACACTAATCTATGAGGAGAGGAGAGTGAAAATTCATTTTAACCCTTACAATTACAGAATGTTAAACATATGTTAACTTAGATGTTGCTGCAATCACATACATATAGAAAGATAGACAGAAGATAGAAGTGACACAAAGATTTACCGTGGGGAAAACCTTTCGGTAAAAAACCCCACACTCCAAAACCTGCACAATGTATTATCAAAACACTTGTTGTTTACAACACACTTGCAATGCAAGCTATCATGGAGTCTTCAACACTCGTATCTGGAGACAATCCAGCAACATAATAGTACTTGTCAAACTCTATATGTCTCCCATCCAAAGCACTGCTTATATAGACTTTTACAAGGCCAAAATGGCATCTTCTTGAGATAGGCGTCCAACATGAGTGCATGGCCCAAAACCCATGCCTAGGGACACATGTCCAAGTGTGTCATAAGTCCTAACACTTGTCCCAACATGCATTCCATAGTTGGGTCGCCCATTCCTAAGTTTGGGCAATGACGGATGATCTTACAGTTCTTACACCGTCATAGAATATGCCAGAAATAACCGTTATGACAGCTGTAAGAGAATCTGTCATACACATGCTATAAATAGCATATTCTCTTACAACATGTCATAGATGCTCCTTGGGTGCCCAAATAGGCCTTATTCAAAAATTCCCTTGCATGCATGTCTTGCATGTCTTCACCTGTCATAGAATCTTCCTTATTTAGCTCTTACATGTCATAGGAATCCATCATAACCGTTTCAGTCATGATTACCTTACACATTCTCCAAAGTGTCTACACTTGGCAGATAACTCCTACCACAAAGTGGGACGCCTAGAACCTCCTAGACCAAGTTGACCATCCTAGTCATCTTCCAAGTGGAGTGACAACTCACCGTGTCCACTCACACTAAATGACAAAATAGGATGTGCAACTTAAATACATTATTTGCAAACAATTAATTACAAAGCAAATAAATACATGCTAGGAATTTACAAGGTTGAGACACCTTAATTCCCAACAAAAGCTAGTGTAACAAAGAATGATGTGATGAAAGTTGATACAGATGATGAAAATAAAAAAGATAATGAGAACCTTATGGATGATTTAGTCGCATTTATTGATGCTAAACCTCATAAGGACCCAACTAAAAAGTTGCTTGATATTGCTTTCTCACAACAAGACATACTTATACATCCACCCGATGGTCCTCTTTACATAGCTGAAAGAATCAATGATGAGCCTACTAATGGGATATTAATTGATCTTGTCTGTGTAGAGAATGTGATCATTGAAGAATTCCTATTTATGCATGAACTCTATCAAGATACATACGACAAACCAAAAGCATGGATCAAAACACATAATGGTTTTGTGTGCCCTATGATTGGCTTGATAAATCTCCCTCTAAAGGTTGGAACAAAAGAATTAACTGTCTCATTCACCATCATCATGTCATTGGACCAATTTCATGTGAAGTTAAGCTATCCATGGCTTTACTCCATGAATTTCATTTTGTCGGTTGTGCATAAATGTTTAAATTTTCCATTTGGCAATGAGATATTTACTATGCATCATAGTGGCTTTGATCTTGTGTCTTCCCAGGGAAATTTTCATTGGATTTCTTTTGGTCTGAGCCTATTGAACCTATTAGACCCTGTGAATACTTATTTTTCAAATCCTATCAAAATTTTATGGCAAAGCGCATAGAATAATTATCCCTTAGCAATATGCCTCAACCCATGATTGAGCCACCTATCCTAGATGAAACCATGATTGAACCAAAAGCCCTTCCAAGTATCGAAGAGAAGCCTATTACAAATCCTACACCCATTTTGTACAAGAGACCACAAGGTAACCAAACAAATCCCATTGTACCTCCTAAAGTCAAACATGTTTACAAAGTGAAAGAGAAAGTGGTTGAAAAACCTCCCATGGTTCTTTTCTTTCCTCCTTTAAGGGAAGAAAAGAAACCTATGGTTCATAAACCAGCTCCTACACAAACACAACTTGAAAAGTACATTAAAAGAAACCGAAATGCAAGAGAATGTAGGCATAGACATCGTGCTATTGCTCGTTTGTTGTAAGCAAAATAGAAAAAAAACAACATAGAAAATCAAAATCCAAACATATCTCTAGCAAGGCATGATGCCTCTCCACCCTCGCCACAACATAAACAAGAAACTTCTATGGATATTATCATTAGACCTCCCGATGTAATTAATTTGGATGATGATAATGAAATTACAAAGATTAATGAGGAAGTGCATAATGAGCTAAATCTAATGTTTTCCTTTTCTATGAACCTAAATGATGTTTCTACTAACAAGGGTGTTGAACTTGGTATGTGTCCTAGTTCGGCACTTGATGTTGTCCCTTTGGCTAGTTGTCCTCCTTCCACATATACTGAACAAGATTAGGATGTTAATGACCTGCTATAGGTTGACTCACATGTGCCTTACTAGTATTTTTCTTTATTTTATTTTTTCATGTTTCTTTGTATGATTGCATGTGCATAATGTGATCCATCATACTATTTCATTTGATGTATCTCTCTCTTCATGTATATTCCTCTATATGTATCTAAATTCTTTTATATGTTGTACAATTTTATATTTTCATTTGTCTTGTATTTTCCTTTTGGGAATGACGCAAGGCGTTGAGACATTTAGGTCTCTTCCATGTTGACCTGAAATTTTTTCTTTGTTTTTTCTCTCTATATGTCATTCTTCCTGTTCTATGAGTATTTAGGGAATGATGATGTTTTCGAGCTTTATAATCACATTGTAGCAAAGATACACTGACCTTGAATCTGTGGATCCCTTTTGTGTTTTTGGATTTTATTTTGGGGGCAACCCCTTTTCATGATGTAGCTTCATTTGGAAACATATGACTTGGAATAGGGCTTTTTGAGTAAGCTATCATGTCTTCTTGCTACTTTAAATTTATTTCTCATAGCAATGGTGTATCAATTCCTTTAATGTGTGGGCATAAATTGGCATTATTATTGTAGAAATTTTTGACATCCTCATTTTTCTTTGTGCATTTGTGGGTTTGATGTCCTTCGAGAGCGTGATGTTTCTTAGCATACGACTTTCCTCTTAGTGGTGATTCTATGAGTTGAATCCCCTAAGTTGTGAATCTTTTATCTTGGACTTGTCCTCTCTTAGAGACATTAGGCATGATGATCCCTAAGGAGAGACCTTACACGAACTAAGCAAGATCCCTTTGAAGAAACCCTTTATATATATATAATGCTCATAAGTGTTTAGCATAATACAACTTGTTAACCTTATGAAGCTAGAACTCATCCCTATAAGGTCACCAAGCATAACACACTTTGCTTGCTAGTAGAGCCTTGCCCGTGTTCATGAGTGCTTAGCATAGTGTAGCTTGTTAGGACTTGTGAAGCTCAAAGTGTGGTATTGTGGTGCCTTATTGAATTTTTTAGGAGGATAGCTTTGATTTGGTATGGGATCCTAATAATTCTCTCATTTTCCACATGTTGGGGGCTCATCTAGTGGACGACCTGATGTTCCATTAACCTGTGTGAGAATATGTGTCGTTTGCATAGTGGACATCGAGTTCTACTTGTGAACGTATTGAAAAAATATCCTATATGTGTTCCACATCATGTTGGATAGTTGAAGCTTGATCCACCCCCTTCCTTGGACAAGTAGTCGTGTTCTACATCACATTGCGACAATCGAAACTTGATCCATCCATCTCTTCTCCTAGGCTTTGATGTTGTATGATTGAGTATCTTTATCATTGTTTCATACATATGCATCTTGAATGTCTACTTTAATGTGAGTTTGACACAGGGGTCATCCTCACACTAAAGTGGGGGCTAAGTGTAGTGTAGGAAAAAGTATCCATTTTTCACACTTAATTTGGGAATTAATATTAAAACAAAAAGAACTAAATTATGCCTTAATTTAGTGTTGTAATATGTATTTTACATATTCAAGTTGAGTTTAGGGACTTATTAATTAAAATTGACTTAATGGTGCCTTATGTGTGGTGTTTTAAGGTGTACCTTTACACTTTCACACTCACCTAGGGATTTATTAATTATTTGAGGTTAATTATGCCTTAATTGGCCCCTTAGTTCAAATCCAAGCCTAATTAATTGCAATTTGAAGGTGAATACCTGACATTCATTAATGCCATAGCACAACACTTAACATTGGAGAATGTGTGTCCTAGGTAAGTGACATAGGACCCGTTCGCCCAAGGGTGAATGGATCCTCACTTAGACCTGGGACCTAAATCTTGATTATATTTATGGTAGTATTTTAATGATTTCAAATAAAACTCGACATTCATTAATTTCATTACATAACACTTAACATTGGAGAATGTGTGTCCTAGGTAAGTGACCTAGGACCCATTCACCCAAGGGAGAATGGGTCCTCACTTTGACCTAGGAACTAATTTTTATTATGTTTTTGGCAGTATTTTAATGATTTCAAATGTATATTCACATGTTGGCTTGTGTTATTTTAATTTCAAAAATTAATGTTATATGTATAAATATAAGGTCATTTCATTATGTTTCACCTAGCAAGTTTATGACAAGACTTTCAAGCAATCAAGAATTTTTTATTAGAGCATTATAGGAGCATTTCAAGAGCTTTTTCAAGGCATTTAGGAGTAGATTATTGAAGAATTATTGTAGCATTCAAGATCCTATTATCATGTCGAAGTCTCCTTGCATCATGTGTATTATTTGAGCTAATATGTTGATGTAGTGTTCAGATCTATTCAAGCATTCAAAGGCATTGTTCTAAATCAAGTTTCATGATCAAGATCCACATCCATTGAAGTCATTTCATGCAAGTTGCAGATCCAAATTCCAAGGTTCAAATAAGGATTTGGTGAGTTGTGACATTACTTTTTTCATTCATCATTCCTTTCATGTTTCATTTCATTTCAAGGTTTAATTACCAAAACAAGGTTTTACCAAGGAAAATCCCCATTCACCAACAAAATAGCATTTTTCCCTCTTGATGTATGTTTGCAATTTTTAGGTGGAAGATCTCTTGAAGAGCAAAATTGCAAAGTTGTCAAAGTTGCATTTGTCATCACCATTCTTGCAATTTCATGAAAACTGACCTACAAGATTTATTTTTAGTTGTTCAACTATGAAATCAGGGATATGGGAGTGCAAACACAGGAGAATTAAAGCCAGAAACCATTTTTACATAGCCCTATCCAAGACACATTCATCATAGGGAGGATGAGTCCTTAGTTTTCTTTGAAAAATAAATTTTGGTGACTAGTACACATCATTTTCCCATTCTTAGATCTGTATTTTAGTTTCAGGTTCCATCAGAATTGAGCTTAATCTACTAGATGCGCTTTATAGATTGCATGTTTGAATTTGTTTTTTATTTTTAATCTTTCTCCCCAAAGTGTTGTTTAATCAGGGACCTCATCCTTGAATAAAAGGGAAATTTATAGATTCACACTTTGACTTGACTCACCTTTTGGTTGACAGTCATTTCATTGTTTGGATCTCATTTCCTGAATGAAATTAGAGAAATAGGTCCATCAAACCATCATTTTCCCATTATCCCATATTTGTGGTAACCTATTTTTCTTCATTTTAGTATGTATACATATATGTATGTATGTATGTATGTATGTATACATATATATGTGTATTTATATATGTATGTATACATATATATGTGTATGTATATTTGTATGTATATATGTATTTATATGTATGTATATAATTAGCTCATGTTCTCTAATTGAATCAGTTTTAAAATTTAAATATAGGTGAACAAAATCATGTTTTTGATGTTGACACACAACTATATATATATATATATATATATATATGTATGTCTGTGTATATGTATGTATAGATATATATATGAATGTATATGTATGTATAGATATATATATATATATGTACATATATATGTATATATATGTATATATATGTATATATATGTATATATATATATATGTATACATACATACATATGTATACATATGTATGTATGTATGTATGTATGTATGTATGTATACACATATATATACATACATACATACATACATATGTATACATATGTATATTATGCATATATACATATATATTGTAGTATAGTGTAGGAAAAAGTATCCCTTTTTCACACTTAATTTAGAAATGATTAATAATAAAATAAGCTTAATTATTCCTTAATTTAGTTTTGTAATATGTTTGTCATATTCACATTAAGTTTAGGACTCTTTTAAATAAAATGGACTTAATTGTGCCTTATTTTTGGTGTTGTAAGGTGTACCTTTCAACTTTCGCACTAATCTAGGGCTCTATTAATTAATTGTTTAATTATACTTAATTGGCCCCTTTAATTCAAATTCAAGCCTAATTAAATGCAATTTTCAAGGGATAAAACCCGACATTCATAAACTCCATTAGACAACACTTAACTTTGGAAGATATGTGTCCTAGGTAAGTGACCTAGGACCCATTCACCATAGGGCGAATGGGTCCTCACTTAGATCTAGGACCCTAATTTAAACTATATTTAACACTGAGCAATGTGTGTCCTAGGTAAGAGACCTAGGACCCATTCGCCATAAGGTGAATGGGTCCTCACTTAGACCTAGGACCCCCCTTTAAAATATTTTTTGGCAGCATTTTAATGATTTCAAATCCATAATTCAATGTCGGCTTGTGATATTTGAATTTCGAGAATTAATGATAAGATATGTATAAATAAGAGTTCATTTCAGTTTGTTTCATCCTAATATCCTATATTTTTCATGCAAGCATTCTTAGAGAAAATGATATGATCAAGAGAGCATTCAAGAGCATTTTCAAGTCATTCAAGGGCAGATTTATATAAGATTTTTGTAGCAATCAAGATTCATTTCATCAATTTCAAATATGTTTTGCATCATGCATTTTTTTTGACCTAATGTGGTGATGTAGTGTTCAAGATCTATGCAAATATTCAAAGGCATTGTTTCACATCAAGTTTCATGAACAAGATCCTCATCCATTGAAGACAATTCATGCAAGTTTGCAAATCTACAATCTAAGGTTCAAATAAGGTTTGGTGAGTTGTTACATATTGTTTTCCATTCATCATCCATTCCTTCATGTTTCATTATTTAATTTAAAGGTTTAATTACCAAAATGGGGTTTGACCAAGGCAAATCCCCATTCACCTAAAAAACAACATTTTTCTCTCTTTGTTGATTGCAGATTTTAGGTTGAAGATCCTTTGAAGAGAAAATTTGAAGAAAGTTGCAAAGTTGTCAAAGTTGCAAGAATTTTTTTCAAATCACGAAAAATATTCTACAAAATTTATTTTCGGCTATTTGATAGTGAACGTCTGGAATCTAGGAGTGTAGATCGAGCATAAGAGAACCCAAAAAAACATTTTTCAGAAACCCTAGCCAAGACCCATTTTCCATAGGGTGAATGAGTCCTCAATGAGCTTCAAAAGGTGGCTTATGGTGAGAGGTACAATTTTTTTTCCCCTTTCCAAATCTACCTTTTGATTATGGTTTTCTAGCAGATTTGATTAGTGTTCTTCATTTGCATTTCATAGCTTGCATTATGGAGTTTGTTTGATGGTCTTAAAATTTCTCCCCAAAGTGTTATTTAGTTCATATCCCTGTCCTTTCATTGATAGAAATTTGTTTTATTCATACCTTGATTTGACTCACCTTTTGGTTGATGGTCATTTCATTGTTTGGATCTCATTTCCTTGAATAAAATTAAGAAAATAGGTCATTTTGGTGAACCCCCCTTTTTACAACAAACAAACACCCTATTTTTCTATGTTTCATTGTGGTGGACCTAAGTTTGATCATTGAATTTTCTGATTTTGGAGTCCTCTTTCACCCTAGATTTAGATCTTGCATCCCTTTGCATTGAATTGTGTCTCATTTAGGGTGTCTAATTTACATTTAACTTTGCATTGCATCTAGGGGTTTTAAGGTTGCATATTTTTATTCTTTAAATCTAAAAAATACAAAAAAAATCAATCATCTTGCATAGCATTACATCATATTAACTTGCATTTGAAAATTGAAACAAAAATTGCATATCAATTTAGGTTTTCTAGGTTGTCATTTTGTCACATTTTGCATTTACATTCAATCCTCATTTCACGGAAAATTAAAACTGAAACTTGTTGGACCAAACCAGAATTTGGAAACGACTAAAAATCACTCAAAAATCTGTAAAAACTTGTTTCAAAACCCTGACCTAGGACCCATTTTCCCTAGGACGAATGAGTCCCTGATCAAGGTCACATTCTGATTTGCTGGGCATTAAAATATTCATTTCTACATTTTTCTTTGTTGTTTTCATATTCTTGTTTCTATTAGAAGAATTTTTGTTTCATCAATTTGATCATATCTAGCTTAATTTGATCAATTTAGTGCATTGTGTGATTTCAAAATTGCATTTACAAGACTTCATTTTCAAATTTTTGCATAGTGTAATCAAAAAATTACCTTGTTTAGAATCTAAAAATTGCATTTACATATTGCATTCTAGGTCATTTCATTGCACTTTACCCTCTTTCCATTTTGGGTGCTTACATTAATTTTGTAAATCTTGTATGAGCTAGTTCGAGACTCATGTCATCCCGTGATACACCATTCGTTGTGTATCTTGGGTTTTCTAACTATCTTTCTAATAGTGTTGATAATAAACCCCTTATGGATCATAGCATACTCACTATTACATGCTTTACATTTATTGCAGATCATTCGCTTTATCACAAGGAGCTCATTCTCATCACTTATCTCGGCACATCCTTGTCTTGCACTTAGTGGGGGCAAGGGATTAGATAGCCTTGTCCTAGTTTCAACACTTGATGTTGTCCCTTTGGCTAGTTGTTTGCCTTCCATATACACTGACTAAGATTGGGATGTGGATGACTTGCTATAGGTTGACTCGCATGTTCCTTACTAGTACTTTTCTTTATTTTCTTTTTCATGTTTGTTTATGGGATTGCATGTGTGTACTGTGATCCCCTGTACTATTATGTTTGATGTATCTCTCTCTCTTTATGTGCATTCCTCTATTTGTACCTACATTATTCTATATGTCGTAAATATTTATCCTTTTTTTTCTTGTCTTGTGTTTTCCTTTTGGGGATGATGCAAGGTGTCGAGACATTTGGGTCTCTTCCATGTTGACCCAAAATCCTTTTTCTTTGTTTTCACTCTCTATGTGTCATTCTTCCAGTTATATGAGTATTTGGGGAATGATGATGTTTCTGAGCTCTATAACCACATTGTAGCAAAGACATACTAACCTCAAATCCTTAGATCCCTTATGTATTTTTGGAGGCAACCCCTCCTTCCTTTTTCATGACATATATTCATTTCGAAAACATGTGACTTGGAATAGGGATTTCTAAGGAAGCTCAAATGTCTTAAGATTGAACATTGGCTACTTCAAAGAAATTTCTCACAATAATGTTGTTAGCAACCGCTTTAAATTGGGAGCATACATTGATAATATCTTTCGACATTTTTCATGTTTCATGGTGTGATTTTTCTTTATTCTTGTGATGCATCATTTTCTTGGTGGTGTCATTGGGTTTGATGTCCTCCAAGAGTGTGATATTTCTCAGCATACAACTTTCCTCTTAGTGTTGATGTGATGCACTACATTCCCTAAGTTGTGAATCTTTTACTCTTGACTTCTCCTCTCTTGGAGACATTAGGCATGATGTTCCCTAAGAAGAAGACCTTACATGAACTAAGAAAATTCCCTTTGAAAAAAAACCTTTATTTGCATGATTGTTCATAAGTGTTTGGCATAATATAGCTTGCTAACCTTGTGAAGCTCGAACCCCTAAATTTAAGGCCACCTAGCATAACACGCCTTGCTTGCTTGTGGTTCCTTTTCTTGTTCATAGGTGCTTAGCATAACGCATCTTGTTAAGCCCTATGGAGCTCGAAAACCCCTAAATTGAAGGCCACCTAGCATAACACACCTTGCTTTCCTATGGAGCCTTGCCCTTGTTCATAGGTGTTTAGCATGATGCAGCTTATTAATCCCTATGGAGCATGAAACCTAGCATTGTGGTGCCTTATTGAAGTTTTCAGGAGGATATATTTTATACGGTATGGGAGCCTAATATGATTCTCTCATTTTCCACCCTTTTGGATACTCACCTAGTGGAAAGCCTAAAGTTCTACTACCCCAAAGTGAGCATGCAACAAAACAAAATCGAAGGCTTAGATGTGTTCCATGTCGATTAGACACTCTAGGCTTGATCTTCTTGGTCTTTGATGTTGTATGATTGTGTACCTTTGTCATTGTTGCATACATAAGTGTCTTGAATTTCTACTTTAGTGTGCATTTGACATGGGATCATACTCTCACTAAAGTGGGGGAAAATGTAGTGTAGGAAAAATTATCCCTTTTTCACACTTAATTTGGAAATAATTAATAATAAAATGAGCTTAATTATTCCTTAATTTAGTGTTGTAATATATTTTTCATATTCACATTAAGTTTAGGACCCTTTTAAATAAAATTGACTTAATTGTGCCTTATTTTTGGTGTTGTAAGGTGTACCTTTACACTTTCACACTAATCAAGGGCTTTATTAAATAATTGAGGTCAATTTTCCTTAATTGGCCCCTTTAATTCAAATCCAAGCCTAATTAAATGCAATTTATGAGGGTTAAAACCCGATATTCATAAGTTCCATTGCACAACACCTTGGAAGATGTGTGTCTTAGGTAAGTGACCTAGGACCCATTCGCCATAGGGTGGATGGATCCTCACTTAGATCTAGGACCCTAATTTAAATTGTGTTTTACACTGAGCAATGTGTGTCTTAGGTAAGTGACCTAGGACCCATTCACCATAGGGTGAATGGGTCCTCGCTTAGATCTAGGACCCTAATTTAAACTATGTTTTACATTGAGAAATGTGTTTCATAGGTAAGTGACCTAGGATCCATTCTCCATAGGGTGAATGGGTCCTCACTTATACCTAGGAACCCCCTTTAAAATATGTTTTTGGTAGTATTTTAATGATTTCAAATCCACAATTCAATGTCGGCTTGTAATATTTGAATTCCAAGAATTGATAATATATGTAAAAATAAGAGGTCATTTCACTATGTTTCATCCTAAGATCCTAGAGTTTTCATGAAAGCATTCCTATAGAAAAGTTTATGATCAAGAGAGCATTTAAGAGGATTTTCAAGGCATTCAAGGGTAGATTTATAAAACATTATTTCAGCAATCAAGATTCATTTTATCATGTCAAAGATTTGTTGTCATGCATGTTGTTTGAGCTAATGTGTTGATGTAGTGTTCAAGATCTATGCAAGTATTCAAAGGCATTGTTTCACATCAAGTTTCATGATCAAGATCCTCATCCATTCAACCCAATTCATGCAAGTTTGCAAATCTGCAATCCAAGGTTCAAATAAGGTTTGGTGAGTTGTTACATATTTTTCTTCATTCATCATTCCTTCTTTCATGATTCATGTTTCATTATTCAATTTCAAATTTTAATTACCAAAATGAGGTTTGACCAAGGAAAACCCCCATTCACCTAAAAAACAACATTTTTCTCTCTTTGATGTGTGATTGCATATTTTAGGTTGAAGATCCTTTGAAGAGAAAAATTGAAGAAAGTTGCAAAGTTGTCAAAGTTGCAAGAAAAGTTGTCAAATCACGAAAAATCTTCTACAAAATTTATTTCTAACTGTCTAACAGTGAACATCTAGAATTTGGGAGTGCATACCGAGAAGAAGAGAACCTAGAAATCATTTTTCAGAAACCCTAGCTAGGACCCATTCACCATAGGGTAAATGAGTCCTCAATGAGCTTCAAAAGGTGAGTTTTGGTGAAAGGTACACATCATTTTCCCCTTTCTAGATCTTCCTTTTGATTACTATTTTTATCATATTTGATTACTATTCTTCATTTTCATTTCATAGCTTGCATTATGGAGTTTGTGTGATGGTCTTAAAATTTCTCCCCAAAGTGCTATTTAGTTCATACCCCCATCCTTGCATGCATAAGAAATTTGTTGATTCATACCTTGATTTGACTCACCTTTTGGTTGATGGTCATTTCATTGTTTGGATCTCATTTCCTTGAATGAAATTAGGAAAATAGGTCATTTTGGTGAGCACCCCACTTTTTACAACAAGCAAACAGCCTATTTTTCTATGTTTCATATGTGTATGTATATAAACATATATGTATGTATAGTTGTGTGTCAACATCAAAAACATGATTTTGTTCACCTATGTTTAAATTTTAAAGTGAATTCAGTTAGAGAACATGAGCTAATTATTAGATGGTTGTGCATGATAAACACTAAAGCTTTGAACTCTTAAAACCCACTAAATATCTCATCCTTGGTCTTTAAGTAGATTCATGTCTTGCAAGAGAAATCATCAATGAAAGAAACATAGAAAATGCTCCCTACAATTGATCCTATTGAAATTAGTCCACACACATCCAAATGCACTAACTCTAGGATTTTCTTACAACTAGGCTCCTTGCTTGAGAAAGTAGCCTTGGCATGCTTTTGAAGCATGCATCCTCTACAAACCCCATGTTGTTCAATATTGAACTTTGGAAGTATCGTGGTAATATCCCTCATATTAGGAAATGTTGTGTGATGCAAAAACCCCATCCTCTTATGCCATAATTGACACAAAATGTCAATTTAAATTTTAAAGGTTTGGTCTAAAATTGGTTCACCTTGTAACTTGTTAAGGTTTCCTTCTCTAACCCCTATAACTTGTGTTGTAATATGCATTCATTTTGGTCACTAAATAATCATATGGGTTGGTCATATAACCTTCTTCGATATTATCTATATTGTACATTCTCATTGTCTCTTTGGATTTATCATTTCTTATGTTGTTCTTTGTAGAAGGTTCTATTTCATAGAGATAAATTTCTATCTCATTAGGTAGAAAGTTAAAAATGTTTTAGTTTTGAAACTTGATAAATTTAAAATTTAAATATGTTTTAGTTTTGAATCTTGATAAATTTGTAATTTATTTATATTTTGTTCTAATGATATGCAGATCTCTTTATTTATATACATATATATGGTTGATGATCAAGCATCTCACCATTCTCCTTAGTCTGAGAAAAATGATCAAGCTAGAACGAATTTATATGAGGAGAGTAAATTGGGAGATTAGAAAAAGCATTGAGATGTTTAGATCAAACCATTCATAACTCCCCTAATCTGGCCAATAGAGACAAATTAGTCAATATTAGAGATGAGATTTTACATATGATTGGGACCATTTGATCATACAATCCTTATGATGAGATTAGCACTGAGCAGTTTTATTTATCTCTTGCCAAGAGTGTTACTGGCACAGAGAAATGGAGATATGTTAGTAAGTTAGTTTCTCAAGATAATGTGTATAACATGTTCCATTTTTATAGGGGAAATGATAGAATTAGAGGATATATAGTTACTAGGTGTACAGATGAGCTTGTTGCTCCATTTATATATCCTAGATGGTTGACAGCTCATCGTAGATGGACTCATAATGATGAGCTTCCACTTTATTTTTGCAAACAATTATATGTAAAGTTTCATTTACAGATGGATGTGGACTACACATCTTTTCCTAAGCATACCGGATAGGGTAGAGGTAGGTTTTCAAACAAACCTATGTATAGAAATCTAGATTTTCCACCGCCTGTCAACAAGAGGGAATTAGTTGGTCCAAACCTTTTGGTTCTTCCAAAATGTTTGGAATTAGTAGAAGTAGGGGAGATAGTTGCATGCCCTGCTAGATCTCATATTTTTGATAGTATTGCCACCATTACCACACAAATTGATCAGATGTCATCTGAGCCTATTGGGAGATACTTATTATGGTCGTGGATTAGACTTCCTCCTAGTAAGGCTACATCTACTAATTATGATATTTTTATTCATGTCAATCTACCATCCCCATCAGATGTTTCCCATATGAGTGACACGACTGTGTGTAATGTGTGTGCAGTCTTCATTACTGATTTACTAGCAACTTACCAGTTCATCAGTGAGGAGTATGGGATACCTCTTGATCATGTACCAAACCTTATTAGACGTCGACATCCTACTAAACATATGAGCCAAGGGGTGGTAGCTTAACAAGATATTCCACACCATCCTAGAGGCTCCCATGTGCAACATGCTTCTATTGATCTTACAACTTATCCATGTTCTCAGCATGTTCCAGATCACGTTGAGGTTACTACGCCACCTGATCTTGTTCGTGGCACATATAGTGCACTTCTTTTTTGCACTAATAACATACCACCTACAAATGTCCCTGAGGTGTCTCTGTGTTCTTGTGATATTAGTGTGATTGGTAGAGCCCTCAATGATTCATGATAGTTACTTGAATAATTTATATATATAAATTGTGTTTTAAAATTTACATGTACATATATATTTTAAATAAAATTGATTTTAAAACTTAGTTCTAACTCCTTATTGAAATCATGTATTTGAAAATTTCCAACAAATGATGATTTTTCAAACTTTGGAGATTTGGAGCATGTTGGTGATCCTATGCATTATACACCCGAGGTATATTTAAATAATAAATTTCAATTACTTGATACATTGAACTTGTACATTGTGAGTTTTAGATAATTTCACATATATATACACATGTGTATTAAATTAAATTGCATGTACTTGAACTTATGTAGGTCATGGGACAAGGATTGAGACAGGTTGGATTAGGACATGGATTGAGATAGATTGGATTAGGAGAGGGATCAAGACAACCTAGATCATGACATGGATCGAGAGAGGGATCAAGGCAGGGATCAGATTCATCTATCCATACTAGATATCCTTCTCTTTGAGTTATTTTACATGACACATTATATACAAATTAAATACATTATGGTTTTATTTATTTAACACTTGTACCTTAATTTTTTTCCTTAAATATGTTCAATCAAAATTAGAGTTACACATACTAATTTTTTAGTCAATATTGATTAATGTTCAAGTCATCCTTTGAGGTTTAGATTATATATATTGTAAGCATTAAACCTTTTGCAACCTAGTTTAATTTATGATCTTTGGTGCATTTGAAAATGCATAAGGGTGATGAAAAATCGCTATGGGTAGGTCCTAGTTTACCCTCTTGTTGGATTGAATTTATTACTTTTCTTGAATGTTAGATGAATTTCATACGTCAAGCATGCAAAAGGAATATTTATATATATAAATTTTGAGACAATATAGGTCTTCGTTTTACATGATCTAAAAAACAATTCCTAGAATGGTTGCTCTTTGTAAATTTTTAAAAATGGATGTAATTAATTACACAAATGAATGTCTTTAAATACAAAGAAATAGAAATAATTTGAATGAAAATATGTAAGTTAGGTCAATTCCTAAGAGATGGTGCTATAAGTGGAGTTGAACAAATGAAATCAAAGATTCTTGAACTTAATAATTTCATGGAACAAATACAATTGGAAATAGATGAGGAATTTAGGAAAAATGAATTTAAAGTCACTAGGTTTTGTATTGCATATGAATTTACATGCTTGAGCAAAGAAAGTGAGATATTCAATGCTATAAGTGGAGTTAAACAAATGAAATAAAAAAAAATTGAACTTAAGAATTCCATGGAACAAATGCAATTGGAAATAGATGATAAGGAGTTTAGGAAAAATGAATTTAAAGTCACTAGGTTTTGTATTGCATATGAATTTACATTTAAGCAAAGAAAGTGAGAGATTATACTTTAAGTGGATTTGAACAAATGAAATCAAAGATTCTTGAACTTAAAAATAATTTCATGGAACAAATACAATTTGAAATAGATAAGGAATTTAGGCAAAATGAATTTAAAAGTTACTAGGTTTTGTATTGCATAAGAATTTACATGCTTGAGCAAAGAAAGTGAGAGATTCAATGCTATAAGTGGATTTGAACAAATGAAATCAAAGATTCTTGAACTTAAGAATTCCATGGAACAAATGCAATTGGAAATAAATGATAAATAATTTAGGCAAAATAAATTTAAAGACACTAGGTTTTGTATTGCATATGAATTTACATGCAAGAAAAGAAAGTGAGAGATGATACTATAAGTGGAGTTGAACAAATGAAATCAAATATTCTTGAACTTAATAATTCCATGGAACAAATACAATTGGAAATAGATGATAAGGAATTTAGGAAAAATGCATTTAAAGTCACTAGGTTTCAAGTATTGCATATGAATTTACATGCAAGCCAAAAAAGTGATCTAGATGATGCTATAAGTGGAGTTGAACAAATGAAATCAAATATTCTTGAACTTAAGAATTCCATGGAACAAATACAATTGAAAATAGATTCAATAAGGAAAAGGAAAAATGAATTTAAAGTCACTAGGTTTCAAGTATTGCATATGAATTTACATGCAAGCAAAGAAAGTGAGAGATGATGTTAGAGTAATTGGACATTTACTTTATTAATTAAACAATATTTGTTTAATTATGTAAAGTTTCCTTTTAACTCTTTTTCACTTAAGCTAACATTAGGTGCATAATAATTAATTACTTTATTAATTATTATTGTGCAAGCCTAGGGTTTTCCTTTTTTAGGGTTTTTCATCTATATGTAGTTGAAAACTATCTTTTGTATCATTATTCATTTTACATTTTCAGGTGAATATTTTGCTCCACATTCTTGAGCATCTCCATTCTTGTTTCTCTTTGCTTCTCCTTGTAACAGGTTATTTGCTTGCAAAGATCGTTTGGGCTTTTGTGGTGTTGTATCTTCTCAACTCCAACATGGTATCAGAGCTTCAGATTTGCAGCTGCTTGTTCTTGTTTTGAGATTTTGCATTGGAAGCAAATCTAGGGTTCTAAGTTTTTTTTGGGTGGATTCAGCATACTCCATTTTTTGGGTTCACTTTGGGCTCAAATGGACAGTTCCATTGGATTCGTAGCACCCAAAAACCCCTAAATCGACTGTCAAATCGTCGATTTTGGTTACAGTCAATTTGGAAGGCAAATTTTTTTTGCCCTAGGGCCGTACGGAGCAAAAAACGCACAAAAATCGGAAAAAATTTAAAAAAAATCATTTTTTTGGTTATTTTGTGCAAGTATTAAACCACCACGCCAGCCCACCTGGCCCACCGTGCCACTCTACCACCGGCCGCAGCCAAGCGGCCACTGCCGCCCCTGCCGGCCCGCCGCCTGCCCGAGCACCCGTGCTCGCCTGCTGCACCACCACCGCCATGCCGCCCGCCACCAGCCTCTTACGTGCCCACCCCCGGTCAGCCATGTGCCCTAGGGCCGCCAATTTTAAGCCCTTGAGGGCTATTTTTTTCTCTCCAACCCCTATTATGTCATTTTTGGTCAAATGGGCATAACTTGGGCATCCTAGCTCCTTTTTCGAACAGGAAGATGCGTTGGAAAGCTGAGAATGGCACCAATCTGATGGTATAGAAATATTTTTAATTTTTTTACCAGTCAAAGTGAGGTCTTCTTTCTTCACTTTCGGGGTCATAAAAGATGCAAACGGACTCCGTTTTTCAAACTTGAATAGGCGTTGGAAAGCTCTCAACATGCTCTATTCAGTGATGTGATCTATTTTATCAGAATTTTCACCAGGTACATGAGAATTTGTCTTGAAGTATTTTTTGCTTATGCATTGCTTCCTTCTTCTCAGTTTGTACTAGGGTTTGGGTTTATCTTTTTGTGGGGGGTGTTTTTTCTCTTGCTTTCTGTCATTTATCTCAGAAAACCAGAACACCAAAACTCTCAAAAATACAAACCCTTCTGCATCTTCTGTCTATTCTGAAAGATCACATAATAATAAAAAACACAAGCAGGTACAGGTGCAGGGTTTCATGGCAGACTCTTCAGTTGAGCTACTCACATCACATAACTATCACACTTGGAAGTCTCGTATGATGAGGCTACTCAGGTCACGAGGGTTATGGTCTTGTTTAGATGAGGTTCAGCCTCAGTTGCAGCGTGCTTTTGAGATTATGCAGCACAGGAACAAGATGGATGAGGCTATGGGTTTGATATGCCTGCATGTTTCAGACAGTCTTTTGTTTCACCTTGATGCTTTGCTCACTCCTCGAGCCATGTGGCTGAAGTTTGAGACACTTTTTGGGGCCATTAATGAGTTCCGCGCATTACAGATTGAGGCAGAGCTTACTTCATTGTTACCTGATTCCTTCCCCACTATTGAGGACTTTTTGAACAAGTTCAAAACTATCCGCTCTATTTTACAGGGTTGTGGGAAGAACAAGACAGACACACAGTGCATTTATTTGATTCTTTCGAAGCTTCGTGGTCCATTTCAGATATTTGCTTCCTCCTTCTACTCCACCATGGATGGTTTGGGTGCCAATTTTACCATGCCTACCTTTGATTTATTTTGTGAGCGTTTGTCTCGGGAACAGTCCCACCTTTCTCAGATGGATATGCTCTCAGGTTCAAAGAGCAAAGCATTGGTTGCTCAATCACCGAAGGGGAAACAGAAGCAGAAACCGAGGCCCAAGAAAGATTTTGTAGGTAGTGAGCATTCCTCCAAACCGCCTCCTAAGTCTGATTCCAAACCACCATTTAATCCCAAACATGGGAAATCTTCGAAGTCTGGTGAGTCTTCCTCCAAGACTAAGGAGAAATCAGGCGACACTTGCAGTTTCTGTGGCAAGCAAGGTCATCCAGTTTCCAGGTGTTGGAAACGATTAGAGGCTTTAGAGGAGGCCATGCAGCAGCAACACATCTCCTCACCACCGTCTTCTTCTTCTTCCACCACAGGGAAGGGTCATGCTCTCACTGCACGAGCATCGACCAATGGGTCCACTTGGATTTTAGACTCTGGTGCTTCTCACCATATGACTCACACTCAGCAGTTGGTCACTTCTCTTGCCTCTTGTGGTACTTCACAGATTGCAGTGGGTGACTCTTCACAGCTTTCCGTCTTGGGTTCAGGTTCTGTCTCTTTGGATGGAGGCACTCTACAGGATGTTTTGGTTGTTCCTGACATTTCGACGAACCTCTTGTCCATTTATCAGATTTGCCACACTGGCTCTGGTAAGACAGTTGAGTTCTCACCACATGATGTCGTTATTAGGGACCTCCATGATTCTGATTTGGTTGTGGCTACTGGTAGTGTTGATACTGCATCTCGTCTTTACAAATTTGATGGCTTTGCGCCTTTTGAGGGTACAAGTTCATCTCTTATAGCACATGCAGATTCAGTGAGTCAGCTTTGGCATGAGCGTTTGGGCCATGTCAATTATAGATATCTTCAGCAGATGAGTACACAGTCACTTGTTCTTGGTCTTCCACGGATTTTCTGCACTGACGGTGTTTGTCATGGTTGTGTGCTTGGCAAGCATCATAGGGATCCCTTTCCAAAGGGAAGTACCACTCGTGCTTTGGCACCCTTGGAGTTGATTCATAGTGACCTCATGTCATCTCCCACTCCTTCTTTTTCAGGGGCCAAGTATGTACTCACATTCATTGATGACTTCTCCAGACGCACATGGTTGTACTTTCTTAAGTACAAGTCTGATGTCTTTGATTCCTTTCGTGTCTTCAAGACATTTGTAGAGAAGCAGTCTGGTCTCTCTATCCGGCGGATACGTACAGATAATGGGGGGGAGTATGTGAATCAGGCTTTCAGAGAATTTTGCACTGAGCATGGTTTACAGCATCAGTTTTCTGTTCCCTACACCCCTCAGCAGAATGGTATCGCTGAGCGCAAGAACAGAACTTTACGGGAGATGGCTAATTGTATGATTCAGTCCAGGTCCATGGATTCGTCTTTTTGGGCAGAGGCAGTCAATTGTGCCAACTATATTCAAAATCGGATGCCTCACAAGGCGATTCAACATATGACTCCTGAGGAGGCTTGGTCTCATGACAAGCCTGATATTTCATCATTTCGAGTATTTGGTAGTGAGGAATGGGCTTTTATTCCTGATGCTCAGAGGAGAGCTATGGAGCGGAAGATTCGACCCCTCATATTTGTCGGCTACTGTGAGGATGTTAAGGCGTACAGGTTATTTGATCCTGATTCCAGAGAGGTCTTGTTTCGACGGGATGTTCAGTTTGATGAGCGCCTTCCTCCAGTTGATACCCTGTCTCCAGTGTCCACTTCACTACCTACTCCACCCTCTATAGCTCTTCAGGATTATTTTGAGGATTCTGATGAGGATATTGATGATCCCCCATCTCCACCTTCACTTGCTCAACCTCAGAGGCCCAAATGGGCTCAATTTACTATTGAGGCAGTAGGATCTATGGCCGGTGATCCTTCAGACACTCGTCGCACTCGTTCTCATACTACGGGTTCTAGTCTTTTGACTCATGCTCTTTCAGAGGATCCTCAGAGATTTTCAGAGGCGACAGGTCACCCTGAGTGGGATAGTGCCATGGAGGAAGAGTATTCTTCTTTGATGAGGAATAAGACATGGGATCTCTGTCCTCTTCCTAAGGGCAGAAAGATGGTTCGGTGCCGATGGCTGTATCGCACCAAGTATGCTGCTGATGGTTCTATTGATAATTACAAAGCACGTCTTGTTGCGAAGGGTTTCTCACAGGTTGAGGGTATTGATTACTCTGAGACATTTGCCCCTGTCGCCAAGATGAATTCCATTCGCTTTGTATTATCACTTGCAGCTTCTAGAGGATGGCTCATTTTTCAGATGGATGTGAAGTGTGCCTTCTTACATGGTGACCTACAGGAGGAGATCTATATGGAGCAGCCTCAGGGATTTGTTCATGATTCTTCTTTGGTTTGCAGACTTCAGCGTTCTCTATATGGTCTCAAACAAGCCCCTCGGGCTTGGTATGAGAAGATGGACTCCTTTTTGCTCTCCACTGGTTTCACTCGTTGTCATTCTGATCACATAGTCTATATTCAGCATCTTGAGGGTGAGATCTTGATTCTTGTGCTATATGTTGATGATCTTCTCATCACAGGTAGCTCATCCTCTATGATTCAGAATTCTTAGCTAGCCTTGATGGAGCAATTTGAGATGACAGATCTTGGCCTTCTGCACTATTTCCTTGGTCTTCAGGTGATTCAGTCTTCAGAGGGGATCTCCATTTACCAGCAGAAGTATTCTTTTGATATGCTTCAGCGCTTTGGCATGCTTGATTGCAAGCCTGCCCCCACACCTTTTCAGTCAGGGGTTGTTTTGACTACTACTTGCCCCACCCCTTCAGTAGATGCTACACTTTACAGGCAGTTGGTTGGCAGTTTGTTGTACCTGACTCACACTCGTCCTGATCTTTCCTTTGCGGTTGGTCTTGTCTCTCGATTCTCACATGATCCTCATGAGAGTCATTGGCAAGCTGCCAAGCGTATTTTGAGGTACATTTAGGGCACCACTTCATATGGCATTCACTACACATTAGGGGATCCTCACATTGTTGGCTACACTGACTCAGATTGGGCTGGTGATGTCAATGATCGGAAGTCTACTTCTGGCTTTGTTTTTTGTCTTGGCTCTGGTCCTATCACATGGTCGTGCAAGAAGCAGACTGCTCATGCATTATCATCTACAAAGGCTGAGTACCGAGCTGCAGTGCTCGCTAGTCAGGAGATTCTATGGCTTCGTTAGTTGATGACTGAGTTTGGTTTTCCTCCTGATAGTCCCACTATTCTTTGGTGTGACAATCAGAGTGCTATACACATTTCGCGCAACCGGTGGAGCATCAGCGGACGAAGCACATTGAGCTTCATATGCATTTCATCAGACAGTTGATTCAGGATGGTTCTCTCATCTTGGAGTATGTTCCCACTGCCGAGCAGGTTGCAGACATCTTCACGAAACCTTTTGCATCTCCGCGCTATCTTCAGTTGCGCTCTATGCTTGGGGTGAAGGAAGTTGTCCTTGGGGGGTCTTTATGAGGCCTTCCTTCCTTCATGTTTCTTTCAGCATGTTGTTCTATCTCTTTTTGGAGAGGAGTTTTTCCCACTGGGTTTTCTCCTTTTCTCCGTTTCATAGAGATTTCTTTGTACTTGGGTACCTGATCTGGCCTTGTTGCCGGGACCCATTGCTTTTGCTTTCAGTAGTTTCTTCTAGGTTTTAGCTTCTCCCTATGTCTATCTTAAGGGGGGGTGTTAGAGTAATTGGACATTTACTTTATTAATTAAACAATATTTGTTTAATTATGTAAAGTTTCCTTTTAACTCTTTTTCACTTAAGCTAACATTAGGTGCATAATAATTAATTACTTTATTAATTATTATTGTGCAAGCCTAGGGTTTTCCTTTTTTAGGGTTTTTCATCTATATGTAGTTGAAAACTATCTTTTGTATTATTATTCATTTTACATTTTCAGGTGAATATTTTGCTCCACATTCTTGAGCATCTCCATTCTTGTTTCTCTTTGCTTCTCCTTGTAACAGGTTATTTGCTTGCAAAGATCGTTTGGGCTTTTGTGGTGTTGTATCTTCTCAACTCCAACAGATGATTCTATAAGTGGAGTTGAAAAAATGAAATCAAATATTCTTGAACTTAATAATTCCATGGAACAAATGCAATTGGAAAAAGATGATAAGGAATTTAGGAAAAATGAATTTTTAAAGTCACTAGGTTTTGTAGTGCATATGATGCTATAAGTGGAGTTGAACAAATGAAATTAAAGATTCTTGAACTTAAGAATTACATGGAACAAATACAATTAGAAATAGATGATAAGTAATTTAGGCAAAACGAATTTGAATTCACTAGGTTTTAAGTATTGGATATGAATTGTGCATGCAAGCAAAAAAAGTGAGAGATGATGCTATAAGTGGAGTTGAACAAATGAAATCAAAGATTCTTGAACTTAATAATTCCATGAAACAAATGCAATTGGAAATAGATTCAATAAGAAAAAGTCAAAGTGAATTTAAAGTTGCTAGGTTTTGTATTGCATATGAATTTATATGCAAGAAAGTAAAGTGAGAGATGATGCTATAAGTGGAGTTGAAAAAATGAAATCAAATATTTTGAACTTAAGAATTCCATGGAATAAATATAATTGGAAATAGATGATAAGGAATTTAGGAAAAATGAATTTAAAGTCACTAGGTTTCAAGTATTGCATATGAATTTACATGAAAGAAAAAAAGTGAGAGATGATGCTATAAGTGAATTTGAACAAATGAAACCAAAGATTCTTGAACTTAAGAATTCCATGGAACAAATACAATTGTAAATAGATTCAATAAAGAAAATGCAAAATGAATTTAAAGTCACTAGGTTTCAAGTATTGCATATGAATTTGCATGCAAGCAAAGAAAGTGAGAGATGATGCTATAAGTGGAGTTGAAGAAATAAAATCAAATATTCTTGAACTTAAGAATTTCATGGAACAAATGCAATTTGAAATAGATTCAATAAGGAAAAGGAAAAGTGAATTTGAAGTCACTAGGTTTTGTATTGCATATGAATTTACATGCAAGCAAAAAAAGTGAGAGATGATGTTATAAGTGGAGTTGGACATTTATGAAAGATCAAATATTCTTTAACTTAAGAATTCCACATGGAACAAATACAATTGGAAATAGATTCAATAAGGAAAAGGAAATTTTTGAATTTTTGTATCAAGCATATGAATTTACATGCAAGCAAAGAAAGTGAGAGATGGTGCACTATATAAGTGGAGTTGAACAAATTCAAAACTGGAAATATTATTGAACTTAAGAATTCCACATGTAATATTTACAATTTGAAATAGATTCAATAAGGAAAAGGAAAAATGAATTTAAAGTCAAGAGATTTTGTATTGCATATATGAATTTATATGTGCAAGAAAAGAAAGTGAGCTAGATGATGCTATAAGTGGAGTTGAACAAACGGAATCAAAGATTAGATTTAAAACATAAGAATTCCACATGGAACAAATAAAATTGGAAATAGATCCAATAAGGAATAAGAAAAATGAATTTAAATTCAAGAGGTTTTGTATTGCATATAATATGAATTTACATGTGCAAGCAAAGAAAGTGATCTAGATGATGCTATAAGTGGAGTTGAATAAATGAAATCAAATATTCTTGAACTTAAGAATTCCACATGGAACATTTATACAATTGGAAATAGATGACCAAGCCTTTGAAAAAAAACCATTCTAAATTATGTCACATGTCCAATCAATATAGATATCTAGATCTGTAAAAAAATTGAATATATATCTGGTCATGTATCTAAAAAAATATATTTCATGTACATAAATTTAAATAACTAAAAGCTCTTGGTACATATAATCTGGATCCTCTCTATCTTTAATTATCTCTAAAATATTTTCATGATCTTCAATAGGCAACCTCTACTTTTGTTTGGCACGTCCTCTTTTAGGTAAAGTTTCAAAATTTATTTTTGTTGCTATAACTAAGTGACTATAATGTAGAACCTTTTGTCCTGGCATATATCAATAAATATAATACCATTTTTATCTATATTTATTTATTGATAATATGTTCCTTCAATAATGACCGATCCAATGGGATAATCTTGTCCATCACCATATGTCATCGATTCCACCAATTTGCATTTTGGTTGCGTATATCTTAGTAAATAGTAATCTACACCTTCTGCATTGTCAAGATCTGCAACAAGAAGGAAAATATCTCCTATACACACCATGTAATACAAACAAATATAAATATTTATATAAACATGCTTGAAACTCAAGTAGAATATATAAATCAATTTTAAGTTAAAAAATGTAAATTTAAGTAAATATAAAATATACCTATAACAACTAAATCAAATACGCGTTCGTAATCAGTTGAATATAAAGGATCATAGACATAAAAAATTTCATTTTATTCAAAAGGATGCATTGATACTAATTGTTTCATTTCCCATTGTGAAACATACCCATCTCTAATATTCTCACATTGAACAATATTTGCATCGGCCTCAATGCAATCAACACAAAAACATAATTTTTCTCTCACATTAATTGTGTAAGGCTTGCTATGTCTCATTGTCATGATTTGATGCAAACTTCTAATACCATTAATTGTTTGACAATTATAAGGATTTGATCGATGATCGATCAATATATATAAATTACAAACATCCAAGTGATTAAAAAGTGTATATATATATACATTTTAAAATTCAATTTTCATGTAAACACACTTTGAAATTCAAATAAAAATTTCTTGACTATGTACCTTTAACTTCCCAAAAATAGCATGTGTTGTATATTGAGTCACGAGCGGAAAAATGACTTTTGCACCATTCGACAATTTCATTTGCATTTTGTATGGCATTACCTACAAGTACATGTTGGAAAAATTTGTCAAGCTAAGAGGTTTAAGAATTTAATTTAGTTTAAATAAAAAATTTTAAAAAATCTATTTCATATATGGTGTTACCTGGAAGTTCATGTTGACGAAGTGCATGCTTCACACACGCTCCTACTCCATCGTGCTCTCCTTTTCCATGTCCACTCTCATAAAAATTTGACAAAAAAAAATTTCCACGTCTAGCATGTCGTTGTCTTAACCAATTAAAAGCTTTTGCAGACTTAAATTATCCTATGAAGTTACAAATAATTTCATTCAAACCAAATTATTTGAAAAAAACTAGATATATATATATTTAAGTAATTGAAAAATTTAAGTCTCAAAGTTAAGTAAACAACATCCATTAGACCATATCTAGTGTTGTTCAGCATTTATGGCATGTCATCTAAGGTCTTCAAAAAATATTTTGAAACAATGGGCTACATATTTTCTATCATGTCCCCTATCATCACTAATATAAACGTGAACATCTTTGATGATAATTCGATCATCTTTTCTACTTTGTAAACCATCTACATGTAACTTGGAATGCCTATAGAAAACTTGCACAAAGATTGCAACTTGCTCTAAATGATAATATTGACTTTGAATCTCATTTTGAGGACTAAATGTATAGTTCTCAGAGAAATCTACAATAGATAAAATACAACCTAGTGGAAAGCAATTATTTGAGTCATGAAATTGCTTAGCTTTCCATCTTGCACCATGACAACATTGGATATGTGGATATATGATATTGTGAAATTTATTCATAAATTCATTGTAAGACAATCCACTCTCTTTGAGAACATTTTTTTTGGCCTCGACTCCTAACTTCGTTGAGTACTTCTCATATTCAAATCTCTTCCAAATAACTTGCATTGAATTATCAATTTTTTCAACTTGTAAAATATTCTTCAAATTTCCACAATCATTACATATATTTTTTATACATTGTACATTGAATTCATCTAAATCTTCTAATTTTTCACATACAAGAGACTTCACAAATTGTGTTGTGCTTCCAAGGGTGGCTATATTTGGATTAATTACTGCCATAAATATTTTATATGACTGTAGGTGTAGATCAAATTCAGCATGATTTTGACAACAACAAGTTTCACATACTTTATTTATCCGTACAAACGATGGTTGTAGTGTCTCAAACATCTTTTGAAAAATCTTCACATCTAAAAATTCTTGCTTGAATGCTTCAAAAAGTTCACTTTGTACTGTATCTATAGAATGTTTTGGATGAGAAATTTTTGTACCATCTTCACCTCTTATTTGTATAGTGACCCTTCTATTGGAAGAAACATGAGAGTGGTTGGTCTAATATCCAATCACATGTTTCTTTACATCTTCTAAAATTCTATCTTTTTGGGGAACCCCACAAATATTTACCCAACTTCTCTCAATATTTTCATCGAATCTATCTCTCTTTCAACATATCTTTGAACAGTTCTCCTAGAAACATTTAGTAATTCATAAATTTTTTGAACTTGTCTTCTATGTGATAATTTATTACTAGAAATTATAGTCATCAATGCCCTACGTGCAACACCTGGACCACTAGCTCAACTCTTGTTTTCAGTACAATTCAATGCTTCTTGCAATTTTTCAACAATTGGTTGTCTTAATGAACTTGATGACTTTTTCCTATTATCAACCCCTAACAACTCCAAAATAGGGGTCATTTATTTTCACCTAAATAACTTTGCAAATAATTGTGCTCTTCCAATTAGAGATTTTTCTTCAAAAAAACCATCCCATATTCTTTTAGAGTGTAATTTTACTGTGCTTGTAGATAACATATCTCCAAATGAAATATTATTGAAAAGAGAATCCTCATCCATCTGCATCATATTTTCCATATCATAGAAAAAAATTCTATTACTAGGTTCAATTTGTTCTTGTACATGTACGTCACCTTGGACATCAATAATTTCCATGGGTTGTTCTTGAGTAGAGGTTACTTCATTCACTTTTCTCTTCTTCTCTCTTTTTCCAATATACTTCCTCTTTCTAGTCATTTGACTCCACGTCACAAATTGCTCAAATTTGAATTCACCTACATAAAAATGTACACACATTATTTCAATGAATGTAGTTAATATTGCATAAATAGAACACTAAATATTTAGTCCCCAAGAAGATTACAACCATATTATCTTAACTACATTCATTGAAAAGACAAACAAAATAGGTCTTAACTAATGATATTGAAAGAATTCATCCCCAAGAAGATTACAGCCATATTAACATCATCATACTCAAATTTGAATTTGTTTGAACTTGAATATAAGGGTCCTACATTACTTATGTTGTTTATTTAGTGATATAGGATGA
This sequence comes from Sequoiadendron giganteum, assembly GCA_007115665.2. NCBI lineage: Eukaryota > Viridiplantae > Streptophyta > Pinopsida > Cupressales > Cupressaceae > Sequoiadendron > Sequoiadendron giganteum. Next base: position 373,622,264 of record CM021106.1, read on the forward strand.
TAAGGTTCATCAACAAAAATTTATTTAAATACATAAATTATAATAAAGGTTCATCAATTAAAATTTCTTTAAATACATAAATTACAAACATATCATGAGCATATTTGGTATATCACTTGAAAATATTTAGCATGTAACTAGATGTACACTAGATCATGATGTCACTTATTATCACCACTAAATGCATCAATATGTGGATCTTTTTAAAATAAAACGAGTACTATAAAACATAGAAAGAGAAACATCATGCTCAATATACCTAAATGTGTAGGTCACTAGCTCATATCATAAATTTAACAAGACATGCTCATAAATTTCAATATCACATGTGATAAGGAAAGCCAATTAGTGTTAAAAGAATGAAGAAGGAGCCCCTTAATGTGTTGTCATTGATGTCAAAATTGTTGGTTGATATCTACACTAATCCGGTGAACAAAGCTAATTTGGTATTTTGGTATGCACTCTTCACATGATAAGATCTACTTATGTGATGATAGTATGTTGTTTTTTAATATAATTCACACTTGTGTTCACAAAATTAGTTGGTTTGGATGTATAGTTTGAAAGATATAAGTAACAATAGTTCATCATATAGTTTTTGGCTATGTACAGTGTAAGTGGGTATCTGTAAACTGGTTTGCGTTCCTCCGATGATAAGAATCAAACTTTTTAAAATATTGGGAGATTCCCTACAAGTTTCAGTGTATTGTATTCTCTATATGGTGCATGTTTATGTGGTCAAATTGATCATTGGTGTTGATCAGTTAGCATATTTTGAGATTAGGTCTAATTACTGGCCGGCCTAATGCTTGGAGTGTGTTGCAGTGATTAAATAGGTATTGTGGATGTTATTGAGATCTATTTTAGGTCCATTCTAACATAAATTAATTATTTCACATTTGGTTTAAGCACGAAGGTGTTTTGGTTCAAGTGTGAAGCTAACAAGGCAATTTTAATTTAATTTTAATTTAATATAGGGCTACATCTAATTAGGCCAACCTAATTGATGTATGTGGATGAATTGGGTATATATGTAAGAAATTTTTGAAGTTGTAGGAGCAACATGAGATGCAAGCATACAAATTTTATATATACATGATTAGAACTATAGCAGAGATATTATGAATATTGAGTGACTATAAAGCAGAGCAATGTTTTGTTTTTTGTATCTGATAAAGTTCATAGTGTCAGTATATTGAGCTTCAAAGGAACTGAATTCAGTACAAGGAAGGTGCACTTTGTATCAGTTAACATCTTGGCTTTGTGGCCATTTCTATCTTTCTTTCTTTTTGTGGTTGTGAGCCCTATTGGATAGTGTGTCCTGGCAGTGAGCTTTTTGTAATATCTTATAACCGTGGTTTTTCCCTTTTTGGGTTTTCCATGTAAAAATACTAGTGTTCATGTGTCATGTGATCTTGTGATTGTTTCATGCTTTCATTCCTTATTATGGTTAGATGTATTTTGTTAATTGGATGGATTATGATCAAATGGTTTAATGGAATATTGATTCACCCCCCTCTCAGTATTCCAGGTGTTCAACAATTGGTATCAGAGCAAGGTTCCTTCTAAGAAGCCTAGCAACTTGAGTAAGATCTTGGATTTTGAACACATGGATGATAGAAATTATCTTACTCCTCTGGAAGAAATTTTTGCAATTGAATACATGGAAGATGGTTGCATGATTGACAAGGAAGAACTTAAAGTAGCTCTTGAATATCTTGATAAGGTTGAAGTCAAAAACAAAGATCTGAAGGAAAACCTAAAGGAAGCAAATGAATGCATCAAAAAAATTGAGAGAAAAAATCAAGAAATTTAGAGAAAGACATAGGGAAGTCAATGAACAATTAACCCGAGCAAATGAAGACATCACCGGATTGAAATTACAAGTGGAATAAAAGAAAATAATTGAGGAATGTCTTAATGTAATGGTAAAAGGAAATATTGATAAATGCACAAAAATTGAATAGGAAGTGGTAACTCTAAGATCATATCTAGAAAAAGAAAGAGTTCATGAAGACAAATTCAAAACAAGTTCTATAATACTTGATGAATTGATTGCAGGGCAGAAACCATCTAAAAACAAAAGAGGTTTGGGACATGAAGAAGGAGAAAGCTCAAAGGCTAACTAGACCCAAAACAAGGTTGAAAATCAAGAGGAGACTCAAGGCAATGGCAAAAAAATCAAGAATCAAAGAAGCAATGCTAGAAGACCCCCTAACATACAACCAAATGCTCAAAGGTACCCATCTTTCATTGGTATTTATTTTTCTTGCAATAAATTTGGACATAAGTCAATAGAATTTAGAAGTAGAATGAATCAGAATGTTGGATCCTTCGCCAGACAATGTTTTTCATACAAGAAATTTGGACATAGGGCTATTGAGTGCATAAATCAGATGATGAATAGATAAAATGTTAGTAGAATGGTTCAATATTTTAATGGTTACTACTACACATGCAATGTATTTGGACACAAAGCTAACCAATGTAGATATGGGTAAAAATAAAGGTCATTTGGTTAGAAAAAATTTATGTGCTACAATTGCAACAAACCTAGACACATCTCAAAATTCTATAGAAGTAAAAATGGAAGACAGACTAATCTGACAAAGAGAAATGAACTTGTGAAGAAAATTAATCCTACTGAAGTGAATAAGGAAATGGACAAGATTTAGAGAAAGAAAGAGGAGCCTGAGAACAAATAAGAATCAACAACTCCAAATGAATTTGTACCTCCCTTTGGTGTAGATAATTCTCTTGAAAATTAAGCCTAGGCATGGGCTTAGGGTGAGCAATAACTGAAAAAATAAAAAAGCCCCTAGAAATATGAGGCATCAAGGAGTTACACAAAGATATGTGGCACAAAATGATATGCTTAAGCTTTTGGAGAAGAAACCTGTAGAAAATGTGGGAATCTGAAGAAATGTGGAGCGGTTTAGGGTTTATTATTTATCAGTAAAAGGTTTATCAACTTTATGCAATTTGAAGCATTTAATGTGGAATTAGGGCAGATTGGAAAGGTTTAAAGTGATATTCTAAGTTGATTTCAATCACATTTCACATTCAAAGAAAGAAGAGTGAATTGAAGAAGATTTGAAGGCAATTCAAAGCAAAGTTGGTGAAGAGTACTCAAACCCTAGATCTCGTTGTGCACATAAAGAGGTATTTACAACTTTCTATGCTTTGTGGGTTTAAAGTAGAATTGTTTTCTTAAGCATTTGAGCTTGAATTAAGCATAGAATGGCTACCCCAATTGTTTTTCATATCACTAAGAGGCCTAGACTGAAGTTTAAGAGATATCCAATGAAAGTGTTTGATAATGACCTCATTGATGCTTTCTCAAGCATTCCATTCGGGTTTTTCCTACGGAAGATAATGGGGAATACATACATGGGAAATCAAAAGAATATAATCATCTAAAAATCACAAAACTTTGGACTAATGAGCTTACTAAAGATAATCACCTTGTGAAACAAGAATATGTTAACCTAGTGCGGAAGAAGCTAGATGTTTGGAATTGGTTCCCTAATTACAGTAGTGATGTTTATGCCAAATTTGTGAGGCTAGCACTGAGAAGACTACATGACAAGTTCCTATGGACCGATGTGCATGGACTTATAACTAAGTAATTAAGGATGTTACAAGGTTGTGTGATATTGAACTCGTGCAAGTACTTAAGTCTATTAAGAATGAAGTTGTTATGGAGCTTACCGGTGCCACCTATGATAAAAGAGAATTAACAACTAAACCTATTTGGAACCCTTCTATGAGATATGCTTCCATGATGATAGGTCATAAGATCTATTTTACAAATAGAGAAAATTCAATTTCGGCCATAGTTATCAATGTTGCACATGAAATGGTAGTAAATGGAAAAGACTTTAATCTGTGTGAGTTTCTCCAACAAAAAATTCTTGAGAATTTGAGATGACAAAGGAAAATAAAATGTTGAAGAAAAGGTTACTAATGAAGAGGAAAATCTTCCTCCTAATTCAAACATGCCAATATTTAAAGAGGTCTTGGAAGAGATAGGATAAGATGATCATACAAGAGAAGAAACACCAATGGTTGAATTAATAGAGAATGTGGTGTCCTCGACACCACCAGTAAATGAAACAAAAGCCATCCCGAAGACTTTTTTTCCTCCAAAAGACACTGATAATCCTACCGATGATGATGGAAAACAAAGTGCGGAGAAAGAAAATGAAAAGAATGATATAGATGGCACTAAGGACAACACTGATAAACAAAATGAAGATGCAGGTAAAGATACTGAAGAAAATCAAAATGAGAATGGTGAAGAAGAACAAGGAGAAAAAGAGAAGGATAATAAGAAAGATGATGAGAAGAAGGAGGATGAAGACAATTAAAAGTACAAAGCCTTCGATGAAGAGGAAAAGAAGAAAATGAAGAAGGTTCTAAGGAAAGAAGAATGAAGAAGATGTGAAAAAGACCATGGGCTTACCCAAGCCCTCCGGAGAATCTTCCTTTGATAGTCCTCTCAAGGGTCTTTTGTCGAGACAAATAATTTTTCAACCTATTGTACCTCCTTAGTTGTTATAGCTACATATGCATCAAGGAAATGTGGAATTGGAAAATATCACACCTATTCAGAAGTTGGAGCTTGGAGATCATTTTCATGCTTCTAGAAGAAAGGAAATAATTGAAACTCACCAAAAGGGAACTAAACTAATAAATGACATAATAAATAATTTACAGGATGCCACCCCCGGTTCTTCAATTGACAATTCTTTAACTTATGTTGAAAATATTAATTTGTTAGTAGGTTCTCTTAAGGAGTATGCCTCTAGTTTAAAATAGTAGGTTGTGAATGAAGCTAAATTAAGGCTTGGAGAGAAGAGGTTGTTGGAGTTGCAAGAGAGATGTGCATCAACACATAGTAAAGTGGAGAAATGCATAAAGGATGTCAAAGAATGTGAAGATGAAGCAAAGACTCTGTTTATATACTACATGAAGTGGTCAAATGTCACTCAGGTTATTAAGGACTTAATGGACTCAAGTGAGTCTCAACTAACCAATACCTCCAATGCTTATGACCCGACACAAGATAGAGATCACACCACTTGGATTTCTATCAAAGAACTTCATAATAGATTCTTCACATTATAGAGGCAGAAAGAAGACATCATAAGATAGTTTGGAAATCTTGGGGACTTGGTGAAAACCAAGCATATACCGATATCAAGTACCCTAGCTGATGCTGAAAAATCTTGCAAATATAAATCTAAATCCCAGTACTCTGAAAGTGGGAGAGAAGAGTATAGTAGAGATGGAATCACTATCAAATTGCTTGCAGCAGCCAAGAAAACTTGGAATGAAGGAAAGTCTACTTGGCAAGCTATTCTCAAAGAGCTTGAAGGAGCCTCCACCTCTGGTTAAAAATATTTTCACTTGTATATTCTTTCATTGTTTTAGTTTCTCAATTTCTCAATTTTCCATGTAGTTGGTTCAAATTTTTAGGTTAACTCCCTAAGGGGGAGGAGTCAGTATATCCATTTCAATTAATTCTTTGTACATATGAATCTGAGGGGGAGTTTACATGTGTGTTATCGGTACACCGTTTGTCCTTGATGTCAAAGGGGGAGATGGTGTATGTTTGGAGTTTTTGGAAAGGTTTGGAGATTCATTTTTGGCACATGTTTCCATCAATGACAAAGGGGGAGATCGTTGAAAGAATAAAGAAGGAGCCTCTTAATGTGTTGTCATTGATGTCAACATTGGTTGTTGATATCTACACTAATCTGGTGAACAAATCTCATCTGGTATTTTGGTCCACACTCTCTCATATGATAAGATCTACTTATGCAATGATAGTATGTTGTTGTTGACTATAATTCACACCTATTTACACAATTTTAGTTGGTTTGGATGTATAGTATGAAAGATATATAAGTAACAGTAGTTTGGCATATAGTTTTTGGCCATGTACAGTGTAGGTGGGTATGTGTAAACCGCTCCACGTTCCTCTGGTGATACGAATCATACTTTGCAATTTTGGGAGATTCCTTATAGGTGTTAGTGCATTGTATATTCCATATGGTGCATGTTTATGTGGTCAAATTGATCGCTAGTGTCGATCAATTAGCATATTTTGAGATTAGGTCTAATTCCTAGCCGACCTAATGCTTAGTGTGTGTTGTGGTGATTACATATGTATTGTGAATGTTATTGAGATCTATTCTAGGTCCATGCTGACCTAAATTAAGTATTGCACATTTTTTTAAGCACAAAGATGTTTTGGTTCAAGTGTGAAGTTGACAAGGCAATGTTGATTTAATATAGGGCTACATCTCATTAGGCTGACCTAATTGATGTATGTGGATGAATTGGGTATATATAAGACACTTTTGAGGTTGTAGGAGTGACATGAGATGAGAGAATGTAAATTTTGTATATACATGTGATCAGAACTATAGGAGAGATATTGTGAATATTGAGTGACTGTAAAGCAAAGTAGTGTTTTATTTTGTGTATCTGATAAAGTGCATAGTGTCGGTATATTGTGCTTCAATGGAACTGAATTCAACACAAGGAGCGTGCATTTTGCATTAGTTCACATCTTGGCTATGTGGCCATTTCTATCTATCTTTATTTTTGTGGTTGTGAGCCCTATTAGACAGTGTATCTTGGTAGTGATCCTTTTGTAATATCTTATAACCGGTTATAATATATCATGAGCTAACCCTCACCATGGTTTTTCCCTTTTTAGGTTTTCCACATAAAAATATTGGTGTTCATGTGTCATATGATCTTGTGATTGTTTCATGCTTTCATTCCTTATTACAGTTAGATGTATTTTGTTAATTGGATGAATTATGATCAAATGGTATAATGGAATACTGATTCACCCCCCTCAATATTTTGAATGTTCAACAATTATATCATCATTAAAAAGGCATGTCATGGAGATCCTTGAACTACAAAAATAGTTTAGAGACAAAGAAGGGGTAAATTAAATTGCATGTATCACGACCCTTTATGTATTCAACGAAGGGGTATTGCTACATGTATCATGTCAACCCTTAAAATGAATTCAAAGAAGATAGGGTTATTTAGCATTATATTTAGATAGCACATGGGATCAGAAATATTGTGTTCACAAGAAATATAAACTAGGTCTAATATCAAGAATCAAATGATGAGGCATCTAGCAATGAGGAACTCTAGAGGATACAAGAAAAGGGGAATCTAAACTTGCACAAGTAGTTCAAGAATGTGTAATGTAGGGTATGTGAAATTATGTATGAATAAAACTTGGGCTAACAAAGGAAATTTGGGTTAAACCTTAATTTTGGAGGAAGATAGTACACACCATAAAAAGATAAGAAGTAGATGATTTTTATTGGTTATAGGGTATGAAGAATTTAGAAAATCATGCAAGTATGGATTTTCAATAAAGGGACTTGATCTCCAAGTATAATGTATAATCAATTCAAGTGAACCTAAGATGTGCCAACCTAATGCAAGAGCATGGGAAAACTTGGACACACATAAGGTTTGGAAAGATCTAGTCAAGTTTTGATGATAAAATATAGATGGGCAAGGTGGTCACATGTAAAGGACATGATCCATAGAAAGGCATCAACATTATTTTTAGTAAAATCCAATTGAGTGAGTGGGCATGGGAATAAAAGACAATGCAAGAAGATCTTCAACAAAGAGAAGTGAGAAAGGAGAATGGAATACATAAGTGCTACAAGAACTACTGGAACCTAAGAAAATTTCACTAACATAGAGGAATTTCTACCTAAAGAAGGTACAAAGGTGTCCACAAAATACATCAAATAGAAAAAAAGGTATATAAGTGAAGTTTTCAAACCCTAGTAAAGGAGGTTGGACAAAGGAAGGAGTAAGGATGGAGAAGAAGGTCAAAGGGGAGAAAACAAGATACATGATCTCATAGCAAAAAGTTGATAACAGTTAAAGGAAATGGACTTGGATAGAGGCTTGATTAGTGTATGCCATGTAGGTGAGGTTGAGAAAAAAAATAAGGAAAAAAACATATTAATCATGCTAAAGTATGATTCTCTAGGGAAGTATGAGACAATATTGATGAACTTTGAAGAGCATGAAACTACCACTTCATCTCATTTGTTAAAATAATTATTCATGTGTTATTTGACACCTAAGGAGTTTGATGTAGGGGCACAATAGGTTGGATAAGGAACAATATGTAAAAGGATAGGGTGAGTTCACATGAGAGTAGATCATGTTACAAGGAAGGAGTTATGCACACTTGAACAAGGGATGGAACCCACACATGAGAAATAAATGAAAAGTAGAGAAGAGAAGAGGTGCAATCGCAAACATGATTGTGCAAAACCACATAAAATGAGGACATGACTAATGCCTCAAGAAGATAGTTATCTAAAATCTATAATGATTATCTAAAACACACTATGTGAAGTTAAGCATATTTTTACAAATTCTATAGTACAAGTTTGTAGGTGTACTTTAATGATCCAAAATTGTGAGTCCTATGTGTACACCATAACCTAATAACCCTAGTTCTCAACCATATTCAAACGAAAAATAGTGAAAACTAACTTCAAATGCACCCATGAAAAGAGTGACATAATCAATTATAAGTTGAAGATCAATGTACCTTCAAAATAGCTCTTCTTTTGTCGAAATACGTCTTCCTTTGTATTTTCTCGAATTTACTTGAATTGAAAAAATTAAAATATACATATATATATATGGATGTTTTTCGTCCTTACATATTTTGGCCGACAAATTGTCAGCCAAGCATGTTTCGGCTGAAAAGGTTTTAGCCGAAAATCTCTCGACCGGACCATGCTCAGCCAAAAACGATACGACCAAACTTGTCTACTTGGCATCCTACTTGGTAGCCAACTCAGCTTTTTTCAAAGTTTTCTAAAACTTTCAACTTCAACTAAGTATTTCTTCAGTCAAAATGATTTATTTATTTTTAAAAAAGAAAAATACCCTTTTGTAGAGCTTTTAGTGGTGAATCCAAATATGTATTTTTTAAAAATTTTGATTAGTTTTAATATATATATATAAAATAATGCACTTGTAGGTTTCTAAAGTTAAGAAAGAGGTTGATTAGAAATTTAAAAAATAGTATAACATATTTTTTAAAATGAAAAATATATGGTGCAGTAGAGGAGAGAATCCTCTTCAAAAGGGTATAATTTGTATTTTGAAAATGACTAAAAACGTAGACAGTAGTTGACATCAAATGAAAACTATCAAATTTTGGTAATTTTGACTTTAAAACATTATTACGAGAAAAATGTAAATCAAAATTTGAATTTTTTTTCCATGCACTAGATATTGAAGTTACCTATTTGGAGAAAAAATTCAGGGGAAAATGAAGTTTTTTTAATTTGTTTCTTGAGGTCAACTGAACGTCACTTTTTCCTAAAATTTTTAGCATTCCAAAATCTATTCTCAAATTGATAATAAATTAATGAAAAAAAAAATTAAAAAATCTGAAAAATTATAGGAATAAACTTCATCAAGAGTTCTACATTTCATTAGTTTACATCATTTTGAAATTCAAAACATAAAGACCACTTTTATGTGGTAGAAGTTCAAAACAACATTGTTGTTGGCCAATTCCTTTATAAAGTGTGACACAGTTTTGTGCTTTGACCCTAAGGTCATAGTTTTCAATGGATTAGTCACATTAATGAAAATGTTGGTCATGGATTAGGATGGATGATAGGCGTGAGACACACTAGTGGGTATGTGAGTGGAAGGTGTAACATTATTGGCTATATGAGTAAAAGGATGAGATATGAGTGGGCAGCTATAAGGTATGGATGTATTAGTGGTGGTCATGAGGGGAGGAGTGTAAGGTCACCTTTGTCATTACCCTTGTTGGACCATTATATTTGGGTATACTGTGTAATGATATAATTGGTCCACATTTATAATATTTATATGTATGAGTTGGGTGGTATTTTAAATTACATGATTATAAAATCAAGTTCATCGTTCCTATATGATATTTTGATAACATAAATATATATGTAGAATATTAGGTCTTAATACATTAACCTTGTGATGTCACATACTACTATTGAGGACAAATATGAATATATTTGGATGCATGCATGCATCACATGCGTTCATTTAATAGAGTTGTGAATCCATTTCTATAACATGATTTATAAGGTGAATTTTATTTAAAATAATTTCATGCATATTAAACACCATCAATTTGGAGTATTTTGCATGTGTGAGTTGTAATGCCCCGTCATGGAACCCAGAGAACAACACACAATGTAACTAAATAACCAAACAATTTTTATAAAAAAACATTCAATTACATGTGAACAAAGTAAACATTTACATAAACATTCTCAGGGTTCCATGACAATTGTACATAACATTTACAAGAAAGAACATCACAACATAAAAACATAGACATAAAACATAAGAATATATCATATCATTGATGTATAATCCATTTACATAATCATAAAATATTTAAGTTACATATACAAGTTACAACAAGTGAGATTGTGACAAATCTTGTTACATCATAGTAACAATACAATAAAGTCTCATATAATCATCAGGTATGTATACAATATAGATGATGATCATACACAACTGTCGAACTTGTCCAAGAGCACACTCAGCGTCCAACTCCATGAACAATGTAAAATCAGGAACCTTTCATAAGAACAATACCATCACGTACTACATCACCTGCAAGGGGACCCAATGGAGGATAGAGCACATTCCTCCCAACCATGTGGTACTCGAAAGTCCCAAGTGCTAGGAGATAATATCAAGTCCACAAGACAAACAAACATGAAGACATAACATAACATCACATGGCTTGACGAACACATAACAACATAACAATATTAAAACCACATGGTCACAGACAAGCTCCCAGAGGCAACAACATAACCAATGGTAACTCTACACAAGAGAACACATCAAATGTATAAGGATAAGAGTGTCATCACATAGTTGCTTTAGGTTACCCTGGTGAATCTTCCTAGATTACCAGTCCTCATGCCAACTTACCCTGGAAATCTCTACCAATTCTCAGCCCCTAAACAAACTCATGTGGAATCGATCTACTTTTCAAGAAGGCAAAGTAAACGATCATGCCATTCTAGACCATCTCAACCTACCCTGAATCTATACAAGCACTAAGGTATAAGGTGAGGAAATCAATTATTCGAATTGTTTAGTGAACACTACCCAACCCCTAATACATTAAATTAAGGTTTTCACTGATTTATCAACTTCTGATCTAGGTTACCCTGGTTACCTCTTAGGGTTTTGGCCCCTAACAGAAGCCACTCTTCCTACATAAAAGTACATAACTTACTGACAAATACATAGGATAGCCATCATGCACCAAAATAAAAACCACAAATATACACATCATAAACACGACGTAGACCATATTACTTTCAAATACTTCCAATGTAATAACATGACGTGCATGGACAAATCCCAATTAAATCATCACAATAGGACATTAAAGTACAAGCATTAAAAGCTTAATCGTACAACTTATATATCCTAGCCTCTAGAGGATTTTAAAAACCTAATAACTTAGAATTATATTCATAATTATTGACAAATACATATAAAGTTTTCCAACATCAATATCCTTCAAATCATCGTGAACTTAAGTATATATTATGACAAAGTTCAGAATTCTAAGAACAGATTACAAAATAAGATTTCACATCGACATAACCACAGAGCTTATCCCTATATATATATATATATATATATATATATATATATTATAAAATGTATCTAATGCATTTCAAATAGTTTTAAAGTAACATAGAGTGCATATATAGCGTAAACCTTATGCAAAGTGCAAAATCCAATAAGATAATCTTAGTATGTTATGCCATAATGCGCTAAGGAGACATTAGTACCATGTTGCAAATAATAAGTATAAAAGCCAGCGATATAAAGTGAGTATTGGACAGCGCATAAAACATGTATTGTCTAGTATTACAAATCAGGCGCATAAGTTTATAATGTATTGAATGCTAAATGTAAAGATGATGTAAAACACATATAGTAGTGATAGCCACAAAGACACATTACTCAGCTGTAAAAATTCATATTTAATATGTCAAACACTACGTTTATTGGTTGTCTTAGATATTTTATTTCAAATGCATGCATATACATGTCGAATTGCAACACCAGTATATATTGATAATTCTGATAAGTATATATATCAATATAAAGTATTTTGCATGCAACACAGGATAGATCGAACACAATCTTCAGTTAACTAGTAGTTCGAACACCATTTTATGTTCAAGAATTCTTCGAAAATCTTGTTTCAATTCGATGCCTATTCAATAAATCATTGATTTGACAAACATCAACAAATGAGAAAGAAATCTAGAAGTTTGAAGCAGTGAAAACTTACAAGTAATCGAATAAGGAGAGAGCTAAAAGATCTTCCATACGGCTCTTGAAAAGAAGAAGACAGAAAATAAAACAACGTCGGCTCCCTAAACAGAACTCACAACACAAAGAATGAGAAATATAGCATGTACAAATTCGTGTAGGCCTAGGTAAAGGGTAAAACAAATAATAAGAATAGTGTTGGTAACACATAGCTGAATTTGCAACCTATTGAATGAGGATCGACCAAAAATGCATGTTAATCACAGATCTATCATGGCAAAAGAATAAGGAGAATTCAAGCACTTCAACCATATGGTACAAATGATTAATCCTACAGACAGACTACAACAATGAAAGAGTCTGAAAAGGAAAAAAGAACTACACTGGTGATGCAGGAGAAAATTTGTTTGAAAGGTGCCATCGAAGGCCAAACAAAAAACAAGATAACCATATACAATTATATCAATGACTTTTATCTCAGGCCAATAAAGGAATAGCACAAATGCATAAAGGTAAATACAGATCTGAATAGATGAACAAAGAAATTCGAATGAATCCATAGTCTGATAAAGAGAGGTTACATGCAATTCTTCAAGAAGAAGAAGCAATAATTGTAAAAATTCAATTTCATTACAGCTGGGTTTCAATATTTCTTTCAATTTTTCTATTATTTTCTTCAATTATTCAAAACTAATCAATGAAAACTTTGTTTCTAATGTTTGTGCGAGATATTCAGCAAACAATTTCTACCATGTGGAAAATCCAATCCATAAATGACATTCAGAAGTTTTGAATTCAAGAAAAAGCAAAACAAAGAAGAAACCCCGATCACTATTCTCGAATTCTGACAAAGAATGAAGCAAGACATGGGAAATCTGAATCTAGAACCCTTCTAACATACACAGAACCTTCAGATTCGCTATCACCAAATCGATCAACCAAAAAACATAGAGAAGAAGCGAAAAGAGTTTTTCCCAAAAACTGTCGTGAAAACAACTTTACCAGCAAAAAATCCAAAATCAATTGTTGTGCACAATTCTCATCAACAATGATTTTAATTAATTTTCAATTAACTCACAATAACAATACTAAACTAATTGTTAGCATGCAAATGAAATTGATCAAACAGTTCAAATTAATCAATTACTCAAGATAACACTTTCTCATTTCGAATCACGATTTCAAATATTTTCCATAATCTGTTGAAAACAACTATTTAAAATATCTATTTTTGTCAAACATTTAAGTTTGCACAATAAATCAACAATTACATTTAATTAATATTCTATTTAAATAATTTTAATTAATCAAATCTTATAAAACAACAATCAAATTTAATTATAAAGTAATCTAAACATAATTAATTTAATTTACCATTACAATTGAATTACACTAACTCAAATACTTATAAATCAAACCATCTAACTAATTAAAAAATTTATTTCCAATCACGACGAAACACGAATGACACGATGGAAACAAACGATGAACAATAACGGGTGACAAATGGGTACTCGTCCTACAAAGAATGATGGCTAAAGAAAGACCTAACATTATCTCCACAACAACTTGTTTCCTTGGGTCATGGCACGCTTAGACTTGACAAAGCAAGTGGATTTGATGCTCATACCTGCAAACTACATGAAGCAACACTGTCAAACATAACAACATAAAATGACAATCACACCGTGAAAGAGAGTCGCAACATAGCAGGGTACTCACAAGTGAGTAATGCTACACTGTCTCCTTCACCAAGACTGGCATGCCAATAATACATCATGAATAGCATCAGACACATCATCATAAACTCATTAAAGCTTAGAAATAGCATGAAACCATAACACACATAATGTCTATCATAATGTCGCCACACAAACATAATCGTATGATCACAATGTATCTAATGTATCATCAACCAAGTATAAAAGCTAACGTAGTATTTGTGTCGTAACTGAAATAAAGTAGTATAGTATCCAAAACAGGTAAAATGACTAGCAAATGAACATAAGCAAACTGAAACAAACAGTAGCAACTGGAGGGACACTACATGAGTATATGTAACGGCTTTTGTTGCTTCAGCTATCATTCCCTATGTGTTTGATATGTGTGGTGAATGTGCAAGAAACATGAATAAGCCAATAGAAGTTGATCTCCAAAGAAATTAATATGAATTTGTTTCAACTATTTTAATCTACTCATGAAATGAGTGAGATGTACATTTGTAAATAATAGTTAGTTAATTTATTTTATCCATATGAGACTCTAGATCATTCTTTTTCATAACTTGTAAATGTGCAATATGGTGTAGAGCTTATATTTATAATGTTTTGTTTGTATTTCAATAACTAGTTTTTTAGTTAATATCTTTATTCTCTAATATGATGTCCTACGATGTTTTATGTTTGGGGTCAAATTTGTGAGTCAATGACATTTTTAAAAGTAATAGAAGTTTTTCTCAATTTATAAAGTGAAAAAAAGCACTTGAATAGATAAGGATATAAGAAGGTATCTTCTATAAATATTTAGAAACCCAAGGCAAGAAAGGAAAGGTGGTGAGTCATCTATTTTTCAAGAGGACATTTTGAATACATTTGAAGTAACATGTGGTTAATGTAGAAATTAAATTTCATGAGAAACTCATTTGAGTTTGAAGAGAATTTGGAGAAGATATTTTTATGAGTCGGAAATTAAAAAGTGCATTTTATTATTAAATTGATTTATGAATATTGAAGTTTTAAGTTTTCAACCACTCAAATAAAGTATAGTTTATATTAACTCAAGGAGGGTAAATGAGAGGGGGTTCCCAATTGAAAAAGCTTTGTTACATTTGAGGAATGAAGGATTGAGAGAGAATGAAGTGAATTTCTATTTAAAGAGGGATTTAGGAGAGAGCTTGATAAGTAATATGGATTGGCAAGTGAGATTGAAGAAATTGAAGGAGATTGGAAGTGCCTCCATTTCTTGGATCTTGAAGCTTGAATAAGGTTGATTCTACTCCATTTGTGTATTATTGAATCTTTTTTCTTGTATGTGGGAGCTATATGTTACACTAAAATTATGAAATGATTTCCATCAAATTTATATTGCACTTTTATGAGAAAAGAATGTTATGGCTATTATGAGTGGAGTCATATGTTTTATATACATGTTTATTTGATTTGGTGTTCATAAGATGGTGTAGTTTTCCTTGTGATGTAAGTCTCATGTGTGTGGTTCTTTGTAATTATTGTTTCGAATGAAGGTTACATATTTTGGTCGACAGAGCATGTTCCGATCAGAAAGGTTTCAGCTGAAAACCTCTCGACCAAAACGTGCTCAATTGAAAACGGTCCGGATGAACTTGTCTACTTAGCATCCTACTTGGCAGCCAACTCAGTTTTTTTCAAAGTTTTCTAAAACTTTCAACTTCAACTGAGTATTTCTTCAGTCATAATGATTTAAACAAAAATACCCTTTTGTAGAGCTCGGAGTGGTGAATCCGAATATGTAATTTTTTAAAATTTTGATTAGTTTTAATATATATATTTTCTAAATAATGCACTTGTAGGTTTCTAAAGTTAAGAAAGAGGCTCATTAGAAATTAAAAAAAATAGTACAACATATTTTTTAAAATGAAAAATATATGGTGCAATAGAGAAGAGAATCATCTTCAAAAGGGTATAATTTTATTTTTTTCAATGATTACAAATGTAGACGGTAATTGACATCAAATGAAAACTATCAAATTCTGGTAAGTTTGACTTTAAAACGTTATTACGAGAAAAATGTAAATCAAAATTTGTTTTTTTCCCATGCACTAAATATTGAAGTTATCTATTTGGAGAAAACATTCAGGGGAAAATGAAGTTTTTTTCAATTTATTTCTTGACATCAACTGAACGTCACTTTTTCCTAAAATTTCAGCATTCCAAAATTTGTTCTTAAATTGATAAAAAAATTAATGAAAATAATTTTTTTTAAATCTAAAAAATTACAGGAATAAACTTCATCAAGAGTTATACATCTCATTAGTTTACATCATTTTGAAATTCAAAACATAAAGACCACTTTTATGTGGTCGAAGTTCAAAAAAAATTGTTGTTGACCGATTCCTTTATAAAGTGTGACACAGGTTTGTGCTTTTACCCTAAGGTCATAGTTTTCAATGGATCAGTCACATTAATGAAAATGTTGGTCATGGAATAGGATGGATGATAGGTGTGAGACACACTAGTGGGTATGTGAGTGGAAGGTGTAACATTAGTGGCTATATGAGTATAAGGATGAGATATGAGTGGGTCATTATAAGGTATGGATGTATTAGTGATGGTCATGAGGGGAGGAGTGTAAGGTCGCCTTTGTCATTACTCTTGTTGGACCATTATATTTGGGTATACTACGTAATGATATAATTGGCCCACCTTTATAATATTTTTATGTATGAGTTGGGTGGTATTTTAATTACATGATTATAAAATCAAGTTCATCATTCCTATGTGATATTTTGATAACATAAATATATATGTAGAATATTATGTCTCAATACATTAACCTTGTGATGTCACATACTATTATTGAGGACAAATATGAATATATTTGGATGCATGTACATCATGTGTGTTGTTCATTTAATCGACTTGGGAATTCATTTCTATAACATGATTTATAAGATGAATTTTATTAAAAATACTTTCATGCATATTAAACACCATCAATGTGGAGTGTTTTGAATGTGTGAGTATATGTAATGGATTTTGTTGCTTCAACTATAATTCTCTATGTGTTTGATATGTGTGATCAATGTGCAAGAAACAATGAATAAGCCAATAGAAGTTGATCTCCAAAGAAATTAATGTGAATGTGTTTCCACTATTTTAATCTACTCGTGAAATGAGTGAGATGTACATTTGTAAATAATAGTTAGTTAATTTATTTTACCCATATGAGACTCTAGATCATTCTTTTTAACTTGTAAATGTGCAATATGGTGTATAGCTTATATTTATAATGTTTTGTTTGTATTTCAATAACTAGTTTTCTCGTTAAATATCTTTATTCTCTAATATGATGTACTACGATATTTTATGTTTGGAAATTATTATTACTTGTGTATGCTTTTAATTTTATGATTTAAACTATTGCAAAAGATTTGGGGTCAGATTTGTGAGTCAATGACATTTTTAAAAGTAATAGAAGTTTTTCTCAATTTATAAAGTGAAAAAAAGCACTTGGATAGATAAGGATATAAGAAGGCATCTTCTAGAATTATTTAGAAACCCAAGGCAAGAAAGGAAAGGTGGTGAGTCATCTATTTTTCAAGAGGACATTTAGAAGATAATTGAAGTAACATGTGGTCAATGTAGAAATTAAATTTCATGAGAAACTCATTTGAGTTTGAAGAGAATTTGGAGAAGATATTTTTATGAGTTGGAAATTGAAAAGTACATTTTATTATTAAATTGATTTATGAATATTGAAGTTTTAATTTTTCAACCACTCAAATAAAGTATAGTTTATATTAAATCAAGGAGGGTAAATGAGAGGGGGTTCCCAATTGAAAAAGCTCTTTGTTACATTTGAGGAATGAAGGATTGAGAGAGAATGAAGTGAATTTCTATTTGAAGAGGGATTTAGGAGAGAGCTTGATAAGTAATATGGATTGGAAAGTGAGATTGAAGAACTTGAAGGAGATTGGAAGTGCCTCCATTTCTTGGATCTTGAAGCTTGAATAAGGTTGATTCTACTCCATTTGTGTATTATTGAATCTTTTTTCTTGTATGTGGGAGCTATATGTTCCACTAAAATTATGAAATGATTTCCATCGAATTTATATTGCACTTTTATGAGAAAAGAATGTTATGGCTATTATGAGTGGAGTCATATGTTTTATATACATGTTTATTTGATGTGGTGTTCATAAGATGGTGTAGTTTTCCTTGTGTTGTAAATCTCATGTGTGTGTTCTTTGTAATTATTGTTTCGAAGGAAGGTTACATATTTCGGCCGACAAAGCATGTTCCAATCGGAAAGGTTTCGGCTGAAAATCTCTCGACCGAAACATGCTCGACCGAAAACGGTCCGGTCAAACTTATCTACTTAGCATCCTACTTGGCAACCAACCCAGCTTTTTTGGTTATGCTTATCTTCTAGTATTTTGTGGTCAATCTGGAAAGCAAGGAATGAAGATATTTTCCAAGGGAGGAAGAGGTTGCTTACTGAGTCTTCTCGGAGACTCATCTTCTTTAATATTGCTATGTAGGTTTACATTACGGTGGCTCTTTCCAAAGACAAGTTTTGGAGCTACCTATAGGACAGGAGGGTCACCATAGACATCATGGAGGCAAGATATGGACACATGTGGCGTGAAGGACATTCAAATGTTGACGTGTTTCTCAAGGCTTTGCAGGCTTTCCGCCAAGATATGACTGGAGTACAGTTTGAAGGGACAGTGCAGAAGAACCAAGAAGGACCACCTTTAGTGGAGGAGGTGGCAGCAGCACAGGCTTTAATTTCTCTGAGAGGAGATCATGAGGCTTTGTAGTCTTCCAGTTTGCAGCCGTATATCCTTTTTGCTCTACAATTTTGTATATATAATGGTATATTTGTATATGCACATTGTCTATATGGTGTAACTAATCCTTATGATACAAGCATGATGGACTACTTCTCAGGTGAGACATTATCTTTTGTAATTACTTTGTAAAAGGGATAGACTAGGGGGATTCTTTTTGATACATTGTAAGGGGGTTATATATATTCTTTTTGATACTCTGTAAGGGGGGATATATACTTCTGATATATGGTCACACGGACAGGATGATGGGATAAGTATCATGCGCATATGTTTTGTATTTTTGCTCTCTCTATGCTTAATATAAAAAAAAATGATTTCCATTGAATTTATATTGTATTTTTATGAGAAAAGAATATGTTATTGCTATCATGAGTGGAGTCATATGTTTTATATATATTTTTGTTTGATGTGGTGTTCATAAGATGGTGTAGTTTTCCTTGTGTTGTAAATCCCATGTGTGTCTTCTTTGTAATTGTTGTTTCCAAGAAAGGTTACATTCCCTTGAGGGTTGTAAAATGAGTAAATCATATCAAGGGAGATTTGTCATGAGTTTGTAGGTTTAATAATAGCAAGTGTCTTGCCTTGAGTTGTTGACTTTCTCTTAACATGTAGGATTGTTTAACCTTGCTGAGGTAGACTTGCCATGAGTTTGTAGGCTTACCACACTTTGGGTAAGTGTATTACCTTGAATTGTAGACACTCCTCAACAAGCAACAAAAGCCTTGAATGGTTGCTCCTATTTGATAGCTCTTGAGAGCCATATTGTGATACAAGAAAGATTGCCAAAATGATTGTTGTGTATTTCATTATAGCCCATATTTGTGTTGAATGTATGTGTTGAAAATTCATACTTGCTCTATCTTAAACAAGGTGGGGCAATACTCAAACTATTGCATATGTTGGGTGGTAGTCTTACCCCCATTAGCTTTAAAGCATTAAAGCTTAGAGCCATGGAAAAATTTGAAACTTGAAAGTCAATTATCATGTTATTTGAAAGGAAAATGTAATATATTGTTATGGGTCTTTTATTGTAATAAAAATGAACTCCTTACAGGGTGTAATTTCAAATTTTCTATGAGAAGAAATGAAGATTGTAATATATTTTTTTAGCCATTTTGTAAGATGTGAAGTATGTAAATAGACTTTTTGTATTATTTCCATATTCTATAAAAGTAAGTTTTCAATTTGTGAGCTTGTAGTTGGGTGAATTTTGGATTGTATTACCAAAAATTATTCAATGAATTGGTTTTAGGACTTTAAAGGCATTGACTTAAATGTGATTGTTGATTAATTTCCATGAAGTTATTACCAGATTTATCTTGTTAGAAATGAGTATGGAAGAATTTCTTGTTATGTTAGTTCAATAAGAAAAACCTCTCTTTTTAATTGTATTTTATTTGTTAATGTCTGATGTTAAAATTGGACATTACAATTGACCATATTAAAGAGTGAAGCTAATAAGGGAAGTAAGAGCAATACTAGGGTTAACAATGGTAGTGGTCATGGAAGTAGAAAGTGGGAATTAAAAATGGATGAGTACACACCATTAGAAGGATTCACTAAGGATCCAAGCTCTTGTAAAAAAAAGTGTGCCATTAAAATATACCACTAATGTCTTATAAAAGAGACTCATCAATTAATTAAAACAGACAAATTAAACATTCCTTTCACAATATCTTCTCAAACTTATGGACATGCCCATTGAACCTTTTGGTACAATGCTAATTGTATCAAACTTCTTGTCATCTATTGGAAAAACACAAAGATAACAGCAATTAGTAACTTCTTATCTTTAAAGCAGAACTTGGATGAAGAAAAAGTCAATAGGACTTTCTCTCTAAAAATTGGGAGTCGTCGCCTTTTCCAAACTTGCATTGGTTTGCAAGAAACTGACATCTTGGCGGTTCACCATGGAGGATGAGAAACGTCTTTGAATCTAGTGGATAGGAGTCACGTGTATAAATGAAATCTCCTCGATCAGTTTCCAGAACTTAAGTATACGATCTATAAGCTGAGAATCTAGATTCAATTACATTGCCGTGAACTCGAGAACTCTATTTTGTCTTTTCTTCACTGTCATGTAAAGTCCCTGCAAACAAACACATTTATCAATAGCTATTTGCAATGATTATGAAACCAGAATGCCTCAATTTTGATTTGCTATTTAATGGGAAGGGACGCACTGTGGTAGTATGAATAGTTGCACCAGTGGTCATGCCTATGGTTTGGTTTGGAACAAGCTCAAAATTGAAGTTCTGCAGTAGGATTGCCAATGCAACCAGTGATTCCAGCAATGCAAACTGATCGCCAACACACTTACGTGGTCCACCACTGAAGGGTATGAACCTAAGAAACAAACAAAAATGTCAAACTCTGACATACTGTATAATGGCATATACAGAACAGTAGATATGAAACTGGAAATTTAAGTAATATTCTTGAAATGCACACTTACAAAAAATCTAAACAGGCAGACGTTATTCTTTATAATAATGACGCCTAACCCACCTATTCACAGCAGAAATGTTTACCTGAAGTCTGTGTTTGTCTCATTTGGCACTGGACCATTCAAATCAAATCTTTCAGGTATGAACTCATCAGCCATATCCCATACCTGTGAAATCCAAATCGAACAGTATCTAAATTTTAGTATTCAGAATATATCTGCAAGAAACTATGGAAGAGATGAGGCATATAAACATGTCAGGTGAGAAACCTCAAATGTCATTTCATGTATATTAGACTCTTCTCATTTTTCACCACTGATCCCTAGCTATCACACTATTGGAGAATTATGTACATCACATGAGGATACTGAAAAATAGGCTAAATTTGCAAGATCATTGAACTATCAGCAGCCACCTCTTTCATATGATGTACAGATAAAGAAATTTTACTGTCAAAACGAAGTTATCACACCAGAGGCATTCTATAGTGGCAGCAAGGCACCGAGCATTATTTTGTGACCATGTAAATAAACTAACTCCTAACTAAATAAAAATACCTCGTGAACAATGTTTAAAAAAAAATCTTAAATAATTCTTAATTAAATTAAAATAACTGCTAAGTCAATATATTAACTCGAGATTGTATCTCTGGAGGTTTTCAGATAGATGTATTTAAGTTATATTTCAATTGTAACTCGGATTGTTTCATGCCTTACGTAATAATTCTAAATTCTACTCAAGTAATATATCAAGAAAAGCCAAATATTAGAGACAGATCTCCAGTATAAATACATCGACAACAAAAGAAACACATGCTTTGAGAAACAAGAAATAGTGGTCAAAATACAGATGAGCATCTAGTCTTTGTCGCTTCTTATACCGGAAAACATGTCAACAGAAAATACATTATTCAGAAATTTGTTAAAACCTTTCAGTTTTGGGGATGATTGGAAACTTTGAAGAAAATATGATGGCGAAGATAAAAAGCATTATGCTCTAATAAATGGAGCAATCAGTATCATTACAAGCCATCACACAACAATTGCCTAAAATAAAATATGGAACAATACCTTTGGTGAATGATGGATATTGTAAACAGAAATCATAACATCCTGGCCAATGTCCACCTTATAACCTCCAGGCAAAACATCAGCCTCCTGAGCCCGTCTAATTAAAACCTGCATTGTCACGTTGAAATATGTGGTTTGGCCAAGCTATGAGTATGGATTATTAATGATAAACACAATTTCAAAACACATGCAATGTTACATTCATCGAATGCATGAAAAGGCCTTACTCGGCAGAATCTTCACATACAGGTGGGTGTGGATAAAGTCGCATTGACTCATTTATGCAACGGGTCAGATACTTCAGCTCCTTCATATCTGCAAAATGTGGATTCCTTCCTTGCAGTACTCTATCAACCTCCTCTTGTGCTTTCTTCAGTGTAGTAGGATTCTGGACGTATAAAGTAACAATATGTCATTTAAAAATACTACTTGAAACTAGTTGTTCAGGACTTCAATATAAACCATGTCAGGCACAAAATCCTGATAAAAGATACAATTTTCTTCTTTGCTTTCAAATTTGAAACAGCTTGCTTTGAATATTCATACGTAGCCAAAATACCTTTATTACATGAACATCCTTCTATAACACATCAAAATATTTCATCCTCGCTCTTTATTTGTTCTTGTACTTATTGCCTTATTGACTCGTACAATGCATCTGCACTACAATTCTGTTGTAAAGGGAACGGAACATTAATGAGAATTAACCCAACTTCTACTTTATAAGAGTCATAGGATCTCCTCTTGAGCTTCTTCATCTATGAGATTAGCTGTCTTGATTAATTGCAAACTAGTCTCTTTGTTCTAGGGGTATTACAAAAATGGTTGCCACTTGCTTTCGATGTTATCATCTTATAACTCCAAAAGTTACTTCTCATTAGAACTATTAAGTTTTGATGGAACTTGGTGGTTTTTGAAGCATTCTACCGAAGGAGCAAGCGATGAAAGAGATCAGAATTACCAAAAAAAAAAAATCTGTTCCAGCTTCATTTTGTTAAATACTTGCGTGTATTCAGCTGATCTAGTCTTAATTTCTAGGAAACTGAACATCTCTTTAATAAGTCAAGAATCATGTGCAGATCTAGCCTATTCAATTGCTTACAAGTACAGTTATTTAAGGACTGTTAATGTATGATTTTTTTCTGATAAAAGACTATTGTTTATTGCTTTATATTTTTTGACAAGAAAATACATTTCAAAAAATGCCACTTGTCTTTTTGTGAGAACTCATCATACATACCAGTTTTACATGTATAGATTACTAGGTTTTCATTTGCTCCTGTAACATTGAGAACTCATCATACATACCAGTTTTACTTTTTTTACAACTTGACATGGATATCATGCACCATCTCGAAAACCATGAATCTGAATTTTGGGACAATTCAGCCAAAAGTTAAAACCATTCACTATGCATGTAACACTAAATACTAGTGAAATTTCATTGGTGCTGTGGCATTATGCAAAAACATTCTTCATTCTCAGGAAATCCAAAATTTCTAAATTAATTTTTGGTTCAGAATTTTAAGTTTCAGATCCTAGGGTGTATAACAGTAATTTTCACACTTTTGCAAACATGTGTGTTTGTTATTTCTAGATCTCAATTTTATTATTCCAGCCAAGGGTTTTGTTTGTGTGCGTTTTAATACTCACCGAACACAGAATAAAATGCCCAAAGACATTCTATCCTCTCTTGAAAAGTTGCTGCATATGCTAAGATTGCAAAGAAGATCATATAGCAACTCCAAGGTTTCTTTCGTCAGGTCATGACACGTGGATAAGATCAATGCGCGTTGTGATATGCTGGTATCACAAAGGGACTTACTTTAGAATTCGTTCATAGGCTAAAGACTTCGACGGTTTTATCATTGAATGCTCTTTCCATTGGGGTATTTCAGATTTCCAAAAAAAATGCAAAAAGATAGGGGTTTAGAAGTTTAAACTACGCCTAAGAACTCAAGAGACGGCAATGATTAGATGAAACGAAATAACCACACTTTGTTTCACCTCCCTAGGACAACTACTCAAAGTGGGTGCAATCTTCAACGGAGGTGATAATAATTTTCATGTCTGAATTAATAATCATTCAAACCGAAGTTAAGCATCCACAATTTAAGAGCTCAAGCTAACTTTGCACATTGAATAAAAATCATCTATCCAACAAAAGTATGAGCTAAATTTCATCAATCACCGCTATTAGATCTTTTATTCACTAACAAACATTCAAATGAAAAGGCTAAAATAACTTTAATCTAAGTGTTGAAGGAGAATATGTAAATCTTGTACACCATTTTAAAACAAAAGTAATTATAAGCAAATCATGCATAAGAGCTCTTATTAACGGAAATGGCATAACGCAACAATCTCATACTACTTACTTCACAAATTGAAAATGAGAGTACGCAAGTTTATATAGAGTTTCAGAAATGAATTAATGGCCCAAATTAAAATAAGCCAACGGTCGAGATTAAAACAAATAAACCCTAATTAGGGTTTCCCAAAATAACATCAGTGAACTATGAGTTGACAAAGAGTGAGGTGGGGCTTGGAGCTATTTTCAAGGGAGTGCATCCGTATCCTCCCGAGTTGTCGTGTGTTCGATGAATCTAGACACAATTAAGACAACCTCCTCCATAGTGACCTGTGGGAGCATGTCGATCCTAAACTCCAATCCGTCCAAACTTTCAGCGCATCTGGCAAAGATGTCCTCCCATTCCGGCTCAATCCTCACAAAAGCCTCCCGGATGGCCAAGAAGTTTGCCATTTTGACCCAGTTCTGTCTTAAGATAGGCCCTGTGACAAAAAAGAAGTTTTCTTGAACTTTATTCTTCAAACCTTCCAACTGCAAATCATTTTCCCGTATAACCTCCTTGTCTAACATGTCAGCAGTCATGTTGAAGATTTTGTTCTAGATCCCCTTGACCTGTTCTTCCACTCTGATTCCATCGACCTTCACCCTTTCCAAGACCTCACATCGTACTGTCAAAGCCCAATACCAAGTATATAAATCATAAGCCGCGCCTGCCGCTATGATGCCTCTGTCAATCAGCTCCTGCTTCAGGACCCCTTTCAAAACTCTAAGGCATGGAATTATTCTCTCCTGCACATCTGGGAGACCATCCCACATTTCCGCCAAGGCAACCAGTCTAGAAAGCAATGAAGTGGCCTGACCGTAGACTAATGTCAACCTTTCCAGGAATGTATTTGCTTCTGCACCTTTGACCACTATCCATTCCTTGGCCTCTCTGGCTGTGACCATATCTTCTTCCATGTCCTTTGCTGCTCTGTGAAGGATTCAGGAGAGGAGGAGTTGCTGCATCATCTTGATCAAGTGGCTTGGTTAGATGTTGTATGTACTCTTTTAGGCGCTCAATCTCTCTCTGGCACTCTTTCCTCTTTTCCACTTCCTTTGCCAACCTCGACTAGATGGTGGACACTGAATTGTCCAGATCTTCAACTTCTTGGCCCTTTGTGGTTGGACCCAAGTCGATGGTGGTGACAGCATATTCGTGTGGAGCTATATCCTCTCGTGGCTTGTCCACCGTTGGCACTGCAATCTGCACAGTCCGATTGCCGGCTTTATCCCTTTGTATAGTGGAGAACTTCTTAGCTGGCTTCTTGACTGAAACTTGTTCAAGTCTGGCTAAGAAATCCGCAGCATCATCCTCTTCCTGCGCCTCAACTGGTACCTGTATCTTCATTCTCTCCTTCAACCAGTCAGGGATCATGAGTCGTTCTACGCCATCTTCCTCTTGCACACCTTCGTTCGGGACATCCAAAATTCCTCTAAGGGCTGAAATCATTCCCTCCTGAAAATCATTATTTTGGGCACCCACCTCATCATCTGATCAAAGTACCTCTGTGCCGGTGGGGGATGGTGGCTCATCATCATCCAGCTGAATGGGCTCCACATTCTCCTCGAGAATCGGGGGAGTGTTTCCAATGTTGGCCAATGAATCATCTATGGTGGCCAGTATTTCGTCAATGTTTCTGGATGCGGCAGAGCGTGAAGGCTCCATCCTTGTTCGTTTTTGGACAGGTTCAAAATCAGTAGCTACTTCTTTCCTTTTCCTGGAGGTAGTGGCCTCCATCAATTCCACGCCATGAGATGCCTCTGCATTTGAAGAGTAAGACTCCATTTCGCTCAACCTATCATAGGTAAGTGTCACCTTCCTTCGCCTCAGCTCCTGGACCTGTTGGTCGACCCACCATTGAGAGTACTTGATAACTGGTCTCATCAAAGTGTTCAAATCTGCATGTTCGGACTCTAACCATCTTACAGCAAGCAGGGGCAAGCTCTCGTCAAAGCATGGTTGTACTTGCTCTCCATCATCTTCGAGCTGATCAGGCACTCGGCATTGTTCAGTTGTTCTGATCAAGCTTACTAGCAGTCTGGACCACAACCTTCGTCTAACCTCATACTCGTCCGCAGCGTCTACCCAAAAGTCCTCCAACTCGACTCTATGCTTGTATTTTCTTCCGTCCACAGTCTTAATATGATGATGTGGGTCAAAGTTCTCTCTAGACTGATATGTGGTAAACAAGTACCACTGTATTTCCAGCCTGGCACTCTCAGTTGCCTGTGTTGATGGGCATGACTCCAACATGTTGCCGATGAAAAAGGGAAAAGTAACTGCCACCTTCTGTTTTGTCCTCTGGAAGCTCTGATATTCTTCCAACTATCTTAGCACCTCAAGCAAGACCATCTTGTTTGTAGGAAAGATAGGCAATCTGTAGGGATTCCCAGTGAATCCTTGAACTCTGATGTACGTGTATCTTGGATACTAGACGAACCAAGACCCGTATTTGCCGATCAAACTCTTGGCTTCGTGAGTCAGTCGTTGGTGCATTCCTCCTTGAAGTATTCTTGTTATATACATGAGGAAAGCGTCATGTGCCCGTCTGAAATGGGCTTTCTCACTTAGCTGCAGTTGTGGATAGCAGTCGTAGGCCTTCAACTCATTCTCTCCATTGCCAACCACGCCTTTGCAGATCAAGCCTGCATACTGGTATGTCCTACCAACATGTAGATGACGTAGGAGCTCATATAGAACGTCTTTGTCTTCTCCAGATTAACCAGTTGCTCATGGAGGCTATTGCTTATCATGCGAGACCAATTGAACATTTTCACCCCTTTAGTAAGCTCCTTGATAAAATAGTACATCCATGCTTCAAAAGGCGCACCTTGTGGATTGCCAACTATTTTGTTCAACAAGATGATGATGTCTCTGTAATCTTCTTTAAAGTCTGTGCATAACAACTTCTTGGGCATCTTCTTGGCGGAAGCTCTTGGTTTCTCCAGCCATGACTTATTAATATTTGCGACGCAAAGGTCAGGTTTTTCATCATATAGTTTCTTTGCATCCTCCTTAGTTCTGTAAGAAGTTTTGTGATATGTAGGGATGCCGAAGGCTTCTTGTATGGCTAACTCTCCGAGGTGAGCTAGTATCCTCCCGTCAGGCGCAACAATTTGCCTATCTTGTGCATTATAGTGAAGGGCGCATTCCACCATCAGTTCAGCACACTCAACAGCAGGTGGGAATCTGACAGCTTGAAAAATTTCGTTCCTCATCATCCGTCTGGCAATGGGTGTCAGCAAGAATCCATCGTGCCCGTACATCCTCCTTTTAAAATCCTTGAGGTCGATGTGCCCGAGGTTGGTGTCAATGATATTTTTCCATTTTAAATTAATCTTGGATTCCGGCTACAGCCCCTTACTTGCGAACTTCATTTGTGCTTGTCTGGACGACTCTCCCCAGGTGGTCATCAACCTGCAAGTACAAAAATAATTAACATTAACAAGAACTTTAAAAATCTGGTTATTTTGAGATGTAATTTGATAAATTTGCACTTTCGGCTTATTTAAAATATAGATTTCTGTGAAAAAGCAAGCTGAAAGTGAAGAAATTCACTAAGTACTGGACAAATCTTGTGCCGGAATGATTGCAGAAGATCAAAAAAGAATAGAAGAGCCTTGCCAATCGTTTTCCAAACCTTCGAGAATATCTTCTGGCTGTGAATCACTTCCAACTTCTGAAAATTTAATCCAAGAGGTGCGCCAACTTGCTGAGAAGTGCGACTTTCAGCCAAGAAATAATTTATTTCTTCAAGAATCACACCTTCCAGCTTAAAGTTATCTCTTCTACTGAGGAAAATCAACGTTGCTCTCAATATTTCTTCTTCCAAAAATTATCTCTTGCAGATTTGAGAGAGTTAAACTTCTTCTCAATCGAATTTGCGAAGAATGAGTTGTTGAAACTCATTATATGGCTGAGAAGTGCGATTTTCCTTAGTAACTGCTTTCTTTTCTCTCAAGTTTTTCAATTTTCGAATTGTTTTCTTTTCCTTGTTTGGCAAGTTTCTAATCCTTTTCAAAATCCTTGAGGCAAGTTTCTAATTTCATCTTGGCGCCACCTCTGTCCGAAATCTTCAGATTTTCTTTCCTTTTTAAAATTTTGCCTAAGTGTTGAACATTTAAAATTGTTGGAAAATATTAAATTAATCATTAAAATTAATTTTCCAACCCATTTAATCCTCGAATCGCGGCAAAATTTAATTTCGTCTAAGGCAAATTAATTATTTCTCCAAGTTATTTTTCATTTTCTCCAGATATCGAATATTTCGGATAAATTTCCCTAAGTGTCGGAAAATAATTAAAAATATCCAAGTATTAAATTTTCAACCCATTTAAAATATTTCTAACCCATTAAAATATTGATACTTGGCCAAATTTGTTCATCCGTGGCTAAATGTTTAATTTTCCAATCATCTGTCTAGCCAAGACGTACTCCATAATTTCTCTGCCAATTTTCAACTTCCTGGGTGGACTTCAGGCTTCTCTAGACATCCATACTTAGTCAAAAATTCCATTTTCTCTCTCCTTCTGAGTTGGACGGACTTGGAGATTTCTTTGCCATTTTGTAATTTTATCCATGCCTTGGAAATTTCTTCAGGTTGAGTTGGACGGACTTCATGTTTGCCTTGCCATTCATCCTTTCTTTCGTGCCTTAGGAATTTATTTCATCATGCTAAGGAGTGAATTTCATTCTAGCTTGATCTCCTCTCTCTCTAGGTGTATTATTCATCAATGCCTTAGAAAAAATTTCTCTCCCAAAGTTGGGCGGACTTTAGCTTCTCCCCGCTTGGGCGCACTTTAGCCTTGTCTTGTCCAAGGGCAGACTTGAGGCTCTCCTTGACATGGGCGAACTTCATGTTCTTCCTTCCATCCACCTCTCTCTCTAGGGTGGATTTTGTGTCTTCTCTGCCAAGGGCGGACTTGAGGCTTGTCTTGCCTATGGCGGACTTGGAGCTTCTCCTTCCAAGGGCGGACTTTGCACTCCCTCAAGACATGGCGGACTTGGAGGCTTCCTTTCCAAGTGCGAACTTTGTGCTTGGCTTGCCAGTGCCTGCCTTTGGCTTGCCAAAGGCAAGGGCGAACTTCATGCTTGGCCTGCCATTCCTTCTCATGGGCGAATTTCTCAGACTAAGCCATTTTTGCCAATTTTTTTACCATTTACCTTGATTTTCATGTTGATTTCTGGAGGCATGTTGACTTCATGATCAGTGGCACCTTAAAATAGAAATTTTTCCCAAAATAAAAACTTTCTAAAAATAGAAAAAAGCAAAAAACATCCCTAAAAAATAGGAACTCCAGAATGGCCTAAAAATGCCAAAAAGCAAAAAAGCAAAAAGCAAAAAAACAAAATCCCTAAAAAATAGGAAGTGTCAGAAATGATCGAAAGCACAGGTGATCCTCGTCTTCCGGACCTTCTGAGCCCTTCCATGACATTTAGGCACACAAACGGGCTAAAAATCTCAACTTGGCCGGAGTGACTTCTCAAAAATTCAAATTCTAAACTCACAAAAACATGACGCCGAGGGCGAAACCAAAAACCAGGGGGTCCCCATTTGCAATGGGGCAATGTGTGAAATAGGTCACAACAGGTTTCTACTTAAATTTACAACAATTAAAGAAACTATTAGGGGTCATAGCATCAATATCAAAGTCATTTTATTGGCCTTGTGGGTAGACATCAATGATGGCTTCATATTTAATTAGACATAAAAGAGATGGCTTGATGTTGGGAATTGCATTGTTAGTGAAGAAGTCCTCAGAGATCCCTTGGGGAATTTAAATTGAACTATGAAGCAAATGAAATAAACCGTGCAGACATTGATGTTGAACAGATGGAAACAAGGATGTGACAGTAGTTGAGAAGAAGACAGTTGGCAAAGACCCTGAAATTATAGAATGGGGATCGTACATCATGATCATGAGCAAAGCCATCTTGCTAAAAACTGTAACAAAAGAGGGGACCACCTATTTAATTTAGTGAACCATTTTTTTTATAATAAAATTTAAAGGCTAAAGGCTAATGGAGAGGAATCCGATTCCTAATTTAACAGATATAGAGAGGTTATTAAGATGAAGGTTTGAATCAGAAAATTGTTCCATTATTTCCGATTAAACCTTGTGGAGAGTAACCAGACAATGTACCTTGGCAGGCCATAATTTGACTGGGTGGTAAATGATTGAATGGAAATGGGAGAAGGGCTACAAGGAAGGGAACAGCAAACAGGGAGACTTATCTAAGATTTTAGCAAAAACTGCAGCCCCATTGCTTACGCTACTCTCAAAGGAAGCTGAATTTTATTGGATACCTGCATTCAAATCAACATTCAAAATTCTTAAGGAAAAGTCGATTAAAAGTTGATTAGTACACAGTTATCCATGGACCTGATTGGTAGACTGGTAGTTGCCATTCCACATGTATATTGATGCTTCAAACACTACGTTGGGTGCAGTAAATTGGTCAAAAGGATGGTCAGTTTATCTATGTCATTTATCTCATTACTAAAAATCTTTCCAGCACTGAGCTTAACTACATAGCTATAGAAAAATAATTTCTTGCTATAATTTATGCAATTAATAAGTTTTGTCACTGCATCAGAGGTTACCTTGTATTTATACATACTAATCATTTTGTTATTAAATATCTCATAAATAAACTTATTTTAAATGGTAGTATAACTCATTGGTTTCTTTTCTTGCAAAAAAATGATAAAACCATACTTATTTTAGATGGTAGTATAATCCATTGGTTGCTTTTATTCCAAGAATTTGAGATAACCATACTTGTTAAGCTTGGCTGAGAGAATGCTGTAGCAATTTTTCCATTCAAGATGTAGTTAGAAACTTAGAACAACAACAAGCAACTACGGAAAACATCCTAACAAAGATAGTACTGTTGTATTGGAAAGATTGGGCACATCAGTTACTGAAAGCTGTGTGGGCATATAGAACTACATGAAAGACAAGTACAGGCTTCACACTGTATAAACTTGTGTATGGTATGAATGTTGTACTTCAAATTAAATTTGAAGTCTAAAAACTATGAACAGTATTAGGGCTAGGCATTGATTTGTTGTGAGGCTGAGAAACAACGCATTGACCAAATGAATGCCTTGAATGAAATCTGCAAGTTAGTTTTCCTTCATACAGAGGTTATTCAAAAGCAAAGAATAGTCTGGGGACAAACAATTTCAACCAGGTGATTAGGCCCTATTATATGATGCACAAGATAAAGATTTCAATGGTAAGCTCCTAACAAGGTAGCTAGGACCCAATGAGATTGAAACTGTGTTTGATAAAGGGGTAGTCAAGTTGTGTACCGTTGATTATGTCAGATTTTTGATGATGGTAAACAGTTATCACCAAAAATTGTAACACAAACCATTATCAAAGGAGTTCATTCACTACAAACCCAAATGGACATCAAGTATTAACAGCATCACTTTGTCTTCATCAAATTCATAGTTGTTGAGCATATATTATTAAAAGAAATAATCTTTTAAAAGTAATAATAATAAACTTGGTCCGAAACAAGTCTCACAGATCAAGGAAAATAAAAAATTGGTCTGAAAACCAGCCTTTGGCAGATCAAGACACAAAATTTCAGTACTTTATCCCTTTTCACATCTCAATTTCCTGTTTTTGACCTAGTGTTTCTACCAAAGGATTGGCATCAATCATAGAAGCTACAGTTGGGTTCACAACATCCTAATTCCTATTCATGCAAATTCATTACTGAAAATTAAGCTTAACAACCTGATTTGGCTTGTTGAAAATCAATCATTTATTAAGCTTTGAAAAGCCAACTTTGTTAAGCATGATTTGGCAGCTTGGCTTATTAGAATGTGTCATTTCCATATGAGTTCCAATTTGTGATTCCTTTGTTTGGAAATCATCGTTGTTCTATATTCTTCTAAATGGGAAAGAGGTTTTCAAATCACTAAACATAATTGAGGTTTTTATTTCTAGTAAAATATGTCACAACTTACCTGACTCAGAAGATACATTGTCCATGTTAAAACAGAACCCGTGGTCTCATGGCCAGCAACTAGCATTGATAAGAGATCATCCCGGAGCTGGACACTTGAGACCTGCAACATAATAATTCTTAATTGACGATCATAATCAGCTAAGATGAGGAAGGAAGAGGAAGGAGATACCACAAACTAAATTCAAGACAACAGAACATTGAGTGTCATTCTTAGAACAACTTGTACGAACAATTTAGTGATTTAAAATTTGTAAGTCCTTCCCAAAAGATGTGAGCAACAGTGATAGTGTAGATTAGTATTTGCTCTTGTTAAGACTGAAGCCATAATATTCATTTTAAACCCAGAACTAGATGTACAGCTCTACCTGCTCAACATCAAGTTCGTTGTTTGTATTTCAAATTTTCACCCTCAGTACAAATCCAACAAAATTTGTTTGCAGCATACTAGCAAAAGAATTCCAAATTGAAAAGAAAATCACGTTTTCTCCCTTTTCTTTGCTGTACATATAAAATGCTCATTTTTTGGAGATTTAAATAAAACAAACCTATATGAAAGAAGTTATTTTTGGGATGTTTACTTAAAAATAATTCTATATGATTTTTGTTCTCTTTTTTCCCAATCTTTTTACTCAAACTAATCAGGACTAACCTCTTCCCGGCTTGCCAGCAAGAACCGTAGAATACTTGGGTCTGACTCATTCACATATTCTTCTCCATCTAGTTTCTCCCCCTCAGCTTCTACAATTGCTTTGCATTTCACTATTAGTTCTTCAACACATTCTCTGATAATACCAACTGCTTTTGCTGCTTTTATTTGTCTTGGAATTATCTTACATAAGAGATCAATCTGCAAAGATGAGAAAACCAAAAAAGAAAAATTAAAGATCGCAAGGCTGTGCCAAGCAAAAAAAATCATCTTGCAATAAAATGTGGGATGAATGATCATTTGTACAAAAACAACAAACACTATCTAGGAAAACATCACATAAATGAAGGCAAGTACTTTATGCAGAACGAGAGTATTTTTTACTGCAAAAACTAGAATCTAAGCATGCTAAATTTTGGGTGTCCCTTTATGCAATCCTGGCTTTTCAAGTACATGATTTGCAAACCGAGAAATTCAATTGTGCAAACTTGGTTACTCAGATATCAGGAAGTGTTCAGATGTAAAAAGCAATAACTATTACTGCCTAGATTGTAGAGAACCTCCCTGAATGAAACAGATGATACACTTTTGCCATTGCACTCATTTGACAGTACCAATTTACAAATATCTAGCATTGCTTAGTGGTAGTCACAAAGCCAATCATTTGTCCAGTATGTATAATTGATCTTTCCAAGTATAGAAGTAAATGGTGTATGTCATGGCACTGTCCTATAATGCCATTTCCCATCCTCCCGTAGCTTTGCAATAAATTTGTAATCAACTATAGCATCTTTGTTAGACTATCCCACATTTTTCACCAGATTAATAGATCTGTAAACCCTAAAATTTACCTTTCCAATAAATTAATAATCAAATATAGCATCCTTTTTAGACGATCCCACATTTTTCACCAGATTAATAGAATAGAATTTAGAAAAAAAAAATCCTTGAAATAACTTTACCAGACTCTTACGTCTGTAATTGGTCTATTGAGCTTTTGCCTAATCTTATGTCCCAATGTAAGACTGATAAGGAGATCCATATTTCATCTATTGCCTAAGTATTTGCCCCAGTATAAGACTGATAAAGAGGATCTGTTAATTGTCTATTGCTTAATTGTATGTCCCAATATAAGACTGATAAAGGGACTTTGAAATTCACTATAATCACCTTTATTTCAGATTCTGCATAGCTAGGTTTATGTTTTTTCTCTTCAATTTGTTGGCTGTGTTTATATAAGAAATTTGAATTATCTAGCACTTCGATTTATTTTCTGGGAAAATTTCATGCGTGCCTCATTTTACATTATAAATTAAGCAAATCAACACTTTCATAAGTACCAGCTTTCCTGGCTATAGTTTCAATACCTATCCTTAGCATCAGGCAGGCCGTCTTTGCACTCATCATCTTATGTAGTTAGTGTCTCGATTTGATAGACATGGAATTTTCTCTCTGATTAAAGGTTAACTCGAGTTTATCATCTTTTTCATGATTTCCAATGTTCCTGCTCTTAGGTTATCTATTTCTATCCATAATGACACAAAATTTATATCTAGTCCAAATCATTTCTTACTGCTCTGCTACAAATCCAGGCTTCAGATGGACCTTCTCCTACATAAATGTGTAAGACCAATATAGTTTCGTCATGTTCTTTGGCAATGGAAGCACCAAGGGTGCCTAGGAAAGTCATCTCACGTGCATTACAAGTCTTATTAATGTGAAGTGGATCGACAAGAATCTGCTCCAAAAGATATCTTTCCCAAAATTTAATAATATGCATGAGGCTTTGATGTATTCCTAAAAGTAGCATTACCAAGAAGAAAAGGAGAATCTTGAGTAATTCCAACATGTAAACCCAACTATCGAATGCAAAATACTTTGTAATGTAGCTAGCTCTAGCTGACAGCATGGATTATGTGGCCATGTATTAAATAACAGAACCCAAAATTAACTATTTCTGCCCCTGCCAGTTTTTAATACTAAGGTCAAACCAGGGGCAAAATCAATCAGATTGTAGGTTAACATGCAATGTATGAATAGCTTAATTGGAAACCTCAAGAAAAGCATCCTAGAAAATGTTTATAAGGCTCAATCGGCACTTGATGCTGAATTGAGATCAATATTGGTGAAGTACTTATCACCTTAGGTAATGCCCCCTTCCGAGGAGTGGACAGAATGACCATTTAGCCAATTTTATTCTTGTTGGCTAATTTCAGAATTTAAGGGAAAAAATTAAATTAATTTAATTAGTTGAAGTTGTCCAATAAAGTAAAATTTTATGGATAGCTTTATTTTAATTAATTTAATAAAGTGACTTAAGTGAAAATTAAAAGAAATATTAAAAGTCACTTTATTATTGAGCTTTAATGAAATATTTTTAGCGGGACTTTGAAAAGGCCTTCGGGATTGTTCTAAGGGGAAATGTAAAAGTGGATTTGGAAGCTCATTTGCGGACACTTGATTTTATTTTCTTTATTGTGGATTTTGGAGCTTCTTCTTGGAGCAAGAACCCTAGGATGAAAACCCTAAGGAAAATCAGTTTCAGTGGTGGAAGATCTACCCTAGTTGGTTGCAAGTAGAACTACTCTGGTTTCATGCTTGGGTTGTGTTGGTTGAATATTTTGTAAACTTAGGAGGTTTAGCAAAATGGTGATTTCAACACAGTGTGTGAGTTAAACTCTCCTATTTAAGGGAAGGCTCCTCCTATCTAAATAACTAAAAACAAATATGGATGGAACGATAATCTTTCCTCTTGTTTCAGGAGAGATCAAACTCTTTTCTCTTCGCAGAAAAGAAACATGAATTTTATAACAGCTGTTTGTAAATAAAATCAGTAGAAAGGAAATGAAGTTTCCTGAAAGCTCAAAGACTTCCGTCACTTCCTTCGGACGGGAAAACAACCTCAAGCACAAAGTCTTGAAAATCTGCAATCCTATCTACCCTTTTAAAAGATAACTTTAATGATAATATACAGCGTATGACAGCACAAAGTCTGAAAATATGATGTATCTATTTAACTACTATGAACGAGAACCGTCACGAGCACAAAGACTTGTAATTCTTCTTAAATTCTAATCTATGAATTCAATCTTCAATATTGACAGCACAAAGTCTGAAAATATATTAATTGAAGCTCTCCCTAGCAATCTTTCTCAATTTTCAAATGATCACAAAGCAATGCCCCAAAATGACATAAGAACACAATGGGCACAAAGTGAGAATTCAACACAAAGTCTGAAATCTGCAACTCTTTGATATTATTTGAAAATGAACAACTTGTAATTATAAAGCTCAAAGTCTTTATGACTACAAAATTCTGCAGAGTTTTCTTGCTTGCCAAAAAAATAACTTTACAAAGGATCCTCTCAAGTATTTATAGGAGAGAGGTCATGAGAAAATGGCGGGAGAATCCCAACTAACTTGAGAAATTCTCTCAACCACCAACTACTTGCAATTGACTTATTCAAAATTACAGTCTTAAACTATTTTGACTTGTAATTAGATTACATGTAATTACAATTTACAAAATTGCAAGTGAAAGAAACACTTGCGATTACAAAATTTGTTTTTACATGTAGTTTGTCGAAAACAAAATGCATAAAGATAAAACATTTTATTCTACATCAATCCTAGCTTTGAAAGATTGAAATCTGCTGATAATTTCTTGCAACTCAGCTGGATCGGGGCCTAGTGTGTTCTTGGCAACTGCCACAGTCTTCAAGATTACATCAAAATATCCTATCGTCGCTAGTCTATGTTCTTCACAAACAGATTGCATTTTATCAAGGATCATTCTATGGTTGACCAACTTGTGAATTGAATCCATGGTAAATTGTTTTGATTCCAGCTCTTGACGAAGATTTGTTGCCATTTCTGTAGTGACCATATCAGCTGCAAGTAATTCTCCTTCATGATTCAGAATTCTACAAGGGATTTTCTCAAAGCTTGAAAGGATGTCTTGCTGAACTTCATCACTCATTTCTAGAGTAGCTTGGACATCTTTGATGAGATCTTGAATAACCAATGTTTTATTTGTCATGACTTCTTCAAATTCTATGTATTTTTCTCTGCTTGGTAGAATTGAATTGCTGCATAGAATCTGTAACTTGATCTGATCTATCTCATGCCAAATTTTCAAATCTTTTTCAAGTGGATCCAAACTTTGCTTTAAAACTTCTAAAGTCTGATTCAGCTTTATCTTTGCTATTCTGACATTATTCAAAACCTGTAATGTCTTTTCAATCACTGGTATGCTTTGATCAATCAGTTGCGTTACCCAAGAATCAACTGCTTTGGCTTTTTGCGCAATTTTCTCCAATTGCTTGACTGATTCCTCAGAAGTGAAAGAAGTTAAAGGATTAACTTGCTCTGAAGAATTGGCAATCTTCTGAATAACTGAGATAAGCCGTGAATTCTCCTCTTTCAGCTTTTCTTTCTTTGCCAGAAGCTCATTGTAACTATGTGTTAGAACAGATACTGAATTTTGAGCGTCTTGCATCATACCAGCATGTGTCTGCTTGCCTAAATCCACCCTTGTGAATTTATAATCAGAAACTTGCATTTCTTTAGGTGACTTGTCTACAAGGGGTTCAGCTATTTCTGCATATTTCATTTTGTTGCTGTCCACAACTACCCGTGAGATGGTCTTAGCTTTCTTTGCAACTTTTGGCTTTGAACTCTTCAATTGCTGGAAATCAAATACATCTAGAGAGATTGCCTGTTTCTTTCTCTTTAGAGTGACTGAACTCAACCATGGAGGAAGGTCCAATGTGTTAGTATTTGAAACAGCAACCGTATTTGAAACAGCAACAGATTCATTCTGAGTCACAGTTGTTACTCTTGGAGATGTCTCAGTTTGAATCGCAACAAAAGCTTGACTGGATGGCGCATTGTGATCAGCATTAGTCATGAAACAATCAAAGCTTGCAGCAGATGTATCAATTTCTAGAAGTGTTATCTATGATGTGTTTGGATACATTGGATTAGCATCAAAAACATTTTCCAGATTATCATGCATGTTCTCTATAGAAACAGTCACTGTTGGTAAAGTTGATTTATGAGGAGCAGCTTCAATAGGAGGAACATAAACCGTTGAAAAGGAATCAATATCACTATCAAATTGAGACAACGGAGACATTACTGATACAAATGCAACATCAATCCGAGGGGACATTATCCTTAGAGTAATAGGAGACTGAAGAACTTCTTTTTCTTGTTGATTGATGACTTGGATCTGTGTCTCTCTAACCTCCTTCCCTTTTAATTTTGGTTCCTCCAGAGGTTGTTCTATGGCACGGTTGACTCTCAGCTTGATCCTCGTTCCTGAAGAAGAAGCACCTTCCTTGGATTTATCCCTGACTTTTGATTTCAATCCAACAGGTCCAGCTGAATCAACTTCATTATTAACCCTGATTTTTATAGTCTTGACGTCTATACTCTTGAGCCAAGAGTTAGTATTTACCAAGACTGACTGAAATCTATTGAAGATAGAAACTGATTCTTTGTTAGACCATTGTATTGCTGGAATAGAAGCATCAGCAACTCTTTGTTCTTCATATTCTGGGTCTAAAATCAGCCCATCATCAATTACTCCTTCTGGAATCAAGGTTAGATTAAAATCAATAACCTGCTCAACTGTAAGCCTTGCAATAGTCCATCTTATAGATATCCTTCTCTGTTCGGAGATCTGCCCAAATATCTTCAAGGCGATGCACATGAGTGAAAGCCCTCTTTATCTTGTCCTTCATGCCCCTAAAATCAAAATCTGCTCTAGCTTTGAATTTTTTCATCTTAACCTCCTGAATCTCGGTTTGCATAGCTTTTTCCTTTGGAGTACTTGTCAAGGAGTATCTCCCAATCTGTAATGGTTTATGAGATGAGATACTCACTCCAGTTTTATGTTGCAAAGCTTGCCGTGCATGCACCGTCATCAACTGTCTTGCTAGCTCCATTAAAATGATCTTATCAGTTGGATACCTCGGCAACATGTATGGCTGATCTTCAAAACAGCCAACCCTCATATAGGTAAAAGTAGGAAACTGAAGAAAAAGGCAACCAAATTCATTGACTTTTTTCCAAGCAACATCTGATAACCTGTTGTTCTGCAAGTTCTTGTCAAAAAGGCACATGAAATAGCCAAGGAACGCATCTTGAACTCTTCTATAATGAATCCTGCTAGGAATCAAAGGCAGCTGATCATAGTATTTCCAAACTGGGACTAGAGATCTATCTCCAACGGTAGAAAGGCCTGGAAACTGTCTCAATGAAGCTACTATATAAACTAGATAGGAATTCATATAGAAGGTGAGCGTGGTAGGAACTTGTGCAAGCTGCTCACATAAGCTATCACTGATTATTTCACCCCAGAAGATTGGGTGTTGCGCCTTTCTAATCACCACTATGAATTTGTACATCCACTTCTCAAAGACATTAGAGAATTTCAACCCCATAATTCTGCTCAAGAGAGTGATGGTATCATTAATTTCTTCTTTGAAGTCAAATCGATACAGCTTAGCCCACTGAGACACACCAGCTCGTCGCTTGAGAAGCCATTTGGTATTGATGTGCTGTTTACAATCTTCTTTCTTTTGCTCATAATGATCTAGAGCACTCTTCACTGAGATATCTGAATATATGGGTGAATCCGGAACTCTGAAAACCCTATGAATGGTTTCTGGATCAAGCCGTATGACTACATTCCCATCATCATCTTTAATGGTTCTGGATTCTCTGTCAAAATGAGCTGCGCACTGGTTCTAGGACAGCAACAGGAAAGGAAGCAACCAGATGAATATGACTTTTAAACAGCAACTGCATATGATGAGAAGTTGATTTCTCAGCTCTCCCCAAAAACTCGGACATATCAACATGCCCAATCTCCGTGTCTCTGATTTCTTCAATGTTTGAGACAACATGAGAAGGTGAAATCTCATTCTAGTATTTGTCGTATTTGTACTTCATCTTTTTGTTTGGTGAAGAAGAAGGTTCCTCCGTCATCGAACAAGAATCTGCAAGGCTGCGATGAAAGTTCTATAAGGTCAAGACATCATCAACGTTTACAAGCATAGACATGGGGAAGGCTCAAACTCAAAATGGTATTTTGGCTGTTTGAGGGCAGAAAATAAGCATTATAACTCATTTCGGGTTTTTGGAGGCTGATTGCGAGTGAAAAGGACATACGCTTTTTATGACAAATGAAAAAGCTAGACTACAACTTTACAAAGTGCAAGTCACAACTTTTTAAATTGTATTTGCAGTCAAGGATAAAAAGTCCATTTTTAAAGCACTTTAAGAGCATTTCGGGATTTTGAAGGCTAACTGCAAGTGGAAAGTTAATGTCGGGATTTTAGGAAGACATTGCAAGTAAAATAACATTACTTTTTACACTTGCGTATTTGATTAAAATCTCTGACTTGCAATGGGTGAATAAAAACCCGAATTACTTTGCTTCACTAACATTATCATTTTTTTTTATTTTTTATTTTTTTTTTGTTTTATCTTTTTCTTTTCTATTTTCAGAAATGGTAAATGGGATGAAGTGAAGAAAACGAACGCCATGAGGAAAAAGCATTTTGGTATGAGGCAAATGGAGGCATATGAAATGTGAAGAAAAACGTTTTCTAAATAAAGAACAAAAAACGCGTTTCCAGCCGAAAGGAAGATGATAGCATAAAAATGGAATGAATGAAGTTATATGGAATGAGAAATGCGTTATCATGCATTAGATATGTTCATGAATGGAATGGCGAAGATGAGGAAGAAACGCTTTTGTGAAAAGATGCGTAAATGCGTATGGAAAGACAAAAAAGAATGAAGGCGTTGATAGGAGAAGCGTATTTTGGTCAAAACGTTTTAGCATAGCCATGAGGTGAACAAAACGCACATATAGAAACGACATACAAGGATATAAAATAAAGAAGGACAAAGAAAAGAAGAAGAAACATACCTGTAACAAAAAAATGTAGACAAACAAGAAGAAGAAACCCTAGGCGTGATTGCAAACTCAGCAAATGAAAAAGACTCGATTATTTGTAGTTGAAAACCCGATCTTCAAGCCAACGAATTTATGAGATCCTCAAGGGAAGAGAGGCAAAATAGGATTCGAATTGCTTCAATGAAGAATGGCGTCGGACTTTTACACGCCTTTAGCAAGTTACTCAACATGAAATCGGGGCTTTTGAAATGCTTTGCAAGTAAATCGGGTCTTTCAAAGACAAATGCAAGTCACTTAAAATACAATCAGACATTTAAAAACACTTTATAAGCAAATCGGGGTTTTTAAATGCTATTGCAAGCAACTTTAGATAAAATCGGACCTTTTTCATGTTTTTGAAAGTGACTTTAGATAAAATCGGACCTTTTTTCATGCTTTTGCAAGTGACTTAAAGGAAATCGGAACTTTTTCAAACAATTACAAGTATTTTATGAAAAATGACTTGTAATGAACTTAAAAAATTCCTATAATTGCAAGTATCTCAAAAAGTTCCTATTAAAGACATTTTTTAAAGTAACTTGCAATTAAGTTAAAAAACTCCTACTTGCAGTGATGTCAGAAAAACCCGAATTGGATCAAAAACACACTAAAAATGACTCAGAATTTCACGAAAACAGGCGAGAATGTGTAAAAAGTGGTAACCCAAAGGACTATAGACTTAAGAATTGAGATTTGCTAATCTTTGCACCTCAAAGTACGTGCCATAGAGAAGAAAACCTTCAAATTTAATCAAAATTTCCATTGGTTATCCCAATTTTTAACAAGTCAAAAATTAGGGGCAACAGGTTGAGCAATTGGGGCAATTTGTGAAGTCTTGCAGGCAAGACAAATTGCAAAGTTTTTGCAAGAGTCTGTCAAGAAGATGTTGGGATGCCATATTAAAAGAATTTGTGTTGGTTGGCGCAGAGTGCTTTATCTTTGGAGGCATCAATATCCTCACCTTTGGTCAACTCTACATATTGGTACTAGGCGTAGCATTTCAGCAATAGGTCGAGGGTTTTGCATCATTGGAAATCACTCAAAAGAAGGCGTTTGAGTAATAATCTGCTGGGCGTTGAGAATTACACTTGCTAGGCATAGGAATCAATGTCATTTTCAGGCAATAGCTGGGCAGATTGGAGGTATTGATTCTATCCTTGAACAATCGACTCTATGTACTATGGCTGGGTGAGTTTATGGGTTGGTTGAGGGCCTGTTGTAGCTATTAGAGGAGATGCCATACCTTGAAGATAGGCATTTGAGGGTCATTGTGCATCTGCAGAGGACGTGGGGCCTTTAGAGGTCTCTGTTATTGAAGAAAATAGCTCCTTGGTGGTGGGAAGGCTCCCTGTAGCTGAGGCATGCAAGCTGAAGGATTATTGTGGCAAGAAATCCAAATATGATGGGTGATGAATTCATAACAGGCTGCTGACAAAGTTTATCTTTTGTTGTAATTTTGAAAGGTTAGAACTTTATGAATCTTAAGCTCTGTACTCTGCTGTTATAACAGCAAGTTTATCATACAGAAATACATTGTTTCCAACTGTTGCAACTCGCTCATGGTTCCTTATTTTCTATGAAATGTTAAGCATGGTTATGATTCTTGTATATGTTCATAAATATATAAACTCTCGACCAAAACATTTCAGAAATAATGCAAACAAAAAACAACCATTTTCCATTGCAATAATCACCCTTAAAAAAAAATGAAAATCTTGTTAGCTCAAAACAGAATGAAATGTCAAACACTTCCTTTCCGCTTTTTAATCACCAAGTTCCCAGTGTGGGCGAGGTGAGAGCATACAGTGTACGGGATTACAAACTATTTTGAAAATAGGAAGCTGAAAGTAGTCTCCACTTATTCAATGGAATTAGCCAGTAGTTCCACTTTTCAATGGGAAAGCTTATACAAAAGCGAAAATGCAAGCAAGCTCTTCCACTTTTCAGTAGTGAGCAAATACAACAAGAAAGAACAACTCTCCCACTTTTCAGCGGTGAGTGAAAACAATAAACTAGAGTAACTCTCCCACTTTTTAGCGGTGAGTGAACCAATAAGCCACTTATTCAGTGAGGTGAGTAACAACAAAATACCAAGAGCATCTCACTAATGGCACTACCACTCAGTGTTACAATGTTAGCTCATTTGAAAACTTCCACGTTCAAGATATGCATCTGTTGTTACAAGTATGGTCATAAAAGAAATTGATAGAACATCCCCACATGTATCATAACATTAAAGAACTAATCACCCATCATGGAATTAACAAATATACCTCAAAGATTGGCAAATAGATGGCTGGTGCAAGAGTGAAACCCTGTTGTTACAGTATGGACAGCGAAATATAAACTCAAAAACTTCACCAAATCATGCCCACACGCATCCACAACGAATGCAAGCTCAAAGATTGGCAAATAGATGGTTGGTGAAGGTCTAA
The DNA here is from genome assembly GCA_007115665.2 of Sequoiadendron giganteum. Taxonomy (NCBI): domain Eukaryota; kingdom Viridiplantae; phylum Streptophyta; class Pinopsida; order Cupressales; family Cupressaceae; genus Sequoiadendron; species Sequoiadendron giganteum. The sequence goes on from CM021106.1 coordinate 373,666,132, forward strand.
AAGAGGTCTGATATACAAATGTTGTAAGTCAAAACAACCATGATAAATCATCAAACTCCCTCCAAACCACCAAAGATCACCTCCTAACCACGTCCAAAATCTTTGCAAACATTCACCAAAAAAAATATCACCAAAATCTACAATCAAAATACTTTGAATTATCTTATTTTTGAAACCCTGGAACTAGAACTCTATTGAAGACAATGTGATTCTTGAATAGAACCACTCCAACAGCTAGGGATTATCTTTCAAATTCGAAACTAGGAATCAAATGAAGCTTTTCGTCCTCAAACAATTTTTGGAAGAATTCGTAGGTTCAATTCGACAACATAATAATATGTGTAATCTTCAGCATATCCAAATGAGCCCCCCAACACCTCCTTTTATAGCTTTTTGCGTTGCTTTTTTGAAAAAATGTTTTTTGTTTTTTCACTAACTTTTTCAAAAAAGTTTTTTTCTTTTTTGCTACTTTTTCAAAAAAAAAAAAAAAGTTTTTGCTTTTTTGAAAAAGCGTTTTTTGCTTTTCCCAAAAAAGTGTTCTTTTGCTTTTTCACTGTTTTTCCCAAAAAATACATTTTTTACTTTAAATTAAAAAATGCATCATGTGCAAACATTTAATCACCTTTCCAACGAGCTATTACACTAAGTTGTCTTTTAATTATTTCTCAACATTAGACAACATTAGTGAAATATTAATTAAATAACTTAACTCACCCAAGATGCGGAAAGCATTGCAACATCATCGAAATCCAATTCTAACCACACCATGATGAAACTGAAGCAGTAGGAAGATGATTGAAATCAACTTGGTGGCTTTATAAAAATAGCCTACTCCTCCAAGAAGTTTGGAGAGCACCCAAAAAGTCATAAATCAATTCCGAAAGCATCTAAGGATCCAACTAACTAGCTGAACTCAAACCCAAGAACAATTGTCTACAAGACTAATCAAATGCTTCTCCAAGAATGTTGGAGTTCTCCTTAACTAACCATTTAACCTCCAGAAGACTTGGAAACTAGCTAAATGTGCACAAATTGGCTAAGCGCCAAAAGGGGACATTACATCCATGCATGCAAACTATTTATTATAATACTCATTGGGTGAAAGTGCGAAAATTGGGTGAAAAATCAGTAAGGGATTTTACACCTTAGAGCTAATCTAAAAAGTCATTTCAATAAGGAATAGGACATCTATCCTTCCTAGTGATCTTGTTCAATGTCCTTTTGTCAATATAGAGGTGCTAAATCCCATCCTCCATTGGCAACAATACAATTAGATTATAGGGTGAGAAAGTAGCTCATATATGACTCTATTGTATTAATATTTGAATCTATTATAAAATTTCATTATTCACCAAAATAGGATGCAAATATAAAGGAGTACTTGAAGGAGGAGACTCGGAGATGAAACCTATAGAATGCTTTACCTAACAACAGAGTGGTGCTCTTTTTGATGCTTTGAACCTATCATCATATTCTACCATTATTCATTCCAATTGCCTATAATGTGTTGGTTGGATGTTAGCTCTACTTTGGACTCATATCCAAAGTCAGACAAAGAATTGTAGACCTTTTCCTTAAGGTGCAAAATAAGAAAACAAAATGATGAAAGATACATATATTCCATTTCCTACTTCATTCTATGTTGTGTGAGCATAAAATAAGAGAACATAAAATAATAACAAAGAAATATATGGTATTGATTAGGAAAAACTCACAGCAATGGAGCAACATGAGGAATTTCCATTATGAAATGATAATATATTACAAATTTATCACTCTCAATCTCTCACAATCCTATTAGATCTCTTTGAACATACACATAGAAGCTCGTGTATGACTGACTATAACTTCTTTCCAACTTCTTCTTTTCGTTTTCTTTTTCAATTATTCTAAAGCCACCTAATTATACTTGATGAGATTATATATACACACTTAACACTTCATATTACATTATTTCAATGATGTCATTTGTACACAATTATAATTACATATACTCACACCTTACACCCCCCAACAATAATCCTACAATAAAAATGTTGTCTCGCCCCAAGGAAACACAATTGTGAGCATACATGATAGGCAACACAAAGATACACATCAAAATTTCACATCTCTGTAACACTTCACTGCTCTATACCTACTTGGCAAACACTAAGGAATTTTTCGGTTGCAAGGGATTGAAATGTTTAGGTTCCATATTAGTTTAAACATGTTAAGAATAAGACAAAGGTGTGGCAAAGAAGCACTATGAAAGTTGAATGTGAGTTCAAACAAGAAATTTGCAAGAGATTGGTTTCAATAAGCATCATGGTCCAAAATGGTATAGAATCAGAAGCTAGTAGTTCTGAGGAAATTGATTTACTTTCTCAACCAGACAAGCTTCAGGACAAGAAGGATTCCTTAATGCAGCTCAAATCTAGAGTTCTATGGATGAAAAAAGGTGATGCAAACTCTAAATTCTTTCACAAGGAGGTGATTGCTCATCATATGAGAAACATAATCTTTGTTATAAAAAGAGAAGGTGAGGATAATTCTATAAGAAAGGCTGTGATGGACTGTTTTCAGTCTCTTCTTTCTGAGGACGATTGTGAAGGAACGGTTGAGCTTATCCAGCCTCTCATTTCAAATGAAATGAATGAGTAGCTAGTAAAAGAAATAACTAAGAAAGGCTGTGACGGACTGTTTTCAGTCTCTTCTTTCTGAGAATGATTGTGAAGGAATGGTTGAGCTTATCCAGCCTCTCATTTCAAATGAAATGAATGAGCAGGTAGTAAAAGAAATACTATGGATGAGCTAAAAATGTCATTTTCTCCTTCTAGCTTGACAACTAATCAGGTTCAGATGGTTTCCAGGCTAATTTCTTTCATGGAGTTTGGGAACATATTTCTGAAGATCTGCTCCCCATGGGGAAGAATCTAGAACTTCTAGTAAGGTCCTACTGGCTCTCAACTTTACCTTAATTGCTTTTTTTCTGAAAGAGGATGATGCTTGCAGATTTGATAGACTTAGATCTATTTCTCTTTGCAACTTCTCTTAGAGAATTATTTCAAAGATAAAGGTGGCGAGGCTGCAATCTTGGCTTCCTAGCATTATTTCAGAGGAATAGCGAGGGGCAGTCAAAGGTAGACAATCCTTGATGAAAGGATTGTTGCTCAAGAAGTTATCCATTCAACAATCAGTGCCAAAAGGAGAATTATGATGGTTTTGCCACTACCCATGATCATCTTAACCAAAAATTCCTTCTTATATTGCTCCACAAGATTGGCTTTTGTGATCAGTGGGTTAGTTGAGTGGAAGGGTGCATTTGCTCCAGAGCTCTCTATTTTGGTTAATGTTACTGCAACTGATTTCTTCAAGACTTCTAGAGGAATTAGGCAAGGCTGCCCTCTTTCTTCAGCTTTATATGTCATCATGGTTGACACCTTAAGCTACATGCTTAAGCATGCTAAAGTGCAGGGCCAGATTAAAGGTGTGCTGATTACTTCAAATGTGGCAAACTCTACTCGCTCTCAGTTTGTTGATGGCTCCTTGTTGATGGTTATGCTTGGGTGGAAGAAGCCAAACAATTGAAGAACATTATTGCCAGAATTTTCTTAGCCCCTATGGTAAATATCAATGCAGGGAAGTCCATTTTGCTTATAGTTGCTCTATTGTGCATACCAAGAAGCTAGCTCAGATTTTGGTTTTAAATCCAAGCATCCAAACCAGTTCTTTACTTACCTTGGTGTTCCAATTGGTCCTTTCAAGCATGCTAAAGGCAGTTTAAGCGAAATCTTGGACAAACTTAATTTGTGGACTAATTGCTGGCTTTCTCTTGCTAGATGGGTTATCCTGATTAAATTTATTTCATCTTCTATTCCCTTTTATCTCACATCTTCCATTGATGCTCCTGTTGGAATTATCAAACTTTTTGATAAAACCATTTGATATTTTTTGTGGAAAGGAGCTAAAGCTCAAGAAAAAAAGAAATTTCACCTTGCAAATGGGATGTGGTGTGCCTTCCAAAATGTTGGGGTGGTTTGGGCGTCAAACATTTATCTCTGTTGTCTATGTCTATGGAGCTAAATTAATTTGGATATTGATTTCTGAAAAAGACTCTTTGGGGAGAAATCAAAATATCCTGGTGGAAGCTCTCCCAAATCTATTCTTGCTGTGAATGGTAGAGCTTCAAGTAGATCTGCTGCTTGGCTGAATATGTCTGCTGCAATTTCTTTGTTTAAAAATGGCTGTTTGTCCTTTGGGACAATGGAAGAAAGGGGATATTTGGATGGATGCCTCAAATTACATGCCTCCTTTAGGAGGCATTTTAGACATCTTTTGGATTCATGATTTCTTTTAGAAACCAAGGTATGTGTAAAGTTGCTGATTTTTAAGAAGGATAATCTTCCCAGTGAGATTGACAGTTATACCATAAAATTGAGTGAGGACTAGAACCCTAATGAAGGGGAGTTGGAAGTACAGTTTGAAATCTTCTCAAATTCACTAAAAGAAAGAAAAAATCTTATGTGAGAAGCTCTAGGTGATCAAATCTCTTCCAAAATTAATTTCTTTATGTGGACTTTGTCACACAAAGCCATCTTGATGACTGCAAATCTGACTAGGCAGGGTATTTGTGAACCTTCATGTTGTATTGTCTATAAGAGGACTAGCGAAGACATCAATCATCTCTTCATCCAATGTGAGTTTACTCACCAAGTTTAGAATTATGTCTGACAGTTGCTGGGATTCAAAATTGATTCCTTCAATTCGATTTCATGTTGCTCTAAGTTTGTGATGTAATGTTTTGATAAATATCCTTTTGAATTTGGAGGAAAATCTGTGATTAAGTACCTGTGAAAAAAAATTCCAAGAGTTATCTGCTGGTTATATGGCTTGAGAAAAATCGTGCTGCATTTGATAATGCCAATGCTAATCCTTTCAATTGTTTTGCTCGTGTCTCTACTAACAAAGATTTTAGTGAAAGTAAAATATATATATATATTTTGTTTAGCTATTGCCTTACTAAGGAAGAGGGAAAATTAATTTAAAGTCTAGAAATAAAAGTCTCTGAGCCCATCATTAACCACAAGGAAAATCCCCTGGAATTCCTCAAGAATTCATACCATTTATTCTTTGAAAGCACTTCCAAAGGTAACCCAAATACTTCTCAGACTGGGGGGTTATTATGGATGAGGAAAATAAAATTTTAACTAATTTTTCTCAAGGATTGGGGAAAAATTCTAACAATGTGGCCAAGTGTTTAGCTCTCTCCAAAGGCTTAAAAATCACAAAGGGATTCAAATTTTTGAGAGTTTATGGTGATCCACGATTCTATGCTGGTCATCAAGTTTGTGTTAGGTAAGCTGAAAGTTGAAATCTCCTACTTAAATCTATCTTAGAAGAAATCAAAAATTTAATCAAAGGCTTCCTTTTCTTAAAATTTGAACATATGAGAGGAAAATTCAATCAATGTGCTCATTCTCTTGTTAATGAGGATGTCAAGCTAAGCCATGGATTACCAACACATAGAGCCATTCTCAATTTTCTTTTCTTCCTTTCTATTCTAAATTGTTGGTTGTAGTGTGTTAAGCTGAGCCATGGGTTACCATCAAATAGAGCCATGCTCAATTTGCTTTTCTACTTTTCTATTCTATACTGTTGGTTATAGTTCTTTCCCAACCCTTTAAATTCTGATTATTGGATTGAGGTTGGTTGTATTTCTTCTTTTGTTTCAATATAAGTAGTTTTTTTTGGTTTAAAAACAAGAAGGGGTGATGATTGATCTTTCATCAGCTCCAACCCACAAAGAAAAGGGATAGATTTGATTCTACAAAGCACCTACACCATCTTGTGTCAATCAACATGTTGATGCCACAAGTGATGAAAAACTAAATAGGCCTCAAATAAGTAGCAAATTGGTTCTAGTTTCCATGTAAACCATAGATTTATATTTAGCATTGGCATCAAACATAGCATTAATGCTTTCTCCTATATTACATTTTTTATCGTCGAGGTTGATCTTCCCCTTGTCTCTCTTAGGGTGTGACTTACCAGTTGAAATGCATTCTTTCATAGCCTTGTGCTTGAATTTCTCCTCAATATCAAAGCCTACTCATAGGCCTCCAATGTCCTTACCTCCAAGAACTCCATTTCTACTTGGAAAAGTGGTGCAAGGTGTTATAGTGCTCAAGGATTTTAATTTTCAATGTCACTTATACCAAGTCCTACACATAGGGCATGGAATGTATTAGCATAACGTTGCACCCTCTAATATACTTGAGGTACAATTTTGTCACTTTCTGTGTTATCTTCACAATTCTTCACAAGGTAATACTCATAACTCTAATCCAGTCAAACCAATCATCTATTGTTTTAGCAATTAGCATCCATCATAACTTCAAATTGAGAGAATTCAAATTTATTTGCATCTTGAAAGGTGTCCACCTCGCAAGTATCTGAATGTCATAGAAGATTGCATTGTTGAAGTGACTGTGACATGTTCAATAGTTCAAGCAAGAAGGAAACATTTTACTCTTCTTGTAAATGTAATCAAATCTTTATCAAATAGGATCCTAAGAAATCTAAGGAAACACTAAGGTCTGAAATTCTGTGTGAGAATTCTAAGTCAAAATTAATTTCCAGATTTCTTCTCTTTATGTTGAATGTGCTGATTGCAGAACATTAATAAATTTCGATGTCTACAGTCAATGGTCTCCATCATGCTTTATACTAGAGAGGGGAGACACATCTCCACAAAGGTACGCGCCTCCAAGGAGAGACGCGCCCCATGAGAGCACGTATCCCTTGAAGGGCGCGGGTTTCTCATAGCCGATTATTACTAATCGGTGGCAAACAAAACAATGTTAGTACCCAGCGATAAGTATAAAGCAAAGTTCGATTTATATATGTCGAATTCCATTAATTCAAATTTCTCATTTTTCAGAAATATTAAATGATGAGTTTTCGATCATATATAAATGATGATGATGCTTTCAGCAATCATCATTTATATCTGACCGAAGCTACCATTCATCAACATTCCCTCTTAGCTAGGGAAGATATTTCAAATCAAATAAGTAGAGATATCACCTTCACACGTGATATTGAAGATATGGTATGTTTTACTCAATATTGTCAAGTCACATGACATTCTTCATAACACATCTTCATTATGGTATGTGCACTGACATCAAGTCACATGATGTCTACCATAATTCATGGCATATCCACGGATATAAATATCCACCATGGTTATCTCTTAAGGATCACAATGATCTACAGATGACATCAAGTCCCATGATATCCATCAAAGTGTCCAAGAGATACTATCATGACATGTCCACAAATATCGAGTCACATGATATCTATCATGATAGTTTATCATTGTAGAGTCATCACTTTACAATGTCAAATACAAGTGTTCATTATTAGAAAGATCGTCACCTTTCAATAATGTACACAGGGGGAGTAGGCCCGTAAGGTCATGGAATCACACACATGACAAAAGAGTTTACACATTAAACATCTTTATATATTAGTACAATTTATAAACAATTTGTATTTCAAACATAAATATCAAATTACATTTCAACCATACCAAGTTTCTTCCTGAAGTGCTCTACCTTGATTCGGGAGAGAGGCTTGGTGAGAATGTCTGCAGTTTGATCATTTGTACTAACATACTCCAACAAATCACTTTCCTTTCCACCATATCTCTTACATAATGATAGGGGATCTCAATGTGCTTAGATCTATCATGGAAGACAGGATTTACAGAGAGTTTGATGCAACTCTGATTATCACAATGAATAATTGTAGGATTCAAGGGCTCACCAAAGAGTCCCACAAGCAATTTACGAAGCCAAACTGCTTCTCTTGCTCCCATAGAGGTTGCAATGTATTCAGCTTCTGTTGAGCTCTATGCAACTGAAGACTGTTTTCTGCAAATCCAGGAGATCATAGCCGATCCTAAACTGAAGCAACATCCTGATGTGCTTTTCCGATCGGTTACACTTCCAGCCCAATCTGAATCAGAGTACCCATGTAGATCTAGTTGGTTATTTCTGTAAAGAAGACCATATCCAATAGTGCCTTGAAGATATCTCAAAATATGTTTCACAGTCATTACGTGAATTTCCTTTGGCTCACACATGAACTGGCTGAGAACATTCACTGCATAGCAAATATCAGGTCTGGTGTTAACCAGATACATCAAGGATCCAATCATCTGTCTATAAAGGGTTGGATCTACACACTTGGATTCTGCTACTACTTCTTCCAGTTTGTAAAGGTTGGTTTCCATAGGTGTAGACATTGGTCTACAGTCCAACATTCCAAATCTCTTCAGAATATCAATAGTATACTTCCCTTGGTTTAGTATAATGCCCTCTGATTTCTGCCATACTTCCAAACCTAGGAAGTAGTGTAGAATGCCCAAGTCTTTCATGTCAAATTCAGAAATTAGATCCTACTTTCCTTGAGCAATGAGGTGATCTTCTCCTGTTATCAGCAAGTCATCAACATATAAAATAATTATTAGCATATCACCTTTGATTACCTTGAAGTAGAGATTGGAGTCAGCATCATTCTTGGAAAATCCTAGTCCCAAGAGATAGATGTCAATTCTTTCATACCAGACCCTGGGAGACTGTTTAAGTCCATAGAGGGCTTTCTTCAGTCTACACACATGTGAGTCAGGTTTATGTATCACAAAACCTTCAGGTTGTTCCAGATAGACTTCCTCTTCAATGGTTCCATTCAGGAAGGCAGTTTTCACATCCATTTGATGGATCTTCCAGCCTTTAGCTGAAGCAATGGCTAATACTGCTCTCACCGATGTGTAGCAGGCAACAGGTGCAAATGTTTCTTCATAATCAAAGCCTTCCTTTTGAGAAAAAACTCTTGCCACAAAACGTGCTTTATGTTTTTCTATACTGCCATCAACAGCATGCTTGATTTTGAAGAGCCATTTGGAAGAGACAATAGATTTCTCTTTCGGTCTAGGCACTATATCCCATACATCATTCTTTAGAATGGACTGATATTCCTCCGTCATTGCATCCTTCCATGCTTGATGTCTGAAAGCTTCTATAACACTGACAGGTTCTGAGGTTATGATGTTGTTCATTAGAGCAACATAGCTAGAGAACCGTTTGGGTCTTTTACTTTCCCTGAACGTTCCTTTGGGTGCTGCATGATCCTCGGCTTCTTTGATCATCTTTCTAGCCCAAAGTGGTCTCTTTCTGCCGTTGTCATTTGTATTCTCATCGGAAGTAGAAGGAAGTTCATGTGGCATTTCCTCAGGATGCTCCCTCTGAATCTCAGGAGCAGGTTCCATTTCAGGTACTCTAGGGGAATAGGTTTCTATCTCACTAGAACTTCTTGCCCTCTTGAATGCAATGTCTTCTTCAAAGATGACATCTTTGCTCAATTCAATTTGTTTCTGCCCGGGTATGAATATCCTGTAGGCTTTGGAGGTTTCACTATAACCCACAAATACCCCCTTCTTTCTGAAAGGTTCTAGTTTGAATCTCTTCTCTTTGGGCACATGACTATAGACAGGACAGCCAAAAAACCTAAAATGACTAATGTCAGGTTTTATGCCAGTAAAGACTTCTTCGGGAGTTTTGTTATCAAGATGAGAATGAGGACATCTATTTTGGATATAGACAGCAGTCCTAGAGGCTTCTGCCCAGAAAGAAGTTTCAATGTTTTGGTCAAGCAACATTACCTTATCAGCTTCTACAATGGTTCTATTTTTTCTTTCAGCAACCCCATTTTGTTGAGGGTTGTAGGCAACTGTGAACTCCCTCTTAATTCCAGCACTCATGCAGAATTCCTTAAAAATTTCAAAGGTGTATTCTTTCCCATTGTCTATCCTTAAGGTTTTTATTTTCTTTCCGGAGAAGTTTTCAATAAGGGCTTTGAACTCTTTGAACCTTTTGAGGATTTCTATTGACTCTTTACACTTAAGGAAATAGATCCAGGTTTTCCTAGAGAAGTCATCTATAAATATGACATAGTATAGAAATCCTGCTTTAGAGGGTACAGACATGGGTCCACATGAGTCTGAGTGAACCAGTTCTAACACATTTAGGGTTTTGCTCAAACTATTGGGAAAGGATCCCTTTGTATTCTTTCCTAAGGCACAACCTTTACAAGTTCCTTCATGAGATGGTTTTAACTTAGGTAAGCCTGTTACAAGTTTTTCCACAGAAGGTAGGGCACGGAAATGAAAGTGTCCTAATCTTCTATGCCAAATCTCATTTGAATCAAAGGTGTCAAGGGTAAGGGCTTGTTTAACTTCAGTGCATAGTTTGTAAAGGTACCTGTTGACGTGCTTTTTATGACAGCGCCAGCACAGAATAAAGTTGTCCAACGGTCACTCTATTCTCTCTTGATCAAAGTGTCCCACATGCTAAGATTGCTTGAAAGTTCATGTGTTCGACTCCAAGGTTCCTTTTATCGCGAATAGACTCAGTTGGTTGATGTGTTTTGCTGGTTATTTCAAGGGGACTTACGTAGTTGTTCGACTCTGTGAAGCAATTAGGACATGAATGATTTGGCAATATTGTTCTGGTATCTAGACTGACTCGGAAAATGCAGAATTTAAAGGGGATAGGGATAGGGATTCTACAAATCTACTTCTAAAGGGTGGAGGACGAGGATCGACTTAAACAATCTTCAAACCAAACTTTGCTTTGTCTCCTTTCGAACAACTCCGACAAAGTTGGTGCAATCTTCAAAGGATGAGAAAAGTGTTCAAACTATGACGCAACATGTTCATACCGTCAATACGACGCATACAAACATATGAACCATAATCGAAGTTAAGTGCTGATACTCCAGTTGACCACGCAAGGCGAACTTACCATCAGTAAGCCCGCTAGTGGTATGGATGAAAGAAGATATGCTCAAATCACAACGCCACACTCCACAATTAACAACTACTTGCATGAAATAAAAATCTACTTTACTCTATCTACCTTGAATTGGAAAGACGAAATGGCCTTGCTAGCTACTCATAACAAAGAAGAAATCACCAAGCAATGAAACTCTTTATATTATGAAAAGTGTTCACAACAACCTTTTACAAAACTTTCAAAGGAAAGTTTTCTTCCCTCCTCAATCTAAAGCTAACTTCTAAGCTAAATGCTATTTGCCTTCTACTTTCTAGCTCTGATCCAATTCCAATTCTAATCTCTATCTAATTATTTACAAATGAGGGGGGATGCCCCTTTTATAATAAGTCCAATTCAGTGGACGGTTTAGATCAAATTACAATGAAGGGCTCAGATCGAGCCACCTATGCCCTGATTAGGGTTTCTGCCCTAAAAACCGCCACAGAGAGGAGTGGGCAATGAATGCACAGAATATTCTCCACTCCCCTGCAGGAATCATAATGAGCAATTAATGCCCACTATCACCATCAAGAAGATCCTCATCCATGAGAGCGTTCCCACTGGCCTTCTCCCGGATAGCAAACTCGATCAACCGGGCCAATACTGCTTCAACCTCCTGTGCAGAGATCGGTGGAATATGGTTGAGCTGGAACTCCAAGACTGCTACCGTCTGTCCGTATCTGGTGTAAGATTTCCTCCATGTCACTAAGGCGTCCTGGGTATGCTGAATTATACTAGAGAACGTGGAGACATTCTCAAAGTCATCCAGGACAAGTGACCTCGCAGCTGAGAAGAATGGAGGCAGTCTACTTTTCAAGCCATCAGCAGTTATCTCCTCTGGGACCAACTTTCTAGCAAATATGGCTTCTAATGTATTGAGGACTCCCCCCAAGATGTTGCCCATTGCTTTCCTCACTTTAGCTGAATCTGCCCTTGCTGCGTCGTGAAATCCACGGCCTGTGACCACCGAGGAGTACCAACTGGTGAAATCATACCTATCACCTCTCTGAATTACACCTCCATCCACCAAGGTTTCTAGAGGTATATGCATCAAAGCCCCCAAACGAAGTACAGTCTTCGTTTGATAGATGCGAGTATCACCCCAGGCCTGATCTACTATATCCATCCGTGCCAAAATACTTGAGGCCTGTCGATAAGCATCGGCGAGGTCCTCCATGAATTTCCCTGTCTCAGTATGAACACGGCTAACCCACTTGTCTGCCTCCGTTTCCATTTTCTTCAAATCCTCTAAGGCAACAACTGACTCCTTCGGAAGCTCTGATGGACGTTCCACTGCTGGGTTTGCTGGTTCACCTGGATGTGCTAGATTTTGTACGTATCCTATCAAGGTTTTGTGCTCCTTCTTCAATTTCTTATACTTCCCCTCCGTGCGGAGCAACTGATCCTTCAATGCCTGATAGGAGTTATCGAACTCCTCGATAACTTGGGCTCCCGTAGGACGACCCAACTCTACTGTGGTGATCACGTAATTTTCAGGCCTCTCCTCGGTTCGATCACAATCTTCCCTCGGAATAGCCACCTGAAGCGTGCGAGAGCCTGACTCGTCGGTCGAGATCTTTGAAAACTTTCGGGCCCTTTTCTTCTCTGGTGGCGCACTGATCCTCCTGAGGAACTCCTCCATCTCAATGGCCGGATCCGTATCATCCTCGGGTTCTCTCCTCATTCTGTCGGAAAGCCAATCAGGCACTGTCTGCTGTGGATTACAAATGACAAGGGGCTGCTCTTCTGTTGCCTCCATCTTGTGCACTTCCTCTCTTCTTGCACTGGTTTGCTCGGGCTCATCCTCCTCTATAAGCTGGGTATCTCCCGACCCTTGGGTCCCCTGTTCTGTGTTTTCTTCTTCTTCCAAAGCCGTGTCCAACATCTGCTGAAAATGGGTGTCGGCCATTGTTTCCTCTTCCTCCTCCTGTTGGCCGCCCCTGGATAGACTGACACTAGCTGATTCCCGGGCGTTGGGCTGATCTACCTCCTCAAGTCCCCGCTCTTCCTCTAATCCTGCCCTCTGATCGGCAAATAATGAAACCACTCTCAAACTCGAAGACTGAGTTTGTGAGTGCACGGGTGATGCTTGTTCTATCCTCAACGGTATCGGTTGGGTTGGCACTTCTACTTGTGCCCTCGATGTCTAAGCAATTTGTTTCCCCCTTTTTACCGATAACGGCCTTGGGTCACCCATCAAGCTATAAGTAAGGGCGATCGACTTGCTCTTGAGTCTGCATACATGTCTATCGACCCAAGTCCTGGTAAAAGTCATCACCGGGATAGAAAGAGTGTCCAAGTCCATGATCTCTGGCTCGGACCAATCAGGTGGTGGGACAGGAGTATCCCTAACTGAACCATAGTCGGGTTGCATGACGTTGACATCCTCCTCCACCTGGTCGGGAACTGGAATAATCTCACATTCTCTAATCAACTTGAGAGGAAGTCTGGAAAACATCCTTCTTCTTATCTCAGCCTCATCCACTGCATTTGCCCAAAAGTCCTCCAGATGAGCTCTGTGCCGGTATTCAACGTTCTGTATCATCCGGATGTTCCTGTAAGGATCGAAATCCTGCCTGCCTGTGTGATATGACAAATGATAAGATTGCAGCTCGTCCTCTGCCTCTCGGGCTGCCTGCAAAGAGGGACACACCTCAATGGAATTTCCCATGGTGATAGGGAAATCAAGTCCACCCTTCTTTTTCCTTTTCTGAATCTTATCGTAGGCAATCAATTGCCTAGATACCTCAAGCATTACTATGTGATCAGTGGGGTATCGTGGTAACCGATACGGATACGAAGTGAACCCCTGCAGCCTAATATATGTGAATTTCGGGAATTGGATGAGCCAATACCCATATTCCTCAATCAGTGTCTGTGCTTCTTTAGATATTCTCTGCTGCGTCCTCTGCTGAAGTGTCCTCGCAATGTGCATTGTGAATGCATCATTTGCCCATTTATAGTTGGCAATGTTAGCTAAATGTAGCTGTGTGCAGGCTTCATGGATTTTGAATTGACCAGGGGCACAGCCGATTGGCTCCTTGTACGAAATCCCTCTGTACTTAGTCATTCTGGCCAACATGTAAATTACATATGAGCTCATGTAGAAAGTCTTCGTCACCTTCAGGCTCCTGAATTGCTCATCGATGTGGTTGCTAATCATCCTAGCCCAATCGACACACTCCTTTCCCTCCAAGATGATCTCGATGAAGTAGAACATCCAAGGCTCGAAAATGTAAGCCTGTGCACTCCCATTTACCCGGCTCAGCATCATTATCAAATCACAGTATTCTTGTTTCACGTCCTCGGCAATTATCTGCTTTGGGAGCTTAGTGCGGGGTGGCCTCGGCTTCTGCATCCAAACTCTGTTGATGACTGCAGTGACTCTTTCGAAAGAGGAAGAGTACATCTTGTCCGCCCTTTTGTTTGTCCTGTATAACATCTCCTCAGCAGTTGGAATCCCAAATGCCTCTCCGATGGCATCCGGTGTGAAGTTGGCGAGCAGTTTACCATCCGGAGAGACAATCGTCCTACGTTCTGGCTTGTAGTGATTGGCGCACTCCATAATTAGCTCCGGACACTGAATTGCTGGCGGAAAACTAGCAGCTGCGTAGATTCCACTCTTCATTATATTATGTGCCGTGACTGATGGTTGATGGCCCCCTAGCCCGAACATCCTCGATTTGAGTGCATTTAGATTAAATGAACCAAGGTTGGTGTCATTTAATCCCGCCAACTTTGAAACTATTGCTGACTTTGGGAGAAATGGCTTAGCGAGCCTTTTAATCATTGCCTGCCGGGATGAGCCAGCCTTGCCTGCTTCAGTGTTTGCAGCTCTGCCTGCGGCTCTGCTTGTTCCTGCAACATCCTTTGCTCCGGCCATCTGCAAAATAAAATAGAATAGCAATAAGCTAGGCTGCAGATTTTTTAAATAAAATGAAGTAACCTCCGAGACGGCTGCGAACGTGGAGTTAGCTTTTTGAAAATAAAAACTCTCAGCATAAATTACTAACTCCAAACCTCGTACTGTATAAAAAACTTCAAGCTTATAAAGAAGCTTTCAACGACTGCACTTCCGACTGGCGAAGAAAATTGCAGCCAACTACCAACTTTCAGCAATGTGGATACTTTCTCAGCACAAAATGAATTTCTGCAACTCAACACTCTGCAGCAACTTCAACAAATAAACCTTCCAGCAACTCCGGAAAACAACTTCAACCTTCAACTTCGAAATTGCAGCAACACACTTTCAGCTTTTCGAAAGAAAGAGTCTCGGCAAATGAAAATTTCTCCAGCACTTCGCACTTTCAGCAACTCAACACTCCGAAATAAAATAAACTCTCAAAGAATTTCTCTCCTCAACCACTTCGAAAATATTTCAATCTCTCAAGAACTTCTTCAGCAACTTCAACTTCGAAACAATGTGAGGAGAAATGAGAGAAGAGATTGTTTAAATAACTCTTCTCGGAGAATCCTGCTAAGTAGTGCTGGGGCTATTTTTAGCACCTTCATCAATTTTCCACTCTCTTCGTTCGGAATCTTCTAATTCAAGCGCAGTAGTGGGCTAGTCGTCAGCCGGTCATTATGGCAGTTGCCATTAATAATGATTCCTTCCTTGTAAAAATTCGAATCCTTCCTC
This sequence comes from Sequoiadendron giganteum, assembly GCA_007115665.2. Taxonomy (NCBI): domain Eukaryota; kingdom Viridiplantae; phylum Streptophyta; class Pinopsida; order Cupressales; family Cupressaceae; genus Sequoiadendron; species Sequoiadendron giganteum. Next base: position 373,681,651 of record CM021106.1, read on the forward strand.
TTAGTCTGCCAGTTAACTCTTGGCGATTTAAACAACTCGCGAGAAAAAAATCACTTGACTTGATTTAAAATTCCATTTTAAAATCTCGCAGTGTTTAAATAAATTCAACTCGAAAAATTTCGTGGGAGTTGTAAATTTATTTCCAACTTTTAAAATGTCTGTCATTTAAATCCTCGATTTCATAAAATTTGCCTTAGACATTTTAAATTCTCTCATTAAAATGTTCAACTCCGATTAAAAATTATTTGCATGCTCGAAATAATTCATCCTCTGAGATTTAACTTCCGTCAGGAAAATAATCTAGGCAAAACGAATTTCCTCTGAAAATATTAAAATTTCCCTTAGGAAATTAATTTTCAAACTCTGTTAACTCATGGGTGCATTTTAAACGGGTTCATTTGATTTTCACTTGACCCATGGAAAATATTCATCAATATCAAATCTTCCCCTTGAAAAAAATATTCGTCATCCTTCAACTGCCTTTGGAAAATTTTAAAACTCATCAAATCATCCTTCCATGCCAAGGGCGTAATTTTCCCTAGTGAAATGTTATCTCACTTAGAAAAATTTTCTAACATTTTCTCTGTTGGCGTACTTGACCCTTGGTATATTTTTTTTTTAAAAAATCTCCATGCCTTGTGAAAATTTTAAAAAAAAAAATCTCATCCTCCCTTAGGCGTATATTTTTTTGTGTGGAGTCCACATTTAAATTATTTTAAATTCCCACGCCTTAGTTTATTTTCGAACCTCTCAACACTTCCAATTACCTTGGGCGCATTCACCACTTCCAGCTTTCATTTTCCATACATAGGCGTTTTTACCTAACCTCTTGTTTCATGCCTTAGAAGAATTTCACTTAACAACACTTGCAAGGTGGGCGCATTTACTAGGCCAAGCTTTCACTTGAGGGCGCATTTCATAGGGTGAACTTTCAACTTTGCCTTAGGCGTTTTTCCACCCTCTCAACACTTTGACTTGGGCGCATTTCCTTGCTGGAGCTGGGCGCATTTTGCAGCTTCAACTTTCATTTTAAAGTAGGCGCATTTTGAAGGTGTGACTTCCATCTTGTTGCCTTAGAATATTTCAAGGCTCTATTTCCTCTTTATCTCCCTGGGCGCATTTCTATGTGCTTACTTTCAACTTCATCATGGGCGCATATTGGGTGTCAAGGTTTTGTTTTCAAAGACTTAGAAACTTTTGAACTCTCCCAACATGACTCGGGCGCATTTAGCATGTTATGCTTTTATTTCATGCCTTAGAAATTTTCAAGGCTTCCAACACACCCTTGGGCGCATTCACATATGCTAGCCTTAATTCCCACGCCTTAGACAATTTTGCCATCTCTTGGGCGCATTTGATGGCATGAGCTCCCATTTGAGGGCGCATTTTCATGGGTGTGCTTTCACTTTCCATGCCTTAGGCAATTTCAATGCCTTCATCACTTTCTTCAAGGTGAGGGCGCATTTAGGGGGGTTAGCTCTCAACTTAACACTTAGAAATTTTTTTGATACCCCTCAAGCTTTTGTTTTCACCACTTAGGAAATTTTGACTTGGCCTCACAACCTTGGGCGCATTTTCATATGCCCACTTTTGTTTTTGCCTTAGAAAATTTTGATGCTCCCCTTATTCCTCCTTGGGCGTATTTTGCCAATTAGGCTTCCATTTTGACTTGAGGGCACCTTCTGATGGTGAAGTTTGATTTTACACTTAGAAAATTTTGACCTCTTCAGCGTGCTATCACCTTCTATTTTTAGTAAGTCCTCAATTTTTTGACTTCCACAGCTCCGTTTAGCCCGAAAATTTCACCATATGATATTCTCTGCCTGGTGAACCCGTTTTGCCAGTTATCTGCCCTGACCTGCTATTTATAGCCACCTGCTATTTATAGTAAGTTCTGACTTTCTGACTTCAGTAGCTCCGTTTTGCCTGAAAGTTGCAACGCTTGATCTTGATAGCTTGAGTGTCACTCTGATGCCAACCTCGAGTGCAGACCTGCTATTTATAGCCGTGCCCTGACTTACTAAAAATAGTAAGTTCTCCGATTTCGCTCAAATTTTGCCAGCAGGTACCTTGAAGTGTGCTGACATGGGTGGGGTACTCCGTCTTGACTATTTTTGGACTTCACCCCCTATAAAAGTGGAAACCCTAATTTGACTTGCATGTATCCCGAACGGTCTCCGTTTGTCCTCGTTCCTTCTGCATGTCGTTCTGCTTGCTGAACTGGAGTGTTGGGCGGCTGCCAGAGTGTACCTGCTAAAAATAGAAACTGCCTGAAAAGTGACTCATCCACTGCCGGATGGTTTTGCATGTCATATTGCCCGCGGGATCTCAAAAAACCCAGAAAAACCCAGAAAACTGGTCTGCATGCATGCACTGGCTAAAAATAGTAAGTCCTTAAACTTTGATCTTCTCCGCTTGCATGTCACACCGTTGCGAAGCTCTCGGGAAAACCCATAAAGAAAAACCCGACATGCGTTGAAAAACACTGCATGCGAACCCTAAAAATAGCCTCCGAAGGCTGAACTCTGAAAGTGGTCGTCTCGGTTTGCATGTTACATCACTGCGAAGGTTTTCGAAAACCCAGAAGGATTCTCCAGACATGCATCTGAAAAGCTCATGCGGAAACCCTGAAAATGGCTCTTGAAGCCTGAACTGCCAAAAATAGCAAGTCATCTGATCTGGCTCAAAATTTACGTGTAGGCAGCTTGATGTTACCCGGATGCAGTGGAACTGACAGAATTCCAAAATCTCAATAAAATAGTCCCAAATTGAATACTTACTAAAAATAGTAAGTTGTCAAAATACAGTGAAAATTTAGGGGGACTCTTTTGGAAGCCTTCTGACTGCTGTACTGAGCTTGGATTTCAATTTCGTGACTCGGTTTGACCCTTAATAAGTCTGAAGGATGAAAACTCTAATTACACAGACTTAACCAATACTTTAACCTGGGTCAAACGACAGGACATCCCCGGAAGGACCAGAGACCAGAGAGAGAGCGAACCAAAGCCAAAAGACCAGAATGGAGCAAAATTTAGGGGGTCCCCATCTTGATGGGGTGATGTGTGAAAAAGGTCACAACAGTACCCTTGTCTTACACCTATGGTTTGGGCTTTCTTGATAGTTGAGTTATTAGGCCATGCTAGAACTTTCCCATCCATAATGGTAACTCTATATCCATTGTCTTCAAGGGCAGAGATGGATATTAGATTCCTCTTTATTCCAGGTACAAATAAGACTCCAATGAGTTGAAGAGAAAGACCAGATTTCAGTTTGATGGAGCAAGTTCCAACCCCTTTTGCAGGGTGTGCAGAATCATCCCCAATGGTTACTTCTTCATCAGTCTTTTCAGTCATAGTGTCTAGGTGTTCTCTGAATCCTGTGATATGTCTAGAGGAACCACTATCAATTACCCAGTTGTGGGTGTTGTTAGATACTTGACTAGATAAGGCTGTATAGAACACAAAGTTCTCAGATTCATGATCTAAATTTGTCTTTCCTACTTTGGCAAAAGATGCTTGTTGCTTTGATCTGTCAGGGCACTTCATTGCATAGTGGCCATATTGATCACATCTAAAGCATTGCACTTGAGAGATGTCTTTCTTCTTAGAAGATCCCTTTCCATTGGAATTTCTCTTTCTTTTAAAAGATCCTCTCTTGTAGGAGTTTTTCTTATTCCTTTTAATAGACGTTGTGTTGAGTACATGAATGTCTTCATCTATGTTCTTCTATTTATTTTCTTTTGTGGAGAGTCTTGTTTCTTCTTGAAGGCAGTCAGTTCTTAGCCTATCAAACTTGGGAAGTTTCGATCTCGCACTTATTCCTTGAACAAATGACTCCCATGAGTTTGGTAGGCCTCCTAGTGCAATTAGAGTTAACTCTTTGCTATCAATCTGATATCCAATTGTGGATAATTGATCCCTTAGTTCAATGATCCTCATGAAGTATGCATTAATTGATTCTCCCTTGTTTATCTGGGCATTGTTGATTTGCCTCTTTAATGCAAGAGTCCTACTGGTGTTGTTGATCTCATAGGTACTCTCAAGAGATTTGAACATATGATATGCAGTTTCATGTTTTGCTAGGATGGGCACTATATGATCCCTAACTGCATCTACTAGGATTTTCATGGCTTTTTCATTGTTTTGAATCCATTGAGTTTTCTTAGGATCAGCCTCTGGTTCCCTTTTATTTTCTCTCACAAGTGAGTCTAGTTTATTCTCTTTAAGGATCATCATGATTCTAAATTTCCATGATGTGAAGTTGTCTGCTCCTGCAAGACGATCTTCAAATCTGATCACACTTAACATTATGAAGAATGTGATGTGAATTCGATTTTAGAAAGTACGAATTTTCTAGATCAATCTGATATTTAGATTTGATTTGGATTCACACAACTTGGCTCTGATACCATGTAAATGTAATCAAATCTTCAATCAAATTGGGAGCCTAAAGGTTTTTATGAAATTCTAAGTGTAAGAATTCTACTCAAAATTCTAAGTCAGATTTAAATTACTTATGCTGAATGTGCTGATTGCAGAACATTTATAGATTTCGATGTTTGCATATCAATGAGGGAACTACTATAAGTATGTAGGAGACCCGCCTCTAAGAGACACGTCTCATGAGAGGACGTGTCTCCACAAGTGGAGACACGTCTGCTCATGGGACATGTCCCTTTGAGCGTGCGGGTTCCACACAACCGACTAACATTCGGTTAGTATATTAACACACAGATAACCTTATATGTGGCGGGTATGAGTTCCGATTTATTTTAAATGCAGAATTTAACATCATTCATTATATCGAATTTATGCATGCTTATAATTCGATTTCACTTATTTTCCAAAAATATAATAAGAATAACTTTGATCATCATTTATATCTGACCGAAGCCATTAACATTTTTGTACTGCTAGTGTTGGCCAAGGTCCTTCATCAGGACCAAATTACTTTATTCCATGTAATGTTCCAGGAGCACAACCTTCACTTGAAGGTACCGGCTAGAATAAGGAAAAGCATCATGAAGCGAGGATGGCAGCACCAAACTTTTGGTACTACGATAATTTACCTTTCAATGTGGCAAGCAACCCATATTGGGAAGGTTTGGTGAATGCTCTTATAGTTGCAGGAAAGGGGTTTAAAACCCCATCAACTAAAGATTTGATTGGGCCTTTGCTAGAGGAAGCCGTAAAGAATACACGGCTTGTGGTTGATGAGCAAAAAACATTTTGGCGAAGAAAAGGTTGTAGCATTTTATCTGATGGGTGGACAGATTGATGAAATAGAACTCTCCTAAACTTTTTAGTGGCTTCTAATGGTGGATTGGTGTTCCTAAAATCAATAGATGCCTCCCATGAAGTCAAAAATGCTAAGACTTTATGAAATTTATTAGATGGGGTTATCCAAGAGCTTGGAGTTGATAATGTTGTCCAAATTATCACAGACAACACAACTGAATATGTAGTTGTAGGTACACTACTTATGGAGAGGTATCCCACAATTGCATGGTCTCTATGTGTTGCACATTGCTTGGACCTATTGCTAGAGGACATTGGGATGATTTCATGGGTCAAAAGTGTGGTTGAAGATGCAAAAAGTGTTACAAAATTTATCTACAATCATACTTGGGTGCTTTTTTTGATGAGGAAATTCACAAATGGCAAGGACCTTGTGTGATCTAGAGTGACACAATTTGCTAGCCACTTCCTCACATTGCAAAGCATTCTTGGTGCCATTGGTCATCTCAAGCAAATGTTTGTGTCCAATGCTTGGAAGGAGTCCTCATTTTCCACTAGACCTGAAGGGGAGAGGATTGTTGCCATAGTTTTTGATGGGGGTAAGTAACAAACACAAAAAAAATAAAATATACATGATAATCTATTTACTGTTTTTATTTTTTGAGGGGTTAATTTTGTTATAATTTAACATTTTTTTAGGTGACGAACCTTTGGTGAGAGTTCTTCATATGGTGGATGGAGAGGGCATGCCAATGGGTTTCATCTTTGAGGCCATGGATAGGGCCAAAGAGGCCATATCACGTTACTATGGCAGAAACAAAAGGAAATATGAAATCATTTGGCGCATCATTGATCGAAGATGGACAAACCAACTCCACCACGATTCATGCCTTTGCCTACTTCTTGAATCCAAAGTTCTACTTCTCGGACACATTTAAGGCAGATGAGGAGGTCATGGAAGGTCTTGTCACATGCATTGATAGGATGGTGCCTGATCGTGAGCTGAGAGATAAGGTGCTTGATGAGTTGGAGGTGAGATTTGTTACATCTTATTTATGAATTTGCAATGTTGAGCCTTGACTATCTATGAATTTTCTATATTTGATTTACTTTTTCTTTTATCTATTCAAAGTCTACAAGGGTGCAGAGGGGAGACTCTTTTCCTCCCAACAAGCAATTGAAAGGAGAGGAAAACAACAACCAGGTAAAAATTGAAATTAGAAACTTGATTCTTACATATAGATTTTTACTTTATTCTTATTTTTTAATACTTATATTTTTTAAACATGTTTTTGTAGATCTATGGTGGGAGAACTATGGTGCTAGCACACCAAATCTTCAAAAGCTAGCCATACGTGTCTTGTCGCAGCCATGCAGTGCTTCTGGGTGTGAACGCAATCGGAGTTTATTTGAAAACATTCACACAAAGAAAAGAAACAGGTTGACTCAGCAGCGCCTAAATGATTTAGTTTTTGTTCGATACAACCTTCGCCTTCGAACTAGAAAGGTGGAGGGTGTTTCACACGGGTCCATCGATTTGGATGACATTGATCCATATGGTGAATGGACTATTGATGAACAAAATGATGAGGCTGATGTCCTCCTTACTGATGAGGATCTTGCTGAATTAGAGAGAGCAGCAGCAGAAGAAGAAGAAGCAGCAAGATTGGATGCCATGGGCATGGAGGACAACGAAGACACATTTGAATATCATTTTCCCCCTGCTCGATCTCCTAGTCCTCATTTGGATACTACAACACGGGCACCTTCTAGTTCTAGGCCTCCAAAATTGAGTACCATTGGGAGGGGAAAGAGGAAGATGTAGATTACTTGTGGTTGTTAATGTTTTCCTCTTTTTGACATGATTATATGTAAACATTTATAAACTTATGATGTTGTTATACATTGAAACTATGAGTATTTGATGACTATGAATGATTAAATTTCAATTATTGAGTGTTTGATGATCATATGCCATGTGTAATCTTTGAATTATGAGTGTTTGGTAATCAAATTAAGCTTTTATGTTCTCTAAATGCATTAATTTGTTCTTGTTTTTTTGTAAAACTACGGTTTTTTTTTTGCCGAGTCTTTTCCCGAGTCCGTCCCGAGTCCCGAGTCCGAGTCATATTTTTGGGCTGCCGAGTCCGCGGCGAGTCCGAGTTTGCAAACTATGGTTTGAATTACATTAAGTGAGGTTGTAATAATAGTAGAAACCACAGTTGCAACTTCATGGTTTATACCATAGTTCACAAAATCGGACTTAGAGAGTACTCGGCAAAACTCGGCAAAAACTCGACACCTTAAAAAACATTTAAATTTTTTCAAAAAACATAATTTTTTGAAAAAATATAAACTTTATGCAAAATATAGCTACAAAATGAATCAAATGAGTTTCGTGGGGGTTTGGGGGAAACACCCCCAACTAGGTGCAAGGGTTTGGGGGGTAGTAGGGGTCTGGGGGCAACGCCCCCAATGGGGTTGAGGGGCAATGACCCTAGTGGGGATCTGGGGGCAATACCCCTAGTGGGGCTGAGGAGCAACGCCTCTCATGGGGTCCAGGGGTAGTGCCCCCACCACCAAGCCCAAATTAAGGCCTTTGAAACCACACAAAACTTCATCCTGCACACCATTTTCACAATTTTATCAATTAAGGGAGAAATTAGGTATTTGACACATTTTTGTTAAAATTATTCTCTCCAACTGCGTCCTTGCAAATCGTGTCCCTCAAATGCATGCCTCAAATCGAGTGTGTAGAATGTGCCTCAGATTGAGGGTTCAAATAGGCACGTGAAAATCACATTTTCAACGCATTTTTTAACTCATGTTTTAGGCATGTTTCTAAATTTTGCCAATTCCAAGGGTTTCCGCGAGTTTTGGCAAGTTTCCTACACATTTTCGACGAGTTCTCGACACTTGCTCGATGATTTTTCAATGGTTGGAGTGGCGCAAGTTTATTGGCGAGTACTCGCAGACACGGCGAGTACTTGCCAGGTCTACAATCTATGGTTTATACACTAACAAAGGTAAACCCAAATTACAAATTGTGCTCACAAACAAAGATAAAATTGTAGAAACCTTCTTTCAGGTTAAATATGATTGAAATCCATTACCATATGCTGCTATGACAATGCCCACAATTGGAGATATATTAATATGCCCTAATAATAAAAATAATAGCTGCATGGTTGCAATAGTAGAATGGAAATACAATGCTTACTCCCAAAGCGACCAAAAAATTGAACAATATTGATATCGCTAAAGATCCACCACCAATAAAGCTTGATCACGACCTCTGTGTGAGACTACTTCAACCAAAGAGGTTTTGTCCTTCGATGCGAGATCTATGGGATTTTCATCCCACAATCTCCATAGACATGTAGGTTTTCATCCTCAGATTTGGATGCTTGAATGAGTGCTCAAGGTGGTTTTTGGTTGGGGCTTGTCTAGTTTTCCATATATTTCATAGTAATCCTTCTATTTTGACTTCAAATCCTTAATACACCTAGAAAGGGCATTGAGATTTGCAACAATGGCCTTCATCTTGAGATTGGAATTCCACAAGGATTGCCTGTACCTATCAATCACAATTTCCCCTTGAATGGTGCTTGGAATTGTGCTTGGGAGGCATGGAGGAATGTACCCTATGAATTGCAACTGTCCTCAAAATAATGGTGAGGGGTCCCCTAGGGTTTGAAATCCTAACTACCTCATTAATGGTAGACGAAGTTGTCTTCTTTGTTTGCACAGTTGGGTACACGTGGAACCATGTCCTCATTATTAGATGATACTTTTGTGCCCGTAGGAATCCTTCTAGAAGATGAGCCATCAACCTGCAAATTAATGGTTGTTTGGTTGTGCAAGGAGGCAAGTAGAGATGAGCAGTGTAAAGAGGTAGGAGTGTTAGAGTCTGGGTGTTGGGGATACCTTGTGACTTGTGCCATAAGTTGGGGTTCGAAGGGAGGCATGCTGGCGAGGGGAAGTTCAAATCTTTGATGAGGGTTTTTGAAGTAGTTGGGTTTGGTGGAGAGCTATGATGCTATGGGGAACTTTGAAGTCTTGATGGAAGAGGGAACGAAAGTAGGGAATAGGCGAAGGGCATGACTGAATGGGGAAGTTCGATACCCTATTGGGGATAGAAGAGAAAGCAGACTTGGGAGGAAAGTCATGCCGAGAAGGGAGACTCCACAACTCTGATTGCTTACATAGACTTAGAAGATTGGCCATGCCTTCATATGTAGAAATTTTGGGGATCTTAGGTAGACACATGGGGGATGAAGGGGAAGAGCTTGTACACAAATTTGGATCAAGGGAGATTATGGAGATAGAAAATGGGTATTTTGGACTACAACATAGATTATGGAAAAAGGGGACATGACAATTGGTGACATTAACATAGGTCTTGACATATTCTTTTGGAAACAATGCGAAGACACTTGTGTTTGTCAACCATAGAATAAATGTTTAGTTCAAAATAGTGAACCAATTCGTGTCTATGATGACTGCAATGGGAACACAATTTAGGGCGATATGTGGACAACCAAGGGGATTAGACTTCGCTAACACACACATGTGAAGACTCAACAATTGTTCTGAGATCCCATTTTCCTCTATTTGTTTCTTGAGACATCTAGATTTGCACAATAAGTTTTGGCTGAGATCAAGTAAACCATTGTGAGACACAATTCCAAGCTTAGATTTTAACACATGTTTCTTTTGTTTGGGACATGATTTTCTTGTGTGACAAATTTTGACATAATATCCAATTTTCGTGACACAAAAGAAGTGGACATATACACAATGTGCTTGTTTGTGGACAGGGAAGAAGACAAAGCATGAGATGGGGACACAATAACCTATTTCACCTTGCCATTTTCTTTTGTGTTTAAGTGCTGGTTGTCTGGGTGCAAGAAATGTCAACAATATGACTGGTGCTTGTCTTTTCATTCAACTATTTGTGTAACTAATTATTGATCTCTTTGTGCAACATGTAGTGATTACAAAATTGCAAAAACATAGGATTCTGTTGTTGCCAACACTCTGTGATTAATTCTGCCTCATCTTTTGTGCTTATGTTAAGTTGTAATGATAAAATAAATTTGAATATAAATTGACATGTAAGAAGCAGAGAAATGAGCAAGAGAGAGGCCCACAACTCACACGCTTGGGTTGGATTCCACAGAAAATGTTCAGGAAAGAACAGATCGTTTGTTGGTCTTGGCCTTGGATCTCAAACATGAAAACCAATGTTTATAAACTTTTTACAAATACGCCCTGTTACTCTATTATACACCTTATTGCTTCAAAACATGATTTACACCCTAATCTCTTTGCAAAGACAACAAAGGATATCCCAAAATTAAAAAAATAATATTATCAATGTATCAGGAATGCTCAAAAAACCTATAGTTCAACTGCTTACACATTTATGTTGAGATGTAAATGAAAAAAACTCATATTTCTAAGCAACATGCATTAAGATAAGCCTTTAGAAGTACAAAAAAATAAATAAATAAATTCTGAGTTTGAACCCTTGGCCTTCAACTTCAAGGTTCTAACAAAGCATGTAATTACCAACTCCACTATACGTCTTGTTTAAACATAATGGCATAAATCACTCCTTCAAAGGTATTTTCTGAAGGAGACCAAAGTAAATTACACAAAGTGATAGGAATTTACCCATAAAAAAGTATGTGTAGGCAAATTTGGAGATGACAATGGGCCCTCCTCCTGGCACAGGCTTCCAAAAACATTGATTTAAATTTTTTTAGTTTTTTGGAAATATTTTTCTGAGGTTTTCATTGTCGGCTGCATTTCTGTGAGTGGAGCTGGATCCCACCTAATCAGAGATTTTTTTAATATTACTTAAATAATCAGATGACTCAGGATGTGTTTGATGTGATCGGAATGGGGCTGAAATGGGAAATCCTATTCAGAGGGATTATGCTGTTTTGTGGTAGGAATTGAACAGTGAACCTATGGATTTCAAAATTAAAAAAAACAAATGATAGCATAAAACTGTGGATTAAGACAATAAAGGCAAGGATTTTTTTATCTTTGATGTGGAGGCAGCTATAACAATTTTTAGACCGGATTGATCTGCACAGAGAGGACTTCAATGTTTATTATATCAAGTCTACAATGGCTGTCTCTCATATCCAGAAGAACAAACCATATAATATTATCTTTGCATCAAAATCTTCGAGACATGCTTGGATATGGCAAAGGTTACAATTATCATTACATTTGTTGTAGCACTCTTCAGTTTTCCAATGGAGGAATCAGCAGGTTAAATCGGCAACAACTGAGCAGAATTCAAGGAGGGCTACTGCTTCTTTTGGCCTATATTCAGGCACATAGTCTTTCTGTTCACTAGTTGGTTCATGTACCAGAAGCAGGATGTTTTCAAGTGGATCAAATCGACATCCTTGAAGATCCTTTTACGGGTTTACCCTTTATCAATGCAAGAAGAATGGACCTGATTACAACTGCACCAACTACTTGCTTCTTCTCTCTCACATGCCTCTACAGCTTAAGATGGCTCTGATACCACTTGTAATAGATAACACACTCATCTATATGCACGTTTGACGAAGAAGGAACACAAAACATAGGAATGGAAAACCACTACAACAAAATATCAAACAGAAGTTAAAGACGAGGATTTTTTTGTTTTATCTTTGGTGGAGAGGCAGCTGTAACAATTTTTAGACAGAATTGATCTGAATAGAGAGGACTTTAATGTTTATTATATCAAGTCTACAATCGTTGGCTCCCAAATCCAGAAGAATAAAACACATAATATTTGCTTTGAATCAAAATCTTTGAGACATGCTTGGACATGGCAAAGGTTACAATTATCATTACATTTGTTGCAGCACTCTTCAATTTTTCAATAGAGGAATCAGCAGCTGTTTCTTATGGATCAGCAGGTTAAATTGGCAACAACTGAGCAGGGTACAAGGAGTACACTGCTTCTTTTGGCCTATGTGCAGGCACACAGTCTTTCTGTTCACCAGTTAGTTCGTGTACCAGGAGCAGGATATTTTGAACTGGAGCAAATTGACATTCTTGAAGATCCTTTTACCTTTAATCAATGCAAGAAGAATGGACCTGATTACAACTACTTCAACTACTTGCTTCTTCTCCCTCACATGCCTCTATGGCTCAAGATGGCTTTGATGCCATTTGTAATAGATAGTACACTCATGCATAAACAGGATTGATGAAGAAGAAACACAGAACATAAGAATGAAAAGCCATCACAACAAATCAACAGGTACATATAAAATACATGGTGGTTTAACCACAATCTCAATCACCAAAGAACCACCCCATAGTTAATTAGGGATGTGGTTAATCAATCAATGACTTTGGAAAAATTAAATGTGAGCACATCCAACACTTTGTGGGGTCAAGGGGTAGTGCTGGTATGGTTCAGTTTCAAACTTTCAAGTGGACAAGTCTAATGGGAAATCAAGTGGAAATGGGTGAAAAGGTTGAAAACTAAAAGTTCATCATCTAATTTTTGGCGATGAAGGAACCAAAGGTAATTAAAGCCACCAAATGAGACATCCATTCAATCCCACAATAAGAGGAGAAGGTAAGTGGTTTATATAACTAAAGAATCCTGCCTCTTAGTAACATATCAATGAACTGAAAGAGAGAGCAATCTGAAATAATCCTTTAAGGCCATTTTTGAATGCATAGCGAGTGTAGTAAAAAGCAATGGAATCCATTGTAGCATTTTATATAACTGAGGAATCATAGTGTCCTTGTTGTAAAGTGAGAACTATCTCTATATTATAGATCAAAAACTTGCTGAGTAATTGCCTGATATGCGCGTACTTGACATTTATTTTTACAACTGAATAAATCACCCATTTTCTTGTCTAGCCAAGTTTTTGATTATTTTTGCTGAGTTTTTCCTAAGTTAGACCAAGTCAAAATTGGGTCTGCCAAGTTCTTGCTGAGTCCAAGTTTTCAAACAATGCTCTATATTACTTTCAAAATATCTTTCAGAAGCAATAAAAATAAATCTTGATGTTTTCTGGTTAATTTTTCGACTCCAAGAAAGTTTCTTCAGGTAAATGTTTGTGTCTCATGTGGAGATATTTGTGATCATACTTCTACACAATGTTTTATGAAGTCTTTTCCTTGAGCAGAAAAGGTTATTGTTTACTTGCTTATTCTACTTTGAAGGATTTATAGAGTAAATGGAAATAATAGAGTTACAAAACATACAGTAATAACAACCATGTTTCAGACGATATAGCTTAATTCTCATTCATTCACGAAAATGCAATAAGTACATCAATTTCATAACAGCAGTCCCTAACTATGAACAACAAGTACATATAAATAGTAGACCAATGTTGGTTAAGTCTACCAACTCTCGGTAACTACCAATCGACTATAAAAACCGTTGGAGACTAATACCTAAAATCAAAACATAATCATTTATTTATTATCTAACCGACTAAAACATTTTCAATTAACTTTCGGTCAACTACATCAGTCCCCCAAAAAGAAAGTCGTCTTCCAAGCAACACAACAAAAAAATTGGGAGCTGTAAACACAACAAAAAGTGATCACTGAGAAGGGGGTGGTTGAGAAGACTTCCTTAGAGGTCCTGAGGATGTGGGTGTGGATGTCGTTGAATGTTGCTGACGAAGATCCTGGAGCCTCTGGTTAGCCACCAATTCTCGCTCTCAGGTAGCTTTGACCATATGAACAACCTCGGTTAGTTGTTTCTTCGACTTATCTAGCTCGTCATATCTCTCCTGTAGCTGAGTCATCATCTTCTCTGCCTCCTTCACCTTCGCCTGTAACTTTTTGTCCCTCTCGGCTAGCTAAGCTCCTCTCTATGCCAACTATTTGTCTCTCTCTGCTACCATCTACTCTAGTGATGTGACCCAAGCATGCTTTATTGCTATCGCTTGAGCCAATTGCTCTTGAGACTTGCAGATATGATCAACTAACTCTGCTCGAGTGCTCTTGGCCTATGAGAGGGCTCTATCTCTTGATTGCATGGCCTCCTCAATGGAAGCCATATGTTGACGCATCCTGAGAAAGACATCTCTGTAGAAGAGCTCCATCCTGTGAAGCGCTGAGAGAACTCTTCCATGCCTTCCACTAGCTATAGGTGTCGGAGGATGCCAGGCCGTCAACATCTCGACCGTCTCCACTCTCGGCCATCCCTATGAGATGAAGCATCTGAAAATTCTCCTTCACATCCAACCTGCATGAAGGCCATGATCCTCTCTGCCTCCTGTGCAACTAATGGGTCATGGTCAATATCCAACTGTCGAGATATCTCTCCTACCTCATACATCACGCTCACCATGGACTGGAGCTCTCCCAGGTACCTTTGTATTGTGTCGATGGGGTCGTATGCATCCAACGAAACAATCTCAATGGATACCCCCTCGGTTTCATCCTCACTTGATTCCTCTCATGACTCTACTGGTTGTGGCCGTGAGTCTATCTTTGGTGTTGTTGCCATGGCAGTGTTTGTGGCTAGTGTGGTTGGCTATGAGGGCTTTGCAAGCTGAGTGTCAACTATCATGTTGAATGACTCTCGCTCATGTGGTGGCTTTGTGCCCTTGGCCAATAATCCTAGCGAATTTGGTGGAGGGCCATCTACCGGTGCCCCCATCAACCCAAGCCAGTTGTCGATGGCCGCTTCCTCTCTAATGTCATCCTTGGCTAAAGATGGCACTGCTGGTGGTGGTGCTATTGGTGCTGGTAGTGGTGCCACTACTAGTGGTGTAGGAGATGAAGCTATAATTGGTACTGTAACGACAAGTATTGGCTACACAGGGATGGCTGTTTGTACCATGTTGGCTGGCTTCATGAGGATGGCTGGCTGCACTAGAATAGCCTCCTCTATGTCAACTTGAGAGCCTACATTTTCAATTAACTTTCGGTTGACTATAGTTATGAATTTAGGTTTCTTCTCCATGCAATTTGTAAAAAGTTCCATGCACAAAGATAAGAATTTTTTAGATTAAAAGGTAATTAACTTTTTTTATTTGTGAAATTTTCTATTTGGTGAATTGTGCTTATTCATAGAATAGTCAATTACATATCACCCACCCATTGGTTCTTTTCTCCTACAGGGTTAAGGGGTAGCACCCCTTGCGATTCTCCCTACACTATTGTAGGGGAATTGGGGTAGAGCTTCAAAAGGCTAAAAATTCAAAGATGAAAAACAGAGTGTTTTCAACACTTTTGGCAATATTTTTTCTTAGCCTTTAAGCTCAACACTAGCATTCAATACTAATCACAGTGCCTTTCTTCATCACCAAGGTGAACTCAATGTGGCCTACACCTTCAATGCCAATGCCAAGTTAGTTTTGGCATTATCATGGTGCCAACTCAGTTCCAATGACCAAAATGTGGCTCCAACAATTCCCCAACTGCTGGAAGCGGAAGATGAACCATTTCATATTTGTTTGCTGACTATTTAATTCCTATTCCACAAGTTGTTTTAGATATACAATCTACACTTGAGGAAGACATATTTATGGAGTTCCAAATCTCTCCCTAGAGATTTGCATTATACACATTACATAATTTTTATGTGAACAAAATTTTCGATTCATTTTGTTGCACCAATATCGTTTTTCCTGTACTTGTGAATGGTTCCATCTTACTTTTGCACCTCATTTGTTGTTTGCAAATAACAACTGAAATTTACTTATGCAATTTATCGTATTGCCTCTTGAATTGTTCCTAGAATCTAGAGTAGTGGTATATGATCATGGTTTTCTCTCCTTTCATGTCCTTTAGATTGAGGCTAGGATATAGGAAACAAGATATCCAACTATGCAATCCTCTAGATGACCTTTCTTGTTTCTTTAAATGATTATGGTTTCAATAGGAATGCATATCCTTTTTAGAGATGATTGAAGAGGCACTTAAAAAGAAGTGTTGATGAATGGTAGCTTCGATCAGATATAAATGATGATTGTTGAAAGCATCATCATCATTTATATATGATCGAAATTACTCATCATTTAATATTTCTGAAAAATGAGAAATTCGAATTAATGGAATTCGACATATATAAATCGAACTTTGCTTTATACTTATCACTGGGTACTAACATTTTTTTGTTTACCACCAATTAGTAGTAATCGGCTATGAGAAACCCGCGCCCTTCAAGGGACATGTCCCATGAAAGGACGTGTCTCCACTTTGTGGAGACACGTCCTCTCATGGGGCGCATCTCTCCTTGGAGGCGCGTACCTTTTTGGAGATGTGTCTCCCCTCTCTAGTATAAAGCATGATGGAAACCATTGAGTGTAGACATCGAAATTTATTAATGTTCTGCAATCAGCACATTCAGCATAAAGAGAAGAAATCTGGAAATTAATTTTGACTTAGAATTCTCACACAGAATTTCAGACCTTAGTGTTTCCTTAGATTTCTTAGGATCCTATTTGATAAAGATTTGATTACATTTACATGGTATCAAAGACAAGTTCTGTGAATCCAAATAAAATATAGATATCAGATTGCTCTAGAAAATTCGTATTTTCTAAAATCGAATTCACATCACATTCTTAATAATGTCAAGTGTGATCAGATTTGAAGATCGTCTTGCAAGAGCAGACAACTTCACATCATGGAAATTTAGAATCATGATGATCCTTAAAGAGAATAAATTAGACTCACTTGTGAGAGAAAATAAAAAGGAACCAGAGGCTGATCCTCAGAAAACTCAATGGATTGAAAACAATGAAAAAGCCATGAAAATCTTAGTAGATGTAGTTAGGGATCATATAGTGCCCATCCTAGAAAAACATGAAACTGCATACCATATGTTCAAATCTCTTGAGAGTACCTATGAGATCAACCATAGTTTGCAAACTCAGACTCGCCGCAGACTCGGCAGCCCAAAAATATGACTCGGACTCGGGACTCGAGATGGACTCGGGAAAAGACTCGGCAAGGACTCAGCAAAAAAAAAACCATAGTTTTACAAAAAAAAAACAACAAATTAATGCATTTAGAGAACATAAAAGCTTAATTTGATTACCAAACACTCATAATTCAAAGATTACACATGGCATATGATCATCAAACACTCAATAATTGAAATTTAATCATTCATAGTCATCAAATACTCATAGTTTCAATGTATAACAACATCATAAGTTTATAAATGTTTACATATAATCATGTCAAAAAGAGGAAAACATTAACAACCACAAGTAATCTACATCTTCCTCTTTCCCCTCCCAATGGTACTCAATTTTGGAGGCCTAGAACTAGAAGGTGCCCGTGTTGTAGTATCCAAATGAGGACTAGGAGATCGAGCAGGGGGAAAATGATATTCAAATGTGTCTTCGTTGTCCTCCATGCCCATGGCATCCAATCTTGCTGCTTCTTCTTCTTCTGCTGCTGCTCTCTCTAATTCAGCAAGATCCTCATCAGTAAGGAGGACATCAGTCTCATCATTTTGTTCATCAATAGTCCATTCACCATATGGATCAATGTCATCCAAGTCGATGGACTCGTGTGAAACACCCTCCACCTTTCTAGTTCGAAGGCGAAGGTTGTATCGAACAAAAACTAAATCATTTAGGCGCTGCTGAGTCAACCTGTTTCTTTTCTTTGTGTG
This sequence comes from Sequoiadendron giganteum, assembly GCA_007115665.2. Classification (NCBI taxonomy): domain Eukaryota; kingdom Viridiplantae; phylum Streptophyta; class Pinopsida; order Cupressales; family Cupressaceae; genus Sequoiadendron; species Sequoiadendron giganteum. Next base: position 373,699,519 of record CM021106.1, read on the forward strand.
AATGTTTTCAAGTAAACTCCAATTGCGTTCACACCCAGAAGCACTGCATGGCTGCGACAAGACACGTATGGCTAGCTTTTGAAGATTTGGTGTGCTAGCACCATAGTTCTCCCACCATAGATCTACAAAAACATGTTTAAAAAATATAAGTATTAAGAAATAAGAATAAAGTAAAAATCTATATGTAAGAATCAAGTTTCTAATTTCAATTTTTACCTGGTTGTTGTTTTCCTCTCCTTTCAATTGCTTGTTGGGAGGAAAAGAGTCTCCCCTCTACACCCTTGTAGACCTTGAATAGATAAAAGAAAAAGTGAATCAAATATAGAAAATTCATAGATAGTCAAGGCTCAACATTGCAAATTCATAAATAAGATGTAACAAATCTCACCTCCAACTCATCAAGCACCTTATCTCTTAGCTCACTATCAGGCACCATCCTATCAATGCAAGTGACAACACCTTCCATGACCTCCTCATCCGCCTTAAATGAGTCCGAGAAGTAGAACTTCGGATTCAAGAAGTAGGCAAAGGCATGAATCGGCTGGTGGAGTTGGTTTGTCCATCTCCGATCAATGATGCGCCATATGATTTCATATTTCCTTTTGTTGCCGCCATAGTAACGTGATATGGCCTCTTTGGCCCTATCCATGGCCTCATAGATGAAACCCATTGGCATGCCATCTCCATCCACCATACGAAGAACCCTCACCAAAGGCTCTGTCACCTAAAAAAATGAAAACAAATGTTAAATTATAACAAAATTAACCCCTCAAAAAATAAAAAACAGCAAATAGATTATCATGTATAATTTTTTTTGTGTGATTGCTACTTACCCCCATCAGCTCCTCTCCATTTTTGATGAATGTCTCATCAAAAACTATGGTAACAATCCTCTCCCCTTCAGCTCTACTGGAAAATGAGGACTCCTTCCAAGCATCGGACACAAACATTTGCTTGAGATGACCAATGGCACCAAGAATGCTTTGCAATGTGAGGAAGTGGCTAGCAAATCGTGTCACTCCAGGTCGCACAAGGTCCTTGTCATTTGTGAATTTCCTCATCAAAGAAAGCACCCAAGTATGGTTGTAGATAAATTTTGTAACACTTTTTGCATCTTCAACCACTCTTTTGACCCATGAAATCTTCCCAATGTCCTCTAGCAAAAGGTCCAAGCAATGTGCAGCACATGGAGACCATGCAATTGTGGGATACCTCTCCATAAGTAGTCTACCTGCAACTACCTATGCAGCTGCGTTGTCCGTAATAATTTGGACAACATTATCAACTCCAACCTCTGGGACCACCCCATCCAATAGACTGCATAAAGTCTCAGCATTTTTAACTTCATGGGAGGCATCTATTGATTTTAGGAACACCAATCCACCATTTGAGGCCACTAAAAAGTTTAGGAGAGTTCTATTTCGTCCATCTGTCCACCCATCAGATAAAATGCTGCAACCTTTTCTTCGCCAAAATTTATTTTGCTCATCAACTACAAGCCGTGTATTCTTTACAGATTCCTCTAGCAATGGCCCGCTCAAATCTCTAGCTGATGGGGTCTTAAACACCTTTCCTGCAACTGTAAGGGCGTTCACTAAACCTTCCCAATATGGGCTGTTTGCAACATTGAAAGGTAGATTATTGTAGTACCAAAAGTTTGCAGCAGCCATCCTAGCTTCATTATGCTTTTCCTTATTCCAACCGGTACCTTCAAGTGAAGGTTATGCTCCTAGAACATTACGTGGAATAAAATAATTTGGTCCTGATGAAGGACCGTGGCCAACACTAGTAGTAGAATAGGAACCCTCAGGACTCTCACCAAAAGATGAATGTGGAGCACGGGCGCTTGGACTTGCAGCAGTAGCACCATGGGGCATAGTTGGTGTAGAAGGGGATCCACTCATCACTGATGCTAGGGCATGCTTTGTTTTCTGTCTTTCATCTTTTTTTAGTTCATAGTCAGCAAGAAGGGCCTTTATCTCTCTAATAATCTCAGGAGTAGTGTTAGGGCATCCCTCCACATTTTGCGCAGGTATCCTTGCAAGTTGGTATTTTAACCTATTTATTCCTCCTGTCATCCATTTCTGACATTCAGTACATGTCACTTCACCTTTTTTGGTTCCTGGTATTCCATACTTCCATGCAGGGTCTTTTCTCATTCCCTTTGGATTTGAAGACGACATTGCTGTTTCAAGTTCAACGTGTTTAAAAAAAAATCAGCAAGGGTTTGCAAAAAAATCAGCAAAAAAATGTGATTCAAAGTTTCATTTATTTGCAAAATAAAAGAATGCAAAACCAAGCTAGAAATAGTAGGAATTAGGCTATTAAGGAAAATAGAAAAAAAAATTGGCAACATTTCCCCTTATTTTTCTTGATTTTTTTGATTTTGAATGCAAGAAAACAAAAAAAAAGAATTGTTAGATCACTTACCTGGCTCTATTTTGATCTTTTTAGCTCCTTCTCCTGCCTTCTTTCAAGCTGAAATCAAGTTGCAGACCTAAAAACCACAAACACACAGTTCAAAATGAAGTAAAAAATTAGAAAAAACGTGGGTTTTAACCCATATTGACGCCCAGCCGCGCAGGAGAGTCCTGGGTTAGGACTCCCGAGTCCGACCTCTGGACTCGGCCAAGTCCAGAGGTCGGACTCGGGAGTCCCGACCCAGGACTCTCCTAGACTCGACTCCCGAGTCCGTGGCGAGTCGACTCGACTCAGCCACGGACTCCCGAGTCCACCGAGTCCGCGGCGAGTCCAGCAGAGTCCGCAAACCTTGAAATTTCAAACTATATTAAATACAAGAATCTCTAGAAGTTATCTTCCATTTGCGGCTTCATTTATAAATCTAGGTTCATGTAATATTAGGTTAAAACACATAAAGTGTTAATTTGTATGTTAATTTGTAAGCCTAAGGGAAATTTCTAGGTTTATTAAATTGGGAAAAAATATTTAAATCGGCAATCTATCTTATTTTTGTGAACATGACCTGTATTATTAGGTTTAATGTTATTGCGTAAATGTAATATGAAGAAAATTTTGAGTTTGCAAGAGTAGGGTAAAAATATATAAGCCCAAGAGCATATCATTTATTAGGATATCAACATAAATAATAGCTTATGGCATTACAATCGAGGGATTTTAATAATATATGCATAATATTTTATTGGGGACAATACACCAATCCCTTATTTGTGTCTACTAATGAGGTTGCTGCTAAGGATGCTTCGAACATGACACTTGTGCTAGATGCTATGGTTGATGCCCGTGATTGTGATTATGATGCAAATGATTTTCTTGCCTTCTAAGGTTGGGTTTAACATTGTGTGCTCAACTCTCCAGGTGAGTGCGCAAGAGTCTACTGTGCCAAATTCCTGTTTGTTCCTAATCTAGTTTGACATTGTGTGTTAACAGATGCAAGATGAAGCACTTGGTGTGATTGTTGTCTACATTTGAATTTGGTGATTTGTGCATGCCTTGTTATGAACAGTTTTGTGATCCTTTATGTTTTTGCACATGTTTGATTAAGTTGAAAACTGCAAGGGATAGCTTAACTAAACTTTTCATTAAGTTGAAAATCAAAAATGGCGATGTAGTGGAGACTTGCGATGAAAAACCAAAAGGGCATCATTGAGTTTTGTGCACTTGTGATCACTATTCATTCGAAGTTCTGAACTTATGAGTTTTGGTACTTCCAATTTAGGGGGATATATCTTCATTACTCTTTATTACACTAGAGGGAATGTTGTTGGCCTTCTCCTCTCTCATCTGCTAAAGGAGAATCTTGTGTGTATGCTAGATTTGAGTGGAGACTTCAGAGCAAAGTTGATATGTTGTAGAGTTGATGCTGCAGAGAGGACTTGCGGTGTTCTCCTCAAAGGTTCATTGTGTCCCAGGTCAACTCTGGGTGCTGCTTCGTCTACCACCACTTTACCCCATGGGATACAAGATTAAAAAGAAAGGAGTGATTGGATTCATCATGTGCCAAAGAGGCCTCTATGTGGAACAAACACCTGGATCAACTTTGTTACCTCCATCCCCATCAGGCACCCTTTTCCATTTTTCTCTTCTTTTCTCGTATTATCCATTTCCATCAATTTGTTAGTTGGGCATCATGCATTGAGCTGCATTGAGTCTCTTTTGTTGAGCTACCACCCGGATCAATCGTTGCAGTCAAGATTGTAATAGATGTCAAAGTTATGAAGCAACAATTGATTCAATAGGAAGTTCTGTTTCACTAAAGCTTCCAATGGTTGTATCAAAGTCTAGCAAAAGAAAGGAATGGATTGAAAGAGAAAAATGTATAGTTGATCTCTGATACCACTAAAAGAAAATATATTATCTAATTAACTTAATTATTTTCATAGAATAGATACAGAAATCAATTTCTTAAATCTGCAATGTGTAACAGCTTTCAGATTTTTCCATCACACTCTGCATGCTATGAGGTTTTGATAAATTTTAAGACTGAAATATATAGTTCAGAGAAGCATGTTTCTTCCACCATTGGCAGGTCCCTGTTTTGATTGGGTAAGTAACCAGATCACATTTTAATCATAGCAATCTCCAGTTGTGAACATGAGGAAAAAGCTAAGTACAACTGGAGTACTGTCATCCTTTCATATGAAATTGAATTGATGATAAGCAGACATGACAAGCAGCATAGAGAATTCACTGCCATGGCAAAGATTTAAGGCTCAGCCTATAGCAGTAAGGTGTTTATATATATATGATTGCCATGTTTACTCAGAGCATTATCCAATTTATTTAGAAACAACAACATTTTACTTGCTTCTCATGTTTAAAATTTATTTTTATATATAACATTGTATAAGTCATGTGCTTTTCATTGTTCAAAGAATTAATCGCTCATATTTCATATCTTTCAGCATGCACAGCACCAATTATTTGAGAGAGAGAGAAAAAGGAAAACCCTCATTGCCTAGCATATTTCGATGAAAAGGAACCAGAGACCATCTAAAGCTTGAGCTTAAAGCTAGACATAGAGTTGAATTTGTCATAGGTAAAGAAGACAGACCAAGAATAGAAATAGAGAAGCACCCATTGGATCCATGGAAGCTATAAAGATTTAAATGAAGAATCAAAACAACAATACAAAGACTAGTCTTTGTGACAAATTGAACTTATGAAACAAATAACGGACTATTACTTCATAAAATGAGGAAATGGCGTGAACTCAACATAGTTATCTTAATTGGGTTGTCCTCGTCAACTATTAACTCTACAAACAAATCAAGAATCAAATGGATCCCTCCCCTAGCATGAATGTGGAAAATGGATTTTGATGGCACATCATGAGGGAACTCAAGTCCCTCAAGTGCAAGGTGTCTCATTCAAGACTCAAATGGTACTTTAATCAAAGTTGCCTGAAAGAACCTTTGCCCAAGGGACACAAAATGAGGCAGCGGTGGAAGCTCTTCTCCTTGACATACAACTGCTCAAAACTTGTCCTCCAAATAAGGTGATTATCAAGGGCAACTCGTTGATTATTATTCAATTTCTAAAGAATAGCAAGGAAACCCGGGGACGCGTCTCCCCCCTAAAATGCCACGTCCCTGTCCCCGAGACGTCCCGGGTACAGGGGGACGGCAAGGGACCATCCCCTTTTTTGCAAAAAAAATAGGAAACGTCCCCAAAATGGAGGGGCACCGTTGACCAGATGGGGGACGGCTGACTAGTCCCGTGGACGGCCGTCCCAGCCATCCCTGGACCGTCCCGAGGATGGCCGACCATCCCCCACGGCTAAAGTGTTTTTAAAATGCAAAAAAAAACTCAAAACAAAAATAAAACGCCCCTGCCTACGTGGCATATGTGGGCCCCATTGGTTTTGACTCTTTTATGAGGAAAAAAAGGCCTCTCTAACCTTCATTTTATGCATTTGTTTGTTTGAGCAGCCAAGGGTTTGAGAGCAAAAGAAGTTGCAGCCATTGAAGGAGAAGCAGCAGCAGCTTGAAGGAGGAGAAGAGGTTGAAATTAGTGTTGTTGGGAGTGCAAATCCACCAAAGAGGTATGCATTTCCTTTCCCTTTTTTTTTCATTTTTTTTGCAAAATTTCAAGCATACATTGTCTGATTTTTTTTATGTTTTTTGCATTTTCAGTTGAAACTTGCATTGTAAATATAAAAAACATGAGTAGCAGTGAGGATGGGAGTGATAGTGAAGTTGAAATGCAAACTAGAAGGGAAAGTGGTGGGGGTGGTAGTAGAGAGCAAAGAAACCCAATCCAATGCCCTTCAACAACCAATACCAAGAACATGGAAGACTATGCAAAACACCCATTAGACAAAAAAAAAACCATTCCTTCGATATGTTACACCCGTGGGTGAGAGACAAAAAAATTCAAGGGGGAGTAGGGTGTGGTTTTTCCATGTTTGTGAAAAGGAATTTAGTGTCAGCTACACAAGAGTTAGGTCTCATTTTTTGGGTGAGGTGGGCCATGGAGTTAGAGTGTGTCCTGCATTGACAAATGAACTATTTTTAGAGTGCCAAAAAAATCAAATGGAGTTGGATGGTGGGGTTCAAGGTGGGTCACCTTCGTTCCCAAGTTCACAATCATCTATGCCTACTCTTAGTCCTTCCATGGTTGGTAGTAGTGGAGTTGCTTCAAGAGGAAAGAGGAAGGTGAGTGGTAGTGGGAAGACATCTTCAGTTGAGTCCATGTTTAATAACCAAGCACGAGAAGCCACTGAATCCTCTATTGCCAAATTCTTTTTTGCCCATACCATCCCATTTCATGTGGCCCATTCCTCTTATTTCAAACAAATGGTGAAAGACATAGCCACTGTTCGTCCTTCATTCATACCCCCTGGAGATCATAAGCTATGCACCACCCTCCTAGACAAAGAGTACTCCAAAGTTAATGTGTTAATGGAGGAGATGAGGCAAACGTGGATGAGGACGGGGTGCTCTATAGTGATGGATGGGTGGACTGATATTAGACGTCGGTCACTCATCAATGTCATAGTCACATGCCCTGCTGGTTCTTATTTTCTTAGAGTCGTAGATTGTTCGGAGAGACGTAAGGATGCAGACTTTCAGTTTTCCATTTTGAAAGATGCCATAGAGAATGTTGGGGTTACAAATGTGGTGCAAGTGATCACCGATTCAACACGTGTGTGCAAATCGGCTAGGTTGATGGTGGAGGGTTCTTATAGGAACATATTTTGGACCCCATGTTGTGTTCATACATTGAACAATGCATTGAAAGACATGGGGAAGTTGGATTGGGTGAAGCAAACGGTGGCAGAAGCTAGAGATATTCATATGTTTATTTGCAATCACCACACCTCACTTGCTCTCTTCAGAACATTTTCAAAGGAGTTTCTCAAACCTGTTGAGACAAGGTATGCCACTTCATTTTGTTTCACTTTCAATTTGTATTCATAATCTGATTTTGTTTTAAAAAATATATATTTAATGAATCATTGAATCAATGAATGTAGATATGCCACATACTTCATCTTGTTAGAGAGGATGCTAGAGGTGTATGAGCCTCTACAAGCGATGATGGTCAATGCAAAGTGGGCTAGATGGCCTAATGCAAGTTCTTCTCAAAGAAAGACCATCAAACAAAAGATCATCGATGACGATTGGTGAGCCAATGTGAGGTAAGACATTAGATGGCTGATTTTCATATTAAATTTCTGATTTTAATATTTTAATTTTATTGTCCAATGTTCCAACTTTTGAAGTTTCTAACATGTCAATTAACTTGTCAACTAATTATTTTGAACCTTTTGTTTGCATTTTGCAGATATATTTGCTCCTTCATCTCGCCTATTGTAGATGTCATCCAATATGCTAATATAGACTCTCCTAGTCTTGGAGAGGTATATGAGATATTTGACAGTATGCTTGGGAAGATCAAGCACATTATTTCAGCAAAGGATCCCACTTTGGATTTATATGAGCAACACATTAGGCCCATTGTGACGCGGAGGTGGAATACAATGAACACCCTGCTTCATATGGCTGCCTTTGCTCTAAATCCAAAATGGTATGCACCAAGGGCTGGTAGGGTGCCTCCATGCAATGACCCTGAGGTTTTAGATGGGTTCACACGGGCCATTGATAAGATGCATTCAGCAAAGCAGGCTTCGCTTCTTCAAACACAATTCCTAGACTTTGCAAATCCTAATGGTCCAAACTTGAGTAAACCACAAGCGAGGTTGGATAGAGCTATATTAGCTCAATCGAACCCTATTGGATGGTGGACCTATCATGGGAGGGATAAACCACAGCTGAAGACACTTGCTACTCGCCTTCTTGCACAGGTTGTCAGTTCCTCTGCTGCAGAGAGGAATTGACTTACCTCTAGACATGCGGAGAAGCTAGTGGCCATTCATAGTGCTCTTCGGCATCAGGATCAGCAGACTCCAGCTCTACGATGGGATATTGATCCCGAGGACGTGGCCTAGGTAGATGAGAAGGAGACAACTAAGGGTTTGGTTGGGGTTCCATTGGTTGAGGAGGACCATCACACTGGCAATGACTCAAAGGATGACTCTAATTTTGATGCGATTATGAGAGATGATTAGGGGCTGCAGTGCTCTTTGTTTATTCATTATTGACATACGATATTGTATTTTAATTTTCATAGCAAACTTTAAAACTATATGGCAGCAATGTAGCCTTTGGGCATTTTGCTATAAGTTTATAAATTATAACTTGGAGGTTGTTTCATGATTCGTGTATGTTAATTTTGAATGCGTATTGAGTATTGGCATAATGTTGAACACAAATGTTAAATGTTAAGGTTCTATAATGTATATTATGCATTCCTTATCCATGTTATCATATGAATATTTAAAATTTCCCTATATTTTTATATAGTTGTCCCCTGCCATCCCCAAATTTGGACTCAAAAATCGGAAACTTCGGGACTCGTCCCACCATCCCCTGCCGTCCCCATCCCGGAAACTTGGGGTAACCCTGAAGAATTGGAAAACTCAAAATATCTTAAAGGAAACATTATCTCTCTTTGATTACCTTGATGAATATCTCATCTCCCACTATTACCAAGGGGGTAATAAGATGGCAGATTTTCTTTCAAATTGTGGCATTGATCAATTGGAAGCAATAATTTTAAGCAATCAAATGACAAGGTGGCAAGGCTCAAATCATATGTGGCAATATGAGAACGAGACAAGCCTACTTCAACTTTAATGATCGAGTGTATGGCAGGGTTGTCACCATTATTTCACAACACATTTCCAAGTTTCATTTCATCCACAAGCTCATATTCTTATATTCACTGTGCAATTGGCACATGGTGTCTTCATTGCTATCTGGCAAAAATGGGGATGATGATGTTGGCCTCAACTGTTTGACAGATGGCCTTTATAGGTGAAATTACTTCAGCCAAATGGTTGTCATCTTCCAAGAGGAAGATATCAAAGAGGCCATTGAGGAAATTCTCATTCAAGATTTTCTAGAGGACGCTATGTGTCACAAAGTTAATTCGTATATATCCTCCATGTTTGTAATCAATGTTCTCATGCTCACAGGGGCTAAAGATTTAACAAAAGCTCTAGATAGATTTAATATCTAGGAAAATTTTAGGAAGGATTTGTTGGAAGTGGTGGACAAAGCCAATCTAACCAAGCTTACCTCAATGCCTTGTACTTGTTATCAATTTTGTGGTTTGGCCTCAATACAAACTGTTAGGGCTATGGAAGCCCATGTGGAGGCCATTATCAAGGAATTGGCCTCCATGCAACGTTTTCTTCGTGATGGTTGTTGGCTGGAAGGGTATCATCCATCCATGGAAGTGGCAGATCTCACTCAACCAGAGAAATCTTCTCCAGTGCAAGAACATTTCAATGTAGCTAACGCAGAAAAGGCTATAAAAATTCTCACCCAGTGAGCTACATTAGTTAAGCTCAAGGATGGTTCGTTCAATTCTAAGGTGGAAGGCTGATATCTTCATGATATGGTCTTTCAATGATGAATCTTGTGTTCATATGTTATTTTGGCTTCTCTTTTTGTATATGCCAACAACGGTCCATAGTTAATGAAGTTTACCCATATGTAGTCAGCTGTAGGGTTCTATAATGTCAAGAAAAGTCCTTAATGTCTACAAAATAATATGTAATAGGCATGTATATAGCTGTTAAAAGATAGTGATGGTGTCAAGTGTGGATCAGCGGGATCAAAGAAACTTTGGTTCTATCAATGTCTTTTTTATTTCAGTTTCGGTCTATCTTAAACAACATATGTATCTTCTAATGTCCCCTTTTGGCACTTAGCCAATTCATTCACATTTAGCCAATTACAAGTCTTTTGAAGGCTAACTGGTTAGTTAGGGAGAACTCCAACATTCTTGGAGAAGCATTTGATCAGTTTTGTAGAGCAATTGTTCTTAGGTTTGAATTCAGTTGGTTAGTTGGAGCCCTTTGATGCTTTCAAAATCGATTTTCAACCTTTTGGGTGCCCTCCAAACTTTTTGGAAGAGCAGGCTATTTTAAGAAAGTCACAAAGTTGATTTCAATCATCTTCCTATTGCTTCAATTTCATCATGGTGTGGTCAGAATTGGATTCTAATGATGCTGCAATACTTTTCGCAACTTGGGTGAGTTATTAAGTTATTTAATTAATATTTCACTAATCTTGTCTAAAGTTGAGAAATAATTAAAGGACAAGTTAGTATAATAAGTCGCTAGAAAGGTGATTAAATGTTTGCACATAATGAATTATTTAATTTAAAGCAAAAAGTATTTTTTTCAAAAAAAAAACCAAAAAAACAAAAAGCGTTTTTTTCGAAAAACAAAAAAAAAAAAGTGATTTTTCGAAAATACAGCAAAAAAGACAAAAAATGCTTCTTCTTTTTTTAAAACAACACTTTTTTGAAAAAACTACTAAAAAAGCTATAAAAGGAGGTGATGAGAGCTCATTTGGGGATGTTGAAGTTTTCTCATATTGTTATGCTATTGGATTGAACCTACAAGTTTTTCCATAATCTTTTGAGGACAAAAACCCTCATTCAATTTCTAGTTTCGGATTTGAGAGATAATCCCTAGCTAGTTGGAGTGATTTCTTCACAAAGATCACCATTGTGCTTCAAATCGAGTTCAATTTTGGATGTTGCAGAGATGAAGATCTATTCAATGTTTTGAGGTGTGTTGGGTGGAGTTTGAAGGGAATTTTCTACTATTTTTCTTGTAGGCGTGTTTGTATGCTCCTTTTATGAGTTTCCAAAGCATCAACAGCAATGTTTCAATTCTGATTTGTCCAAAGTACAGCAGCAAAAAAGGTGTTTTCACACCTGTACCAGCCTTCTAGTTCATCCATTCAAGGTATTGCATTACTATTTCATAGTTGGGTTATTGGGTACATGTTATTTGGTGCTATTGTGGTGTGTTTTAGCAATTCTTTGCATATGTGCTAACCTTGTAATGCTTTGGATGGTTATATAAGTGAAAGCTTCAATTTCTATGCACTCTACTTTGTAAGCACCGGATGGTAGTACCGCCAGTGGATTTAAATTTGTTATTGTTGATGTGCTTACCCCATTGAACAAAAGTGGTAGTATTGTAATTGTTAGAATTGGCTATGGATGCCAAGATCTTTGGACCAAATGGAAAGCACAAAGAAGAGAGGATATGATGTGACAAGAATAAATTGTATTCTCATCAATATGATTCAATGATATGAGATGATTGATTTTTATTGTTTACAATGAGAGACCCTTGGTTATATAGCCAAGGTGAGTACATAGGAGGGCATAAGATTATGACAAGTGTCGTAATCTTATGACATGAGACAACTATGAATAGCTATCACTCCACCTAAAGTGGAAAGTGATAATGTGATAACCACCACAAATGGTGGATCACCCACAAAAGGTGGAGAGGTAATCACATGGTATGTCCACAAAAGGTGGAAGTGATAAAGTAATAACATGATAAGTTCACCAAAGGTGGAAAAACTCCAACTACCTCCTATGTGGTCCCTAAGTAAACTTAACTAAGGTGTAATCATTACCTAGGACAAAGTACAACACATTTAATTACACCAACAATAATACTCACCACTAAAAAGTGGAAAAAGCATGTTTAAATGTCCTCAAACATTGTATAAGCTTTCCCACTGAAAAGTGGAAGTGCCTTGTAATTCTCACTAAATAAGCAGATGATTTCTTTCTTGTATTGTTTATGCATCCCACTGAATAAGTAGTTTGGCTGGCTTACCACCTAATGCTTCTTTCTAGCAAGTTCTAAATTAATAAATTGTAATCCTGACACCATATGCTCTTACCTTGCTCAATCCAAGATCTACGTAATCAAAAAGTGGAAAGGAAGTTGTTATGCTTTCATTTACTTTGAGGCTAACGTATTTTCAAAAAAAAAAAATTGAGGGTGGTTATTACATATCTACTTCTAGAAGTTACATAATGGGAGAGGGGCTTAACCCTCAATTTATCTATCAAAACAAGAACATAGTGATCTTAAACACAACCCAAACATTTGGATTTCTTCTGCTATCATATATTGAAGCATATTTCAAAAGGAAATGTGAATTCTTCTCTTTCAAAGCCAACCACTAGCTTTACAACTGCAACCTCTTACTAACAAAATGAATAAGAAATCTGTTATAGTTCATGCCAATTCCTTCTTCAGTACAATTTTAAAGCTTCAATACAAAATAGAGTTCTTGAGCCGATTAACTTTTCAAATCATTATGACATTCCACAATTACAAAATTGATTGCTGAGGTCAATTCTAGGATCCCTTTCACATTCTTAAAAGGTGTCTTTCTGAAGAACAAATGTTTGAACTTAAAAGATGTTCCTTTAACTCTTCTCCACACATCATTACATGTGGTTTAGGCATATAGAAAACTTGCAAAGCAGAGGAAGCACAATTATGCAAAACCCATACAAATCATAAAGAATAGAGCTCAACTCTACCTGCCAGTAGGGCAGAATATCTGTTGATCGAGATTCTGCCTCTTTTAAAGCAGTGTAAACAGCATTAATGAGTGGGCTATCTGATGTGAGAGAATCAAAGTTGTAGTTGAACAATGATAGCCCAATAACATCCAGGGTTAGCTGGGAAAACTTTTCCTCCATGTTCACCTCAACAGCCATTTCTGTATCTATATTCAGTTTCTCTACTAACCTCTCGGCACACTTGCAAAAAACTCTATCAACCATTAAAGAAAGATATTTCCTATGAATGGAAGGCAAAACTGCCTTTCGTCGAACCTGCGAAAATACATATATAAATATTGCTCAAATTTGATGAAATGCATATCTATATTGAAAAATCTGAAAACCCTATAAGAAGGTTATTCTTCTATTCATAAGAATGCCTCAACCCATAATTTATCTAGTCTATGATTTTTACTAGCATACAATAGAGTTATGTTCCTAGTTTTACTTGGCATTATCCTAATGATACAAAAAAAATTGTGCTTATTGCTTGAAGAAGAATGCAATTCAATAGTTGTGGCAAGTAAACGAATAGTATTATTTCTTTGAAAGATCATAACATATGCACATATTTAGGACTTACTTTTACAATTGATCAATTTTACATGTTCGCTTATTTATAAGATGGGGAAACAATATACATTGAGGTGATGACCAGAAAGGCGTCAAAATTGAGATCAATTGAACTGCAAAGGTATGTTTACTTTACATAACAAAGTGTTGCAGGTTAAAACTAACTCATTTGAATTCAAGATTGCCTGAACAGTGTTGCGAACATTATCAAATGACAGAAATGGATGCACCATGACTTGGCAGGCCATTTGTTTTAAAATTTGTGCATGTTTTGAAAATTGTACATGAGAAGCCATGGGCTGTAATCTTATATGGTGACAAAGTGAGATTGCTTTAACTTCACATCAAATTTTGCAGAAAGTGAAAGGGATCACAAAAGTAAAATTCAACAGAATATGAATTTAGCAACTCTCAGAAATGCAGCTTCTTTGAGGCTACTGCTTTATAGGAGAAAAGTGCCATGGAAGGTGCTATTCGTCAAATCTTTTTAGCCATGGACCTTCCCATGAAATGTAATTCATTCAGAAAGTGCAAAAAATATAGAATCCCAAAAAATCAGAGAGGCTACTGTTTAGGAGGTAGATTTTTATCAGCTGCTGGGGAATGGATCTGAAAGTCTGCAGCACTTGCATAAGACTTCTTTTGCTACATGACAGCACCAAGGATTATTTCCATGGTATTCCCAGGACATCTGGGGACAGCAGCACATGTCTTGGGGATGGCAATCTGGGAGACTATTTTTTGGGGAGAGCAGTGAAGTTCAGTTTTTTACAAGTTCAGCTGTACATGATATCAAGATTCAAGTTTAGACATTCAAATAATGTATCAAATTCAAGATTCAAAGTTCAACATTTATTGATTCAAGTACAGCAGCAAAAGGAAATTAAAATGTCCAAACTACAAAATGACAAAATGTCCATCAATAGGCATAGCAATAAGATTATACATATAAATATATACAACTATCAATAGCTGCAAGTACAAAATGCAAATTGATAGTGGTAATTGTGAATTGCAAATAAGTGGATGGGTTAGTCATAAGGAGGGATTGTTTGATAAGGGGCATGGGGGTCTTTGTGGATCCCCCACATCCCTTTTTTTTGTTTAATTTCTATTTATTTTAAAAAGCCAAGAAAAACAAGGACATCTAGATGTCCTTGAGATGGTCAAGGGACATCACATATCCCATACCATCCTAGAGATGGTATACATCCCCAAGGCATAGGGACTCTTAACATCTTAACAAGACATTTCAAGGACGTGTCCCTGAAAAATTTAAGGGCAGGAAACAGCCAGGGGACATCTCCTGCCATCCTCATATCCAGCGGATACCACAAGGGATGGGGATACAAGGTTTGTGGGGAAAGGAAGGTAGAGGCGGGGGTGGTGACACATCCCTGTGTAACCCTGGAAATTAGTCAATGGCAGCTAATACTCCTAAATATATGTAGAGGAGGTGATAGACATCCATGGGATCATTTTACTGCAAAAGACTCCAGGTTTTTTCTTTTGAAAATTTACAGGGATTCTATTGGGGCCCTCACGCATGCATAAAGTTAAAAAACATGTATATCGAGATAGAACCACATAGGGATAAAGGTCAACTGAAACAAAGCCAACCAGGCCAACAAACCAAAATCATGGCAAACAAGGCCATACAAAAAAGGGACCTCAGCCCAGAAACAAAAACCAGCAAAGACCATACAGAACAGCCCAAAAACAAACAACTACCAAGCCACATTACAAGAAAAAGACTCCTGATATACTCAGCTATACCATCTGAAAACATTTGGAGAGGTACCACCCATCGGACTGCTGTCTAACAATCCTGAAGATAGGTTTTTACTTTATAGCTTATTTTGAAGAGATTCATTTTGTTTGAGCCTACTTCTTTAAGGATAACTCTAGTTTCTTCAAACTATTCTAGCAATCCTAGAGGTAGATATTGCTTTTTTGCAAAAAGAAAATAGTCTTTTACGGTGCCCTAATATCTGGGTCATTAGTCTTGAACAAAATATCAGTCTTCCTATAGCATTCTGGCATTTCAACTGATGGCTATTTTTTATTGAATGCAGGAAATTTTTTATTTTTTTTTTAATTCAGGGTCTTATTTCATTGACGTGGTAACTTTTTATTGATGAAAGAAGACAGTTTGTTACAGTGCCCTTGGGTTAATGAATAATGAATGAAGCTCTAACTTCCTATAGCATTCTAGTATTTCAACTGATGACTATTGCTTCAGTGCAGGAAACGTCCAAGTTCTTAAGAAAATTCAACAAAACATTGGTTTGCAGACATTACTATATTAAAGACGATGCTTTTTTATAGTAACCTGGTATAGTTGTTTTACGATATCCAGGCATTTGGGTTGATAAGTAACAAAGAAAACATCTATTTCTTATGGTATTCTACAACTTCAACTGCTGGATACAGCTTGAATACAGAAACCATCAAATTTCTTTCAAAATTCAACTATATGTTACTTCACTGGGATGTGTGTCAAGGACAGGTGGCAATGAAAGCATCTACCACTGTGCTGAATGCATTATTATTAAGTGCTCACATGAAATCTTGATTACCAAATCTAAAAAATGGGATTTTTGTTTGAAAATGTGGAGTGAGCTATTGTTTGGGAGATTTCAAGTGAGTGCTCGAGAGGGGGTGAAGCTTTGCGGCACAATTTAAGAGTTATTTTGTCAAACGGCACCATGAAGGTGGTTTAATTTTTCTAAAATTTTCATTGCAGCATATAATGGTGATTTTAAAGTTTTTGATGAAGACTCCCATTTATCTGTAGCAGAGCAGAAAAATGCAAGGCCCGTGAACCACTTTATTGCAAAACACGTAACTATATACTCAGCAGCTCCTGCTGTGAGAATTTTGGAAGCCACTTCCATGGGAGCATTGCCTTACTAGATTGAATAAAGAAGATAGTATTTATCAGTATTCTAACATTTGAGTTAATAAGTAATAAAGAAAGCATCGCCTTAACATCTATTTTTTTATAGCATTCTAGCATTTCTCCTGATGGTTATTGCTTGAATGCAGAAAACTTCTAATACCAATAAACGGTTAAAGTAAATTTCCTCATAGATATGAGTTTACTGAAGCAAACATATAATTGTTACAGAATTCCACCATTTCCACCTCTGGATGTTGCTCAAATGCAGAAAAATTCTAGTTGGATTAATTATTAGATTTTTAATTTTTCCAAATATTCATTGTTACTTGTGGTATTCTAGATATACCATGTCATTCCTTATATTGATTATAATATAAATTGTCATCCCAATCACGCAAGTCAATAGAATGAAATGTGCTTACCATCCACAACTCTCCTTCGGCGATGGCAAAGCCCGAACCAAAAAGGAATTGAGAAACCTCAGAAACAAGCCCTTTGCCGTACCTGCCATAGTTTCTCAAAACATGCTTGGCTGCTTCAGGGTCACTAATTACAACAAAATTTCTGGGCCCAGCAGCTAATCTATAAACAGGACCAGATTCCTTCATCCATTTGAAGAGGGGAAGAAAAAGAGCACCACCCAACAAGTCCTTCACATCATCCAGCTTTGCATTTGCCATGGGAATGCCAGATTCATCTGGGCCAGTCCTCATCTTCATGAAAGACGTTAGCCAATCAGGACTCACCCATGAAAGACCAGCCCCTGCCTTATCAGTACCTGTACTCTTCTCATCCACCCTGCATTGAATTCTCAACAATCTAATCTTCTTCTTCCTCAAGGATTGCTTTGGTAGTGACGCTGCCAAACTGCTAGTTAATGAAGGCAAGAAAGGGGATATCGTTGTCATGCTAGAACAACCAAGAAACTAGTTCAGTTGTCGCGAATTGTTCCAGTAGACTGTTTAAATTGGATGCCTTCTCCGTTCTGTTAGTTAAACAAGTCAACATTATCCATCTTTTTTTGAATGCTTGGACATTTTCTTTTCTAAAGACAGATTATTTGAAACGCAATGATTTTATAAACGTCTGTGAGTCCAAAATAATTAACGACCTCAAAAGCCCAACTTGTCTCTGCTATAGCCACTAAATGGGATTTGAACGTGGCATCTCATGTTTATACTAGGTATAGATGTCTTAAAATATATATATATATATTTTTTATTTTATTTTATTTACTTAAAATTTATTTTATAATTTTAGTTTTCTAAAATATATTATAATTTTGTTTTTTGTCTTTTTAAAATGCTTAGATTTATAATATAGTTATGATGAAGAAAATTATATTGTTCTTAAATGTATTACAATCAAACTTTAATAGATTTGATATATTTAAGATGTCATTTCTTTAATAGTTTTAAGGTATTAGCTAAATTTTAAAAGTTGAATAATGTATTATAAAGATTTATAGAATTATAGCATACAAAAGTTCATATTTTGTAAACAAATTTAAATTTTGAACATGTTTTAGTTATGTTTAGAGATATATTAATTCAATACTTGATAAATTTATTTACTCTTTTAATTGTTTTAATTCTTATTTAATTGTATACCTCACTTATCATCCCCTTAGATTTCATGGAGACGATTGATAGTATAATCTTATTTGCTAAATTAAAATTCACCTCTCACTAATTTCATATTGATCAAATTCATATTTATAATTGTTACTTGCATGCCTAAATTGTGGTACAAGTTGTCATACTTCAAGACATGCCTTAGGCCCTTTAAGAAAAAAGAATGGTCAATCAAGGAGGAATGGATAAAGAATTTATGATGCTTTATCATTAGAGAATCAAATTCATATAAAGCATGGGCAAAGAACAATCAAAATAATCTGCATCATTTCAAGGGATAGATATCACATATCTCACATTCAATCATTAAGAAAAGAAAAATCAAGGGGCTTGACTAAGGCTAAAGAAAGTGAAGTTCTTCAATCCTAAATCATCAATCCTACGTATTCATCAATGCCATCTTCACCCAAAATAGGTATATAGTAAAGGGTAAAAATCAAAGCATGTGATAGATATAGACAAGATCACAAATTTGGGACATCGCAATTTTTTAGAAGGCATGATCATAATAGTGATTATGTGTATAACTAATTTGTAGGGCTCAAGATAAATTTTCTTGAAAAGATATAAATTTTACAAGAAAAATCTAATCGAAAAAGTGCAACAATAGATAGATTACAACACAATTGATCAACCCCACTAAAGGAATTAAAAAAATGCCTTACTCTTATTTTAATTAAGCAACTATTTCTCTTGTATTTGACTTAGTTAAGGGTGTCATTTTAAGTCTAGTTTTAATTAAAACATTATGTTTTGGATCTGGATTAAAAGTTTGTAAAACAAATAAAATATTACACTCAAATCCCTAGGGTTTCTTTTTCTCCTTTACATTTTGATGAATCTAACATTTCCAATGCACCTTAGGGTTTATCCTTCTATTTTTATCATATCAAATTGAATACTTATAATTTTAATATTTTACTTGCAAATATGAGATAAGTCTATGTTTGTATTACATATGAGTAAGATTTGGTCCTAGCTATTGTTTCGTCTTTCATCCCCATTGCTCCCTAATTGAGATCTAGGGTTTGGATTATGCCCTTATTGATTTTTGGATCTAATTTTCTAATATGTCCTATTTTACATCAAATCTAAAAATTATTAGTGTACTCCTTCTAGATTTTTGTGCTTATATGCTTAATTCTTTCACCATGGATTCTCACCAACCCTCTTGACCTCTATCCATAATTATAGCAAGGAATTTGATGTCATTTTATACTTTGTCACATTGGATCCATCAATCCTTGATACTCGTATTTCCTTTCACCCTAAGGGTATTGGACATATTCCATTATGACACCTTTTCATAGAATTTGAGATCTCTTATCCTTAATGGAACTTGTTAACACTTTCCCCTCCATCTTTGATGCTTTTACCTCACTTATCCATATGCTTCACAATAATTGATATCATCACATGGATAATATGTGTCTTAATGATTTGTGGATTCCTCTATCACTAGAAAGGAACTCGGTGTTGATCCTTCCATCGCTAGTGTTAGTACTTTACCATTAAGCACTTTTCCCTCCTATGATGCCTTATTCATTGAGGGACATTTATATTCTCAAGATATTTTTTCTCTAGCTATCTCCTCATTTTATAGTATTTCACTTGATAATTTCCCTACTCCTAAAACACCTTATATAGATACATTAGCTTGTAGTCCTTCACCCCATTAGAATGTGATTCATGTTCATAATGTTAATAGTCTAATTGAATCTATACTTGATATAGTTAGTGTTATTGAATTACATGTTAGATCATTTTTATCTTCACATTATGTAATTATAAACAATTATTTATTTTGTGTACAATCATTTAAATGTACTTCATTTGGGAAAGCACTAGACTAATTTCTATCATATTATGTTTAGTGTTCATCATTTCATGTTTTACTCTTGTAGACAATGTTTGTTTGATGATGGCATTCCAGTTCCTTTTAGAATCCCTTTCTAGAAGGCTAATCATCTCCTTAGTTCTATATAAACTCACTACCTAGTTCGTATTTGTATACTTTTGCATATTGTTGCATACTTTGGCATACATGCACCTTGATGCATGCAACCATTATTCAACAACTTTTATTTGAGCTCGTAATGCAATCTTGTCATGTTGACATTTACACATCCTTTAGAATTTTGGGCCTATAATTGTGTTATTTCATTTACATTTTTATAGCATGTCTCTCATAGAAAGATCTTGGTTATTCATTTGTTTGAGATTTCTAACATGGTATTAGAGCTTTGTTTTTTAGAGTTTTGAGTACTTGGATTCCTGATTAAGATATTAGATTTTTTTGTATGATCTTGTAAATTCATGTATGCTCTTCTCTTACATTTCAATACAATCTAGAGAATCAAAAAGGAATTATGAAGATATGTTAATCCTATATTTACATATGTGTTTTTGGTGATATCTAGTGATTGCAGCTATTCTGGCTATAGTGGTAAGATTTTTGGCTATCTCATTGCATTTGGGAGGCTCGATAAAGTTAGTTTTGGATTTTGTTTCACTCAATTTGGCCACCATATGACATAGTAGAAAACAAGGGTTAAAAGCTCAAATCTAGAAAATAATTTTTTTTGGAGAATTTTTTGTTGAAAAGGACCTTGCAATTGCATTCAAGAGGCTAAGGAGATAAATTTTGACATAAAATTTTCCCATGTTTAAATTCGAGAGATGACAAGGAATTTTTTTTTCCCAGAGAGTCGTACGACCCCCCAGGTCACATATCAAATGATTGAAAAAATTAAAAAATTGCTAAGCACATAATGCTTAAGCACTAAGTGCTCAGCAATAGGGTCGAGTGCCTAACAATTAAGGCACTACATAGGGCTTAATGGCCCACAGCTTCAAAGCCACCTAGAGGCTATAGAAAACTCCAATGGGTAGCTATAATATAAATCGCTAGTGGTTAATCCAAACAATGACCACCAAACAAAAAGATGCTAGCAGTTTCATTGCTCACCAAAATTGCTAGACACTTGATCACTACTAAACTACCACCTAGTGGCCACCACTAGTAGAGGCACTGCCTAAGGGCCCCTAGGGGGCCACCAGGGCCCTCCTATAAGCCAAATTAGGCCTTTTTTCAAACTTGCATAACTTTTTTCCATAGTTTCCATTTTTCAAAGATTAGATATCGTTAGAGAGATAGAGACGAAGACTTTCCATCCATAAAGGTTTTGAAAAGAATTATTTTTTTATTTTTTCTAGATATTGTAGGTTGAAGCTATTTGTTGCCTTTTCTTCAACATGCCTTAACTTTTTCCCTAGAGCTTTGTTTTTAAGAAATGAATAGGCATTGAAAAAGCATTGAAGAGCACTGCATAGCTGCAAGGCTATTTTTTTTAGATTTTGTATCAAGTTCATTTTTTTCAAAAGTTGCATTTTTGGCCATTATGGGCCTATTGAGCATTATATCTTGGAAAAGGCTTTGTAAATGCACTAAACTATAAAGTGCCAACATTGTAATATCTTGGGGGGTGATTTATGAGACTAGTGGAAAGGGGGGTGTCTCTTGATGTCTCTTTTTGCACTCACTTAAAGTGACTTTTTTGTATCAATCTTGGGGGATTACACAAGCAATTTTTAATCACAAACTAAGATAACTTTCCATTTATGGGGGGTTAATAATGACTCTTAAAACTTATTTCCATCTTTTTTTTGTCAAGATAACTTCAAAGAACTATTTTTCCTAGAAACAAGGGATAAAGAATCATTACCTTGAACAAGATCTACTTCCCTATGGACTCATTCTTGAGCCAAGTGACTATGATTAGAAGAATTCATGGTTTAGCAATAGTTTGACATGGTCTATATGTTGACTTCTTCTGTGGCATTTTTCCTTGATGTCAAAACTGTCCTGGGTTGGTGCCTTGGCATTTCACAGTTTGGTCTTATTCTGGCATTTGATTGGCACATTTGATAGTTGGTATTCATTTGACATTGGCACACAGGTTATTGATCATGTTGAACATATGTAGGTGCTTAAGGGCTTCACGTTTTGTGGTTTTGGTAATCACATTTTATTTTGTTTTGTTTATGCACATATGTTTGATACTATAATTGTGTCATCAGATATTTGAAAATGGACATCAAATTATGTGGATGAAATTGGCATCAAAAGGTGATTAAGAGGTTTGCAGGGTTTATAAGTGATATAATATTTTTCGATAAGTGCCTTGGTCGGCATTATTGCATAGCACATTTTAAAAGTGCACTCAAGCCGACTATAGTTTTTGTGATCGGGTTGTTTATAGTTGACATGTTATTTTGGCATGAGTATATGGTTCATTGATAATGGCATAGGCATATGATATAGTGATATTGGCATGGGTATATGGAACAATTGATATTTGCATAGGCAAATGACTTTAAAGGGAGTCATGGGTTTACGGTATTAAAATGGTTATCATGGGTATTAAACTTTATTATATTTCTAAAAGCATTGGAGATATCGGGTCTTATGGTCGATAAATCACTAGGCCTTAAGGCCAACAACAGGTATAAGGTTTTGATTAAGTTTCAATATTTTCACATTGGAAGTGACTTAATTGGGGACATTACGTCTAAAGAATTCGACATTTTATGTGCAATAATGCAAGGCATTATTAAGTCAAAATTTCACATGCTTAGTCTTTGATTCGAGGGTAATGAGTTTGTCAGCATGCAAGTCTTTGGACAATCTATGGGCTTCAAATGGCATAATGATTTTTTGAATTATTAAGTTAGTCCTTTCAGACTTCAAACTCCATCATATTTCGTAAAGGATTTCGTTTGAAAAGTTTAGGGAAAACTTTGTGCTTCATTGTTTGAGGGTCTCAAACCCTATTATGGCTACCACCATGGAAATCACCTCTCAGACGTTTCTCTGATCTTTTTTTTGGCTTTTGGAACACTTTGACAGCGAATGGGGGAATCAAAAAGGACCTTACCCTGGTCGATGGTTGTGTCAGCTTCTTGTCATTGGGTGAAGGCTCAAGATTGGAAGGAGTCTTGGTCGTTTCTCTCACTACTAGTCTGGTAATGAAGTGCATGACAGTCTCTCCCTCTTTCTTCTCAGGTATTCATTCTTTCAACTGGTTTGCAGAACTGTTACTTCTAAATGGGAGGTGGAAAATTAGTTAAATATTTTCCTGGTCAGAACTAAAAAGATTGCACATAATATTAACTGCATTTTACAATAGATTTACCATATCAGTATTATGTGACAGTGGTTTTTGATTGGGGGAAATCATGATGTCTTTGAATCTGTTCAGTCTCTTACTTGGATTCTTTCATAACTACTATTGGATGCATCATTAGAGTTTCAGTTACATTGCATTGAGGTTTTGGTTACACTATTGTTGCAGCAGTTTTTGGGGGTATTGTATATGGAATATTTTTATGTTTAATGATGTTTTGAATTAGCATTGCCTGTGCAGGATCCTTGTGTGGACAGGGTTCAGTCTCCTTTCTAAAAATGCATATTCCTTGACTACTTATGTCAAAAGAAAACCTCCATGACTGAATATTCTCTAAAACGACAATACCTGGCAATGTTGCTCGACTGAAAGTGGGTACTTTGAATTTTACCTCTTTTGTTTTTGAAATATAAAAAGGAAGCTATTGTTGTAATATAATTGAGATGTAATGATGAATTTTGTGTAAGAAGAAAAACAAAGAGATTAGGGATTTTAGTCTTCTGAAAAAAATTGAGAGAATGAGCTAATTTTTATTGTGTGAGAACAAAAACATGAAAGTGGAGAACAATGAAAAATAAGTGTGAAGGATAATGAAAATTGACTGTGAAGTATAGTGAGTACATCACAGCTATTGTAATTGAAGAAATGTTGATTTTTTGAGATTAAAAATCTGAAAAATAAGTTCAATATCAAGTTATTTTGAGGCTTGACAATGGCTGAAATTTTGAAGGTTCATTTTTGAACTTTGAGGATTTTAGATATTGTCTGTCAAGAGACACTTGAGTGAAAAGAAAGAAATAGAGAGATCCTTTGTATCATTGTATGATTTACTGAAAACAGAAAAGGGGTTGGTTCTCCTTGAGATTGGTGTCTCTAAAAAGAGGGGTTGGTTCTCCTTGAGTTGGTGCTCAGAAATCAACCTATGAGGCATTGTCAAAAATGATTATTGAAATGAAAGCCTGAAAAAGGCAGCAAGTTAAGGAGTGGTTTTTCTACTCTAGGAGGGTTTTCCACTCGACAATTTTTGTGTCTCTCATTTGTGTGATCTGTGTCTATCTTGCATAATCTTTCTTCCAGTCATTTATGTTATTGTGCTCATTCAGTTGGTCATTGCTCTGATACTTTAAGGCGGTTTAAATGTTTAATGTCAACTTGTTCAAGTTTGTCATGCAAATTTAGTTTGTGAAAAATCTGATGCAAAAGGTCTTTCATAAAGTGAATTTACATTTGCATTCTGTGTTCATTACATAAATGCTCAAAAAAATTTCATAAGCAAGTCAAAGTTGCATTTTATGAAGTATTATAGTTTTGTTCATAAAGCACAAAAATATTATTCATAAAGCTTTGATTGAACAATATCATATGATGCTTTAAATATGGGTTGTAAATGTTAGTCAAGATTCATGTCAATCTGATCTAAAGTGTTAATGTCCACTTGTTGAAATAAATTTGTCACATTGGGTTAAAATTAGTGAAAGCTTCATCATGCATTCAAAGTTAAATGTTAAAATTATTCCACTTTGATTCACCACCCCCTCTCAAAGTGAGTCCACTTCCAATAATTGGTATCAGAGCATAGGGTCATTCATTAGGTTTCATACCTAGGATTGATTCTAGTCTTGGAAGTCTATTTTTGGAGTGTTGTGGAGTATTCGTCATGGCTAAGTGCAAAAGGAACAAAGGTCAAAAGAAAGCTACTAGTGTCAAGCAAACATTTGATAAATCAATCCCTGCCAAGTCTAGTGAAGTTTTGTCTCAAGAATTACCCCTGCTAGTTAATACTAAAAGTGATCCTGTAGTTGGTGATGAAGATCACTTAGTAAGTGACTTTGAACAAGAATATGGCGAAAAGGATTGTGAAGGTGATGAGTTTGAGGTTGATTTAGAGGCAGAATTGCTTGTTGCCTTAGATGAGCTTAAGAGGATTAGAAAAGAAAATCAGGATCTTAAGGTACACCTATAGGAAAGTGTCAGTGTCAATAAAGTTGTAATACAAGATCATAATGATGATAAAAAGACTATTGAATTTTTGAAAGCCTAAATGGTTGACAAGAAAAAGACTGAAGATGGATTAGAAGCCAAGTTAAAAGACAAGAATAAATTATGTAATAATTTGGAAAATGAGGTTGCCTCATTAAAGAGATGTTCAGATAATGATTCCTTGTTAAAAGAACTAACTCTTAAAGATGATTTGATTATCGGTCAGAAAAAATTGAAATTGAAGAATGTAAAAGGATAGCAGTTGTTGTAAGGTCTGATTTGGAAGTTAAAAAGATTGAATGTCTAAAACTTGAAGGAGAAGTAGTTACATTAAGAAAAGAACTTGAAAGTGTTAAGGTTCAATTGGATAAAAATCAGAAATTTGATTGCAGTACTAATTTATTGAATGAGATGATTGACAGACAAAAGCGATTTAAAGATCCTACAGGAGTGGGATATGAGGTTGGACAAGGCTCTACAGAAGAATCTAAAAATGAAACAGTTTTTTCTACTATAGATGGAAAGTCATTTAAAACCAAGAAAACACCAAGATTGAAGGTTGATCTTGGTCACCATATTGTTGCTGCTCAGATAGAAGAAAAATGGGGTAGGACAAAAAGACCATCAAAATATTCATTTATCAGGTATAACCACTCTCAATTTCATGGCTATTGTTATTGTTGTAATGTTTATGGACATAGAGCAAGAAATTGTTGGATGAATAAAAGTCATAATCATGTGAGAAATGTCAAGAGAGGTTCGTAGAATGTGCCTAGAATAAATTCTTCTCTCTTTGGTCTAAACAACACTATTATATGTTATAGGTGTAATGGGTTTGGACACAAAGAACAGTGGTGACAGAAAAATTTTTTAAATCCATCTAGGGACTACATGTTCAAACAAAAGGAAAAGAATATCGTGAGTAAGGAGAAGAAAGCAAGAAAAGATAAAGGAAGAACTAAATCTTGTGCATGCTACACAAGAATCATTTCTAAGCATTTGAAAGGTAGTATGAAGACAAGGGGAGATGATTAATGCATTTTGAATAAACCCCTTTGATATCAATTAAAATGTAGTAGAATCTTGTTGTTTCATAACCTATTTATCATCAAAATGCAAGACACATATTTTTTTTATCGTTTATGCTGGGAATAACAATGACAATGAGTTGATGAAAATTGTCTTAATGCCATGGTTCATTTATATCATCATTCTGTTAGAAGATGATTTCCCATATGACTTGGTGATGTAGCAGTTGATGCTTTTTGTTTCTTTGGGAGTGTCCATAGTAAAAGATACTTGTGACACAATTACGCTTTCCACCATTTGTGGACAAATTGTTATTAACCTTACTTTGTTGTAATGTATTGGTTGGGCCAGAAGGATCAATATTTTCTTTGTACTTATCAGAATCGGTGATGGTTTGTGTTACTCAAGAGATACATGAGGTTAAGATGTTTGAACAGTGAAGTAATGCTCATTTTTTTCTTTGTCATCAAATCTTGTTATATTGTCTCATCTTTGTTCGATACATTGAAACCATATCTAGCAACAACTTGATACAACACAGTGCTTTGATTTATATGAATGATGTTTCAGCAACAGAGCATGTTAAGACAGTGAATTGTTTGAGGTCTTAATTGAAATAATGATAGAGGCAGTTAGTTGAAAAACATTAATGGTAAATGTTGAGTTCTACAGTGTTGTGCTTGGAAAACATGAACAACATACTAAGTATTTGTTATAAATTCAGTTTTCTAGAGTTGTGGTTGTTGGTGCAACATTTTTGACATTAATTATGTTGGTATAGAATATGTGTACTTGAGAATAGACAAACAACATTGATAGAAGTCTGGGTATTCTTGGATGATGATTTCAATATGCATCTAATGATCAATTTTTTTCTTTTGACAGTTCATTATTACGTGATACTAATAGTTTGGTGACTTGAGACTTATGTAGTGGACTGTATGCTACAGATTTGGTTGCTTTGTGTTATTGTGATGGAAGATGTTTTTTCTGAAGAACAAGGTTAGTTGCAATGAGAATGAGTTGGCCTAACAATCTTACTACTGACTCCTTAAGTAAGTTTTGAACATGCAATGGTATCTACTTACTTGTTGATGCATATAAATCTGGTTTGGAAGTAGTATACTTTAGTGTTTCATTTGCCAATGAATCTGATCATCATACTATGCTTTATTATGTTCATGGAGAAATGTGTAGTAAGTTATTGAATCGACGATAAAAAGTCACTGATTGAAGAATTTGCACATTTTCAATAAGCTTGAGAGAAGAAATTGTGTTTTACAGATCAAAAAGGATTTTTTTTTGTGAAGCTTCTTTGTAAGGGGATCTTGGTTCTATGGTTTCTCTCTTACAACTTGCTTATCATTGTTTGCTGCTCTAATTGTATTTGCAGTTGGTTTCATTGGTTGTTTGGATTTCAGATGTTTATCATGGTTGTTTGCCTTTGGTAACAATACTAGTTTTGGTGACACATTTACATAATCTGGGTGGCACATACTGTGAACAGTTGGTTCTTGGTTCACATGTTTCATGGAAAGCACTTAGTTTTTATATGTTGGTATTGATGTTTTCCATATGTTCATTACAACAAGATATGCATTTGTGCATGGTTATTCATACTAGTAACAGTGTGTTTACAGTTGACAATGGAGGATGAAGCTTAATATGACCAAACGGTGGTATGTTCAAGTAACTGATCTTCAATATTTGTTGACAAAGATCACCATGTCATGTTCAGATGGTTTTGTCATTTCATATCCTCATGATTCTTTCACATTGTCTCAATGATTGATATATCTGAAGTTTTCATTTGGTTCATATGTTTCAAATTGGCTTGACATCTTAATCGACATCTAAAGATGAAACATTGATATTCATTAACAGTGCTTTGTTCTCTAATAATTTTACACAGGAACAATTAGCCTTGATGTGCAGTCTTGGTCATGAATCTTTGACAGGATTGCTTGGATAGTGGCAGTACAATGATATTCAGATTTGCAGCCTTAAGTTGGTTTTTCAGTCTTTTTGGTTTGCTCTTGATGTCAAACCTGAGATTGATACATTTGTTTAGATTCATGACATTAAGATAATATCCATTGGCATTCATGGTGTGGCAACTTACAAAACTTATTTCTCAGGATATTCATGCTTCCTATTCATATTTCTCCTTCGCAGATGCTTATTTTTTTTGTTGGACTGACAGTGAGAATTATGCTACAGGTTGTTCAGGATCATGAATTCAGTTTATGTTACAGGTCACAGTTTTGCATGGGCATGCATTTGTTTCAGGTTCAGCTTGGTATAATAGGTGACCATAGTATTGGTTCTTGAAAGTTTTGGTTCATTATTTTGGTGATCATCATGGAACATATTCTTACCTTCACCAAGCACCATAAAAAATTTTTGATTCACTTGGCTTATGGTATTGGGTCTACATTTTTGTTGCATTCTTGCTCTATCTATAGCTAGGTATTGGTTGGTTGTTGTATTTCATGGCATATCACAGGTTTCTTCCTTTGTCCTTGTGACAAAAAAGGGGAGAAAATGGTGGTTTAGATGGCTCATATTTTTTCCATCAAGGACAAAGGGGGTGATGGGACTTCAATTTTCTAAGTAAATTGGGCTGGGGCATTGAGGTTTCAGAGTTGCCCATGATGATTTTAAAAAATGAAACCCTCTTGTTATGTTTCAACGGTGACCTACTGTTGAGGGAATCGGTAACTTAAGTGAGGTTTTATCCCTCTCGGGTCGTGCTTTACAGGCCCCGTTTCACCTGATTCGCCGGTCTTCTACCTGAACGACCTATGTTCTATACCGCTGAGAATTTCAATGCAGGCCCCACTTAATGTTATATCTGAAGTCTGATGAACCGTCCGATCGCGGGATTGGATCTGGGCCACTTCTCGCCGACCTCGCAGGTTTTCCTGCTGACGTCACCAAAGTGGTGCGAGGTTCTCGAGATGTTGCCATCTGGCATGAACGGATGTATCAATTTTCTTCCTGAGGTGTTGGATGTGACATGGGGCCATCTTTTCACCGACGATGGCCATTAATAATAGGGTTAATTATGGTTTCTCGCACACCTCGCATGAGCGGAGTAAATATTCTGAAGGATGTTGCGAGGTCTGCGAGGACGTGGCACATGGCTTTTCTTCTCTTGCTGATGGGGCTACATGGGTCCCAATGTATGGTTCGGATTTGCTATTTTGAGGGTTTTGATTGGATGTTTTTTCTTAAGGCGTCGAGGTGGATTGTCAACATCCATTGACTTGATCTCAACCCTCCATTTGTTAAAGTGTCTCCCGAATCGACGGTTCAACTTCAAAGAGGGGGTGTATGGGTGTCCACGTGGCGTATATTGCTTGGTTGTGGCTCGTGTCATTAGTGGCACAGGTTTTTCCTTCTCCAGAGGATCTCCACCTGATTTCCTCCTACGTGCGAATAGTGCCATTCTATTGGGAGTATTCATGGTTATCTTGGTCACTAATTATTTAAATGCTTCAATTTCCTTCAAAGCAATTGTACCTTGCATGCTTGGTTATTCTATAAATGTTGATTAAGTTGTATGCAATCAGCATTGTATCTTCTTGTGTCTTTGTGCAGGAAAGGTTTCTTCTTCTCTGTGTTGCAGGAGCTCTGTTTCTATCATGAATAAATCAGTTAAGCGAAGGAGTGCAAGGCTGGGATCGCCAGTCATGAAGAAACTTGATTCTCTCATGGCTCACAAGGCTACTATTGGGAACACTGGGAAGAGGCCAGTACATTGTTCATCCCCGATAATCATCTCAGATTTTTATGAATCTGATATTGATTCTGATTATCAGTGTTACTTGGCCTCCTTGATGGAGCTTATGGGAGTGGACGAGGAGGTTTTGGCAATTGAACCAGTATTTGCATTGGCACCGAGTCCAATTGTTCAGGGATGTGCTCACAAGGTTGGTGAAGGTGAGGTGGCTTTGTCACTGTCACAGGTGCGGACTCGAAGCAGTTGCCTGTACCGGGGCCGTGTGTTCTCTTTATGGTGACTGGTGATGGGTCGGTTGGACGTGTTTGCTCTTGTTCTTTTCTCCGTGGATGTACACGTGCTTTGCACGATTTTTTGTTCTCTGGCTGGTTACTGTGTAATCGTTTTGATTCCTGTGATCATAAGCGATATTATCTAATGATCACGAATGTGAATTTGAATTTCACTATGAGTTGAAATTCAATTTTGTATTTACAATGTAGCCTAATGCTTGTTGCTCTCCTGATATATAAAGGATATTTCACGGCTCATTGGAGGGGTCGGTAATTTTTGGGTCCAAGGCTTTTTGAGTCTGTACAGTCAGTTATGTTTGAAGTGTTATAAAAATTTTGTTCAAGAAATCGTCCCAAGTAGGGATTTGTATACAGTTAGTGTGATACACTATTTTAATTACTGATATAGAAACAATTCTATAAAATTAAGATGGTTTACTCTCCTGTGTGTGTGCCATGGATTATGAATGGAGTTATCAAGGGTTCCTCCTTTCAGTTTCAACATTTAATTGAAAGTGTAGTTAGCTTTTCTTGCTTTAACTTAAGGAGTTAATCAAATGCTCTAAGAGTCAATTACATGTTCATGGTTGTATATGCTCAGGATTCTTGAAGAAGTACTGTCTTAATGTATTGAAGTATCTCATGATAGTAATGCTATATGAAGATAAGTTCATAGTATCAGAATTTTACTCTGTATGACTATGTTGCCCTGTGGGTGAGGCACTGAACAATGTTTGTAGCCTTTTCTTTGGTTTAAGACTGTGAGCTCAAAGCATGGTAATCCAAATACCGAACACAAACACTTATTAAAACCTCGCCTTCCTTCGGGAGGTGTTTCCTTATTAAAAGTGTGTCAATTCCGTTGCTCTTCGGCACTGGTAATCATTCTCTGGCTTGCCAATACCATGAAATGATGACTATCCCTTTGAGTGTGTAGGAATTGTGATCTGTATACAGGAAGTGTTCTTACTAGTCATGAGGCACCCTTATGAACACATTTAGGTTTACCCACCTTGGTCCTACAGAGCCAAAAGTGTAGGAGAGTTCGGTCCACAACTGACTCTCGTTAGTTGGCCACTGGCTGATTGCAGTTATCCTTGATAGGGGTTGGCTACCTCTTAGAGATCTGTAATCTCTATGTGGGTTGTTATAAAAAATGCCAACAGGGGGAGTTTGTTGACTTCTTTTGTGGCATTTGTCCTTTATGTCAAAACTGTCATGGGTTGGTGCCTTGGCATTTCACAGTTTGGTCTTATTCTGGCATTTGATTGGAACATTTGATATTTGGTATTCATTTGACATTGGCACACAGGTTATTGATCATGTTGAACATTTGTAGGTGCTTAAGGGCTTCACATTTTGAGGTTTTGGTAATCACATTTTATTGTGTTTTTTTTATGCACATATGTTTGATACTATAATTGTGTCATCGGATATTTGAAATGGACATCAAAGTATGTGGATGAAATCAACATCAAAAGGTGATTAAGAGGTTTGCATGGTTTATAAGTGATATAACCTTTTTTGGTAAGTGCCTTGGTTGACATTATTGCATAGCACATTTTAAAAGTGCACTCAAGCCGACTATAGTTTTTGTGATCGGGTTGTTTATAGTTGACATGTTATTTTGGCATGAGTATATGGTTCATTGATAATGGCATAGGCATATGATATAGTGATATTGGCATGGGTATATGGAAAAATTGATATTTGCATAGTCAAATGACTTTAAAGGGAGTCATGGGTTTACGGTATTAAAATGGTTATCATGGTTATTAAACTTTATTATATTTCTAAAAGCATTGGAGATATCAGGTCTTATGGTCGATAAATCACTAGGCCTTAAGGTCGACAGTAGGTATAAGGTTTTGATTAAGTTTTAATATTGTCACATTGGAAGTGACTTACTTGGGGACATTACGTCTAAAGAATTCGACATTTTATGTGCAATAATGCAAGGCATTATTAAGTCAAAATTTCACATGCTTAGTCTTTGATTCGAGGGTAATGAGTTTGTCGGCATGCAAGTCTTTGGACAGTCCGTAGACTTCAAATGGCACAATGAGTTTTTGAATTATTAAGTTAGTCCTTTCGAACTTCAAACTCCATCATATTTCGTAAAGGATTTCATTTGGAAAGTTTAGGGCAAACTTTGTGCTTCATTGTTTGAGGGTCTCAAACCCTATTCTAGCCGCCACCATGGAAATCACCTCTCAACCATTTCTCTGATCTTTTTGTTGGCTTTTGGAACACTTTGGCAGTGAATGGGGGAATCAAAAAGGACCTTACTTTGGTTTATGGTTGTGTCAGCTTCTTGTCATTGGGTGAAGGCTCGAGATTGGAAGGAGTCTTGGTCATTTCTCTCACTGCTGGTCTGGTAATGAAGTGCATGACAGTCTCTCCCTCTTTTTTCTCAGGTATTCATTCTTTCAACTGGTTTGCAGAACCATTACTTCTAAATGGAAGGTGGAAAATTGGTTAAATATTTTCTTGGTCAGAACTAAAAAGATTGCACATAATATTAACTGCATTTTACAATAGATTTACCATATTAGTATTATGTGGCAGTGGTTTTTGATTCGGGTAAATCATGATGTCTTCGAATCTATTCAGTCTCTTACCTGGATTCTTTCATAATTGTTATTGGATGCATCATTTTAGAGTTTCAATTACATTGCATTGAGGTTTTGGTTACACTGTTGTTGCAACATTTTTTAGGGGTATTGTATATGGAATATTTTTTTGTTTAATGTTGTTTTGAATTAGCATTCCCTGTGCAGGCTCCTTGTGTGGACAGGGTTCAGTCTCCTTTCTAAAATGCATATTCCTTGACTACTTATGTCAAAAGAAAACCTCCATCACTGAATATTCTCTAAAACAACAATACCTGGCAATGTTGCTCGACTGAAAGTGGGTACTTTGAATTTTACCTCTTTTATTTTTTAAATATAAAAAGGAAGCTATTGTTGTAATATAATTGAGATGTAATGATGAATTTTGTGTAAGAAGAAAAATAGAGAGATTAGGGCTTTTAGTCTTTTGAAAAAATTGAGAAAATGAGCTGATTTTAATTATGTGAGAACAAAAACATGAAAGTGGAGAACAATGAAAAATAAGTGTGAAGGATAATGAAAAATGACTGTGAAGTATAGTGAGTACATCACAACTATTGTAATTGAAGAAATTTTGAGTTTTTGAGA
Source organism: Sequoiadendron giganteum (assembly GCA_007115665.2). Classification (NCBI taxonomy): domain Eukaryota; kingdom Viridiplantae; phylum Streptophyta; class Pinopsida; order Cupressales; family Cupressaceae; genus Sequoiadendron; species Sequoiadendron giganteum. Next base: position 373,732,985 of record CM021106.1, read on the forward strand.
TTGAAAATCTGAAAAATGAGTTCAATATCAGGTTGTTTTGAGGCTTGACAATAGCTGAAATTATGAAGGTTCATTTCTGAACTTTGAGGATTTTAGATATTGTTTGTCAAGAGACACTTGAGTGAAAAGAAAGAAATAGAGAGATCCTCTGTATCATTGTATGATTTACTGAAAACAGAAAATGGGTTGGTGCTCGTTGAGATTGGTGTCTCTAAAAAGAGGGGTTGGTGCTCCTTGAGTTGACGGTGCTCAGAAATCAGCCTATGAGGCATTGTTAAAAATGATTATTGAAATGAAAGCCTGAAAAAGGCAGTAGGTTAAGGAGTGGTTTTTCTACCCCAGGAGGGTTTTCCACTCAGCAATTAAAGTCTCTCATTTGTGTGATCTGTGTCTATCTTGCATAATCTTTCTTTCAGTCATTTATGTTATTGTGCTCATTCAGTTGGTCATTGCTCTGATACTTTAAGGCGGTTTAAATGTTTAATGTCAACTTGTTCAAGTTTGTCACGCAAATTTAGTTTTTTCAAAATATGATGCAAAAGGTCTTTCATAAAGTGAATTTACATTTGCATTATGTGTTCATTACATAAATGCTCAAAATTTTGTCATAAGCAAGTCAAAGTTGCATTTTATGAAGCATTGTAGTTATGTTCATAAAGCACAACAAGATTGTTCATAAAGATTTGATTGAACAATATCATATGATGATTTTAATATGGATTGTAAATGTTAGTCAAGATTCATGTCAATCTGATCTAAAGTGTTAATGTCCACTTGCTGAAATAAATCTGTCACATTGGGTTAAAATTAGTAAAAGCTTCATTATGCATTCAAAGTTAAAAGTTAAAATTATTCCACTCTGATTCACCCCCCTCTCAGAGTGAATCCACTTCCAATACCATAGACTAATATATCTTACTATTTCTAAGGATATACTACATCATGTAGAGAATATTGAGTGCTCTTTCACTGCTTGGACCATCATCCAACAATTGTATGGAGACATTGGATCTTCATTTGAAAGTGATGTTTCCTTAGAGAATCGAGATATTTTAGATGATAATGAGACGTATGTTGCCCCATCCTATGTGGAAACATCTTGTGTGGGTGTTCAATTAATTGATACCCTATCAACAACACCTATTAGAGATTCATATTCTGGAGATGCTTCTTTGAAATCTTCCAGTGATTCTTACAACAAGGTCATTTATGTCTTTTGAATTCAGTCCATTGGGACTAATTTCTACCAGAAGTTCTTGTTTCTTTGTATATTCCCTCATTTTGTATCTAGATGATACTATTCAAGACATATGTATTCTCTTTGAGGACCACTCTTTCGTCCTTACTATTGTTGCTACTTCAAATTCCAGTGTTGCTTCTTCAAAAGTTTCTAGTAATTCTTTATAACAAGACATACATTGTCTTTCACATTCAACTTTGTGGATGATCTCTTGAAAGGTATTTTAGACTTGTTTATGGGTACATATTTCATATTTTGGAGACACTATTTATTTTATTCATATTCTCTTTAATGAAGTAAATCTTCTTTAGTTGGTGTGAGGGAACTTTCTGACCCTCTTGTCCATGATCATTTATCACAACTTGACATGAGTGTGGATACTTTGGATCAGTATTTGGAGGAGGAATCTTCAGAGGAGATACTCAAGTCTTTGGATTGTATTTGAAATGATGAAGATTGGGATCCTCTCTTTTCACCTCTAGGGTTTTGGACCTAAAAGGAAAAGGGGGAAATCTTCACACACTTCACTCAAGAACAAACCCTTGAGATCTCTTTGCAAAGGAGAAATAGATCTTGCAAGAGGGTTTTACTAAAGGTTGAATTAGATCTAATGAGGGGTTCACCACCAAGTTTAGACAAGTTTGGAAAAGAAAATGATATGCAAGGTGTAAAATTAACCCTAATTGAATACAAACTAACTCTAAATGACCTAGGAAGATGAATGAAATGCAATAGAAAACTATAAAGATAGAAAGGTGCACCTAGGAAATTAGAGAAGGAAAAATGGAGGTACGGATCACTGAATTTTTTTTTGTAAAGGCTAATTGGGACTCATTCACCAGGTTGGGTGAATCAGTCCTATTTCTGGAAAAATGTATTGAAACTGGTTTCTACCAAAAGGGTATCTAGATATGTAAAAATATCCATCAGGCCTATACAGTGGAACTCATTCACCACTTGTGGAGAATCATTCCACTTCTGCTTTTTTGGAAGTTTAGGACTTGATTCCGTTCTTCTCAACTTGTTTTGCTCTTCTTGATTGATTTCTAGATCTGAAACTACAAATTGCCACCTATAGGTCTTCTCCAAGTTTCTCCAAGGGTTGATGACAACTTTGACAAATTTTCTCCAATCTTGCTCCTTGTGAAATATACAACCTAAACCTATAAATCACACATAAAGGAGAGGGGAAAATGTTGGTTGGTTAGTGGATAGGGGTTTTCCTTGGTCAAACGCCTTGTTGGTAATTAAACCTTGAAATGAAAGCAAATAAGAATGGAGAATGATGAATGAGCAAAAGATAATGTTGCAACTCACCAAACCCTAGCAATAAGATGCTACAAATATTCTTGAAATGGTTGCAATGGATGTGGTTCTTGACTCTTGCTTGAATGATGTTGATCTTGCTTGAATCATAAACTCTACATCACAAAATTGTTAGCACAATAACAAACATGATATATGCCATCTTTGACATGATGATTGATGCTTGAAGAATGCTCTATAATGCTTGATAATATGCTCTTGAATGCTCTTGTGAACTCAATTTTCTAGTATGAATTCTCTCAAAAAAGTCTTGGGTAAAAATGAGTGAAAGAACCTTGTATTTATACTCAATTATGCAAGAATTCACAAAATTACAACACTACAAGCCGACATCAGATCTAGGAGAATAAAATCCCACTAAAAATTTGAATTAAATTTGAATTTTGGTCACACGGGACTCTTCACAGGACTCATTCACCCAAGGTGGCGAAGAGTCCCATCAGACATATTGTATGGGACCAAAAACCAAAAGTGCTTAGAAATTTGTGAAAACTGGTTCGAGGCCAAAAGATATAAATGGGACCCATTCACCCAAGGTGGTGAATGAGTCCCAGATCCCTAAATTTGGGTCACACAAGCCATAAACACTTAAATTATGATTGGTTACTGATTGGTGTCAGGATTATCTTTGAAAAGATGCAATAAATGAGGCTTATGGATGAAATATAGGACCAATTAAAGCATAATAAAGCCCAATTATGCCTATAAAAGTGTGAAAGTGTGTTACAACACTTTACAACACTCCAAATAAGGCAAGATTAAGATTAATTTTGATTAAAATTATGTTTATTATGCTTAGTTATTTGATAAAACCCTAGAAAAGTGTGAAAGTGAGTTACAACACTTTAGCAAGGTACCATTAAAATCCATTAGTTCACAAGGGCCCAAGACCTGAATGTTTCATCCACATTACAACACTAAATCAAGGCAACATTAAGCCAAAATCCACAAGGAGGGCCCAAACGAGTGTGAAAATGTCAAGGGATCCATTTTTCTACACTATAGTATTCTACATCAGTCTATAGGAGATTTTGAGTTTTCATTTTAAGCAGTGTGGCCTAGAATGCCTAATTTGATTGTGATAGCCTTTAGTATTGACATGGGAACACTTGATCCGAGTTCAGAGACCTCATAAATCTTGAGTTTTCTTCCTACATATATTCCTTTTAGGAGTGGGGAGATAGCTTGTATACACCATTGGTTTTGTTTCTTCCTAACGAGAGGAACATTGTTCGGTGATCATGGACCACCTTTTACATCTAATTTCAGGCATCTACCATTGGATATATTTGTGGGGGCTTCTTTGTCCTTCCACTTCATTTATCTCTCTATTATGGGGGGTGAAATTTTTGTGGGAAGGGGCTTCTTCTTTAGGGGGGTCTTACATCTACATGAGTAACAAACATGGTTTCATTTGCTAAGACCTGTCATATTTTACATCCTCCTAAGTTGTTCTTAATGTGGGGTGTTTGTGTAGGTTTTTTTCCTAGTGAGTTAATTTATTTTCCCTTAGTCCTAGGTTTTTCCTTCACTTTTATTAAGCTTGCTTAAGATAATAAAGTAAATTTAATATTTAATAACTAGGAGATAAGGTGATGAGTTGTCCCCATCCTTAAAGGGTGGAGATTTATAATTTTGGTGGCATCTTCCACTTTTGGTGGTTAATTCATATTGGTTGGTTTTTCCACCTCCATCATCCACTTAGTTCTATATAAACTCACTACCTAGCTTGTATTTGCATACTCTTGCATACATTTGCATACTTTTTAATATTGTTACATACTTTGGCATACATGCACCTTGATGCATGCAGTCATTATTCTATAGATTTTCTTTGAAATCCTAATGCAATCTTGTCATGTTTGCATTTGCACATCTCTTGGAATTCCAGGTTTGTAATTGTGTTATTTCATTTATAGTTTTATATCGTATCTCCCTCATAGAAAAATCCTAGTTGTTCATCTATTGAAGATTTCTAACACTCGGTTGTAGACAAGAATACAAAGTTATCAATTATTCACAATAGCTTGCATTAATTTTTATAAGGACAAAATCTAAGTATTCTAAAGAAAATTATTTTTTTCCAAACCACATGCTACTCTCAAAAAATTGTTGTAGACATATTCACATTTTTTTCGTGATCCTAAGACACTTCCCCTAGAATCATAATTCAATCACAATATTGACATTGTTCTTGTTGCACCTCTTCCTAATGCCCCATTGTATCAACAATAAATTCTCCAAAGTGATGAGATTAAAATGAAAATTCAAGATTTATTGACTAAGGGTTTCATTAAACCAAGTAGACCCCCTTGTGATTCACCGATTTTTCTTGTGCTTAAAAAAGATAGAACTTAGCATCTTTGTATTTATTTCTGAGAATTGAATAAAGTTACCATAAAAATTTGATATCCAGTTCCACACATTGATGAACTTTTGGATCAGCTGCAAGGTGCCAAATTCCTTTCCAAGATTGATTTAAAAAGTGGGTATAATTAGGTCAAAATTTAGGAAAAGAATACATGGAAGATAGATTTCAAGACTAAATGGATCATTTTGAGTTGCTTGTGATGCCATTTGGTATCACCAATGCTTCTAACACTTTCATGTGATTGATACATGAGGTATTTCATGATTGTTTTGACTAATTTTTTATCATATACTTAGGATATACTTATATTTTTTCACACTTGGAAAGTCCATCTTCAAAATTTGGAACATATTCTTCATACACTTCAGTATAATGGTTTGTATGTCAACTTTCCAAAGTGTTCTTTTGGTCAGACATTCATCTCCTACCTTAGATTTTTCATGATTCAAGTAGATCCTGGAAAAGTGGAAGTTCTTTGCAAGTGACTTGTTCCTTGAAATCTCACTAAATTGAGGAGTTTTCTTGGTCTTTCCAACTTCTATTGTAAGTTCATCCTAAATTATTTAGATATTGCCACACCTTTACATCAATTGGAAAATACCAACATTGTGTTTAAGTGGATAGAGCATTCTCATCTTCCTAAAACATTGAAAGATAAATTGTACTCAAATATTCTTGTTCTACTAGATCTCTCACAACCTTTTGAGATTGAGATATATGCTTCATAATATGTGTTGGGATATATTGAAGCAATTAAATTAAACAATTACAAATATAGATCATAAAATAAATGATAGAATAGACAATAATTTATTAACATGATTCACCCTTTGGCTACATCTACAAAAAGCTATTTGATTTTATTAATAATATTTAGAAAAATAGAGTTACAGTATTTTATTTAAACCTAGAACAATTTATTGCATGATACAAACATAAAGTTGCACTCTCTTCACTATCCATTCTCAACACCCATGCACACTATTGTGTGTTCACTTCACAAAGCTATGATTGTTCAACTCCAATCTGTGTGTAACTTCCAAAAATATGTAACCTTACAACTTCCATTTGTGCACAACTATTTTCTCTCTATCCGCAACAAAGAAGACTAATAATTGTGATAAGTTACAAACTATTTTGTTCAACTAAATTATTTACAAATTCCTTTATTAAAAATTGGGGAATTTTTTCTTCGGGGTGCTACCCCCAACAACCCTTGCTGGGAGTGTTTCTCCTAGATCCCCATCATGGGCTTCACCCCCCTACACTCCCCCATTAATTAATTTGGGGGGAAATTGCAGCTGGAAAAGTGGCCAAAATATTAACTTGGAGCATAATCAAGCTCCACATACCAACAATATGCACTCCGAGTTGTTCTAAAGAAAAACGGTCATCTCATGGGCTACCATTCAAAAAATATCTTTATTACTAAACAAAACTAATCCACATATGATAAAGAATTGTATGCATTGGTCCAAACCACCAATTATTGGAGACATTATCTTTTGGGAAAAGAAATATTTTTCCATACTCATCACTTTCCTCTACAGTTTATTCAATCTAAGAATAAAATTGAAGAAGCTAGGTATAAGAAGTTGGATTCATATTTATAGTAGTTTCATCTAGTCATAAAATATAAGAAGGGGAATGCTAGTAATGTTGTAGATTGTTTGACTCATCTTCCTACAACACATACTTTAAGTATTGTGAGAATTTCTCATTTGGGATTTCAAACATGGTCTTCTCAATATGTGAAGGATCTTGATTTTGGAAGAGTCTACACAAGTCTTAAAAATCCTTTAGTTTCTAATTTGAGACCTTTTCAATATTTTCATATCAAGGAAGGGTCTCTCTACAAGTTGGATAAAATTTGTGCCCCTCTAGATCATGGGACTTCTCTTCTCAAAGAGGCACATTCTACTCTTTATGATGGTCATTTCGGAAAGTAAGAAATACTGCATCATTTGTAGTGAGTCTTCTATTGGTCTCATATGCAATGAGATGTTCTCCATTTTTCAAGAGTTATTTAGTTTATTGTTGTTGCAAACCAAAAAATAGAACATTAGGATTGAGTCTTCCTTTTCCTATTCCTTCTTGTCCCTGGGAGAGAATTTCATAGATTTAAATAGTGAATTTCATTTATAATTCACCACCATGATTATGTTTTTGTAGTAGTTGATTGATTCAACAAGATGGATAAGTTCATTCCATGTTGCAAGACAAGTTATGCACATGAATTAGCCCAAATATTCTTTGACTTTGTTTGGAGATCCTTTGGTTTTCCAACAAGAACTTTTTCTAATCATGACACATTTTATGGGCCATTTATAGCGATCTTTATAGAAGATTTTGGAATTTTATCTTAGCTTCTCCACTTCTTTTCATCCTCAGTCAGATGGTTCTAGATTGAAGTTGTGAATCAAACTCTCATACAAAGCTTGAGGATTTATCATCATAGTTCTCTTGTCAAGTGGGATTTGAGCCTAACCTACATTGAGCATGCATACAACTCTAGGAAATTCACTCATAGACAAGTCACTCACCTTTTTAAGTATTCTTGGTTTTCAATCTTTGGCTCCATATGAGTTACACTTATCTTTTTTATCTCCAGCCATTATGTATATTTAGAAAGAGAAATATAAGACCCAAGCCTTAATCCAAAATTTATAGAAACTCCAATCCAAAGTAGTTCAAATTCTTTAGAAGGCTCAAGAAAATAAAAATAGCTTATGGACCATTATCATGTTCCTCATAATTTTTAAGTTTGAGATAGAGTTTGGAAAATGTCATTTCTAGGAGAAAGCACATAGTAAGGTCAACTCACTTTGATATGGTCCTTACACTATTCTTCAAATAATGTATGAGAATGCTTTTTGACTTGATATTCTAGCTCAATTAGGCATCCATGATTTTTCCAATGTTGATCTTCTCAAGCCTTACCATGGGTCAACACTAGAGATTGAGTTTCCCATCAACCATCCTGCAGATGTTGTTCCCAATTCTTAGCTTCCTCTCAATTATGACCGAGTTTTTGATACAAAGACTCATTAGACTCAACATGGTTTCACCACTTCCTACCTTGTTTCCAAGCAAGGCCAAATTTTGCAATAGGCCCATTGGATCTCTCAACACTAGCTATCTTAATATGTTCATTCTCTTTTGAGAGCTTTGGAATCCAATATCACTATTATTGGGAGGAATGATGAGGATTCATAGGGTATACATAGGGTATATATAATTTATTAGCATAGGATTATTATTATATCGTTATATTAGTTTTTATGCTATGTAAAAGTTAAAAGTAAAAGGTTAGTTTCTTAGTTGTTAGGAGGTTAGTCTTATTTAGTTAATTGTTAATTAGTTTTTCATAAGTAAGAAAATTATGATTATTTCTACTTCACATTAATTTTTGGATGATATTCCAAATATTTAATTTTGGCAAACATAATGACCATATAATAATATATTCTCTCTGTCTATGAGTAGATTGGAAATACAATTTTGTAATATTATACTTTGTAAAGATTAATCTCTCATTTTGTAGAATCTAATCTTTGTTTGCTACTTCTTATTTTCTTATGATTTCATATCAGCTTTAGGGAATATATCTTCAATTCCTAGAACTTTTCATCTTGATAAAATCTTATCAATTTTTTGGTAAAACCTTGTCAAGGTTTAATGGAATTTAGTATGGTCAGTGAAAGGTTTAGGGAGATCTCACAAACTTTAGTAGTTTTTTATTTTGCAATAATGTGTTTTCAAGGAAAAAAATCATAAAACCATGTTTTACTAGGAATCTTTAAATAAAGAGACCATGAAGATATGATAATGATTTAGTGAAAGGGGTAGTGAAGTTGTGATCAATAGGTTTATGCATTTGACTGCTAAAATTCAAGATGACTAGAAATATATTTTTACCCCTGTTAAAACCTTAAGATGAAATGTTCATAGTTGGTCTAAATGGCTATCACAACATTGTTAATTTTAAATAGCTCTATATATTGAAAAGGTTTGTAAAATTTTATTGCCTCAATCAAAAGGTATAGGAAAATGTTTTTAAACTACTACTAAGCATGTCCAAACCTGCAATGTAGAAAAAGGTGATCCTAAGTTTAATGTATAGAACCTAGGATAAATTCATCCTTCTTCAAGGGTACATTAGGATGCAAATCAACAAGGTGATTATATTGAATTTCAACCATGGAGGTGAGCCAATCAAACCTAGATTTGCATCTTTTGAGCCTTAGAAATGTATTAGATATTGGTTTTCCTTAATTAACCTAATTAGACTATATGCCCTAAAATGAAAAATACAAGATTTCAACAATTAATAAATTATAACAGATATTTGCAGGAGATCCGAGAAGGGTAGTGTATTATGTACCTATCTTGTAAATTTAAATTCAGACATAATAGGAGGATATAGCCTCCCAAGGGCATCTCTATCCTTAGGGGTATCATAGATTTATTTTCACAATCCTTTGATGACAAATCCAAGCTTTTGATTCCCACTTGCAAATCTATCGAATCACTGTTAAATAATTTTGTAGGTGATTTTTTGTGAGTTGACAAGGTGTAGGGTTTTAAATGCAACAATGGATAAATGATCTTCAAACTTCCTTCAATCCTCTCCAAACTTGAAACCTACACATTCAAAGAGAGAGGAAATGTTGTGTCATTTAGGGGCTTGCCTTAGTTGAACCTCATATTTGTGTTGTCATTTAGGGCCTTTCCTTAGTCAAACCAAGGTCCAAGTCTGTTCTTGATCCTTGATTTATCGTTTCTTCTTTTCCTTCTAATTGGGTCATTTCAAGACATCGAGTCTTGAACAAACATTTGGACAAAGTCCAAATGTCCAATTCCATCCACTTATTCTTTCTCTCTTTTGAGCCTTTTGGGATTTCAAGTCCCAATCAGACTTTTGGATAAAGGTCCAAGTGTCTAAATTCATCCCCGGTTCTACATTCTTCTTTTCCTTCGAGTTAGGTCCTTTCAAGGTTTCGGGTCCCAAAGGGGCATTTGGATCAAGTGTCAAAATATCAATTTTCCTTTTGATCCCCTTTCTTCTCTACTTCAATCTCATCGAACTTTTGGGACCCTAACAGATTTTTGGACCCTTGGTCCAAAAGTCTAAATTCGATCATGTTTCCTGCACCTGCTTGTTCGAATTACCGCATGTGCAAATTGAAATACTCAAGTGAATTCATATTAATATATTTAGTGGTCTCATTGCTTGCCATGTGTCATGTTTCCATGAACCCATAGGCTATCTTTTATTGAAGAAAAATGAAGTTACAAAACCGTAGAAAGGGTGACACCTATCCTCTTTTTTATTGGTTTTTACATGTCCATGGGAGCTATGCTACTTTAAAAAAGAGGTGCAAAATTATGGAAAGTTTAACACATAGAATAATTTAGTGTGGTTCCATTAGTTTTCAAGCTCTTCAAGGTGGGTCCCATTTCAAGCTGTGAAATTATAGAAATTTTCCACATGGACTCCTACCTGATTCACCTGTCCTTTTGAAGGAACTCTTCTTAGTGAGTTTTCACTGACAATGTGTAAAGTGAATACCACTTGGAATTTTCCTATTGGCTAAGAATTTTCAAAGCATGTTGAATCCTTGTCAAAATATTCAAACTTGGTCAAGGCAGTTCTTCTTTTTTATTGGTTTCTTCAATGGTTGGTGGTTGAAGTGTTCTTCCAGAGTGCAACTGAACATTTCTAGAATGTATTGCATTAAGTTTGGTAACATTATCTTGTTCAGTAGAATAGACCGACGTATTCTGTCAATTGTTCTTAAGATTGGGAAGTGGTTGTGCTGGAAGCTGAGGCTGATTTACCTGCTTGTTTAGAGGAGGGTTCTGAGATGGTGGTAATAGATTTTGTTGTTGATTCCTCCTAAGCCTAGTATAAAATTGATTATGTCCCTGATTCCATTGGGGAGTAGTATATTGTGAGTACCATTGTTGTTGTGATTGGTTTGGCCATTGCTGACTTCCCCATGTTTGATTTTCCCATTCAGGGGATCCCTAATAAGGAGTTCTCCAATTAGGTTGTGGAGGTGGTGGCTGATTCCAGGATGGAGTCCATTGATTACTAACCCAGTTATTTTTTGGTCTCCATACAGGGTTGGAATTTTTTCCATAAGAGAAGTTACCTCCTTGGCGTTGGTTTACCGCATTTATCTCTTCTTCAACTTGAGTAGTTTTTTTCTTAGTATTCTTGAGGTTAGAAAGAAGCTCACACTGGTTGGTAGGATGGTTTTGCTCACAGAGTTGACAAACATTAACCTTGTCTAAAGGACACTCACACAAAAGGTGTTTGTTTCGACACATAAGACAATAGATTGACAAAGTCTCAGGGTTGTGAGTTTTAGCTTGTATGCCATCTAATGTAGTGTTTAGTTGAAAGAGTATGTCCGTTTTAATATTTTCTATTTCTTCACGAAGCTTACCTATCTCATTAGACCCTTTGAAAAGATTAGTTTTATGGATTCCTCCACGAGTATGGGAGAAATTTTGACATAACTCACATGTTTCCTCAAGGGCTAATTGAGACACGTCACCTTTTCCCATCAGATCAAGACTTCTTCTAGCGTCGTCATCAAGTCCCTTAAGAAATGTAGTCTTGAGAATGTCAACACTAATAGCCTCTTCTCCAAATCGTTTAGACAAGAAAAGAAACCTATCTAGATAGTCCTCTAAACTCTCATCCTCGTTTTTCCTAATTTTAAACAACTCCTCCTTATGATCACTCACCCTACAATAGCTCTGGTATTTTTGCAAGAAAACATTCTCCATTTCCCCCCAAGATGTAATACTCCCAGAACCTAATCCCATGAACCAGCGCATGGACGAATCCTTCAAAGTAGAAGGAAAGAGCTTCAGTTTCTGGTTATCATTTTTATAGTAATAAGTTTGACACAGGACCTTACATTCGAAAAGAAATTGGTTTGGGTCTTCCGAGGACAAGCCACAAAAAGTTGGAAGGAAAGTTGGGGAAATATTTTTCATCACAGTTTCATCATCTGCATCCAAATTAATAGGATAAGTAAACGTTCGAGGAGGCTGAGGTTCATTACGGTTGGAATTATGCCGGTTAGGTTCAGCCATACGATCTCCCATGATGTTCAGAGGAATTTTCTCCTCAAAGATAATTTCCTCTATGACAGGTTGTTCTACCGGTTGTTCTTTAAGTAAATAGTGGAAAGCCTCTGGTGAATTAGGCTCAAGTAGTTCTTCAATAGTATGGTTGTTTGAGCCTTGGGCCTCCCTATATATGATTGGAATGTATTTTGGGGGGTGTCTTTGGTATAAATCACCTGTGAGGGCCTCTTTTCCTGACCATGCAGAAAAGGAAGCCAAAGGTGGTATTTTGGCCTAAAATGAGGTATTCAAATGTCTCCTATTAACACTTAAGCAAGAAGGCTATTATTCCCTGACAATGGCGCCAAAAAGTGATAGGCTTTCATTAGGTCCCATTACTTTAGAATATAAAACATCAATAATTCAACCCGACAGTGTCCAAGGTAGTTTGCAATAGAAGACAACTTAGATAAATCTTTTTAGATTTTTTGGTTTCTTAAAGACAACTGAAATTAATTTTAGTCTAAGGTTGTCTAACTACTTAACTAGAAAACAATTTATTCTAAGAAAATTGGAAATATTAAACTAGAAAGCATAAGATAACTAACTTAGAAATCATGACAACTAAACTAGAAAGCATAGAGATAACTAAACTAAAAAGCATGTGAACTACGAAAGTAGCAAGGCTTGCGAATAAAATTGGAAACATCTAACTAGTACAACAAGTAACAGTTTATGGCGACTAACACACTATGGAAAGAACAAACAACAAGTGCTTTAGAACTTCAGACTCTCTAATGACTGTATTAACATTTTTTATAAGATTATCACGGGCAAGAAACTAAACTTCTACTTAACATGCATTCAATGAAATGACAAGAAGTAAATAATCATCTATTTTATCTACACTCCCTCGAGTGGCTAGCTTGTGGGCTACTATGGTTGTTCTCAAATCACCTACATAGTTGATTCAAAAGTTCCTCCATTACAAATAATTTCTCATAACTCAACAACTCAGAAATGGATATAAGATAATTTCTTTATTCATAAGTATTCAAAAATCATATTGACAACATAACATTATTATTTCTTCTATATTTTGCTTCTGAAAATTACATCTTTATAGAAAAAATTTAACTAAGTCCTAGATTTTAGATGGCGTGGATAGCCATTGAAAAAGTCTATAATAGTTTACAATGAACTTTTATGTCTTTAATACCCATTACATAACATTAAAGAGGCTGAAGTCAAGCCATGAAGTCTTTGAACTTAAAACATAACATAAATTAAAACTACAACAACTATATCCTCAGTTCAACAACCTAAAGTTCTGGAGCAGGCTTCCAACATATGTATTCAATCCTTACTAGAGCACGTGTTGGTTAAATGCTCCCTAACTGCTGCATGATGTCCGATTATTGTCCTACAAGATACTCAAATCAACCCATGAAATCTGTATTGGTAAAATACTTCAATTAATCATAAGAAATAAAGTTTGTACAATTTTCCTTAAAGATAAACAATTATTTCTCCTAAAGTTTAATTAATTGGCAGAGACTGAGGATTGAGCACATATGAATAGGATTTTCTAGTATTATTATGATGAGGTTATTTTTACCTCATCAAAGTCCACATTGGAGTGAGGAAGTGGTGACTATGTTTGTAGCTATATATTTTTTAGAATATCATGCAAAACCAACATCTAAGCACCCAACAACATTCTACAGGTAATGGTGGTTTGAAGAGTCTCCACAACTTGCAGTAGATAGAAATACAAATGACCAAGAATGGTGTGAGGATTATGTAGTCGTCCTTCACTATTAATCATGCCCAACACCTCCAATGATTCCTAGCACTCATGAAGCTCACCTTTAACAATAGTGTTGAAGTCTTTCTCAAGCTCGTGCCCCTCTTAGATAGTCACACCCATCTTTCTCAGACCCACAAATATATGATTGCAGTAGTCAATAGATGGAGGAAAGATAAAATAGATAACCAATGAATCATTGCCTACTCATGACCTCCAACAATAACCCTAGATCCATGGAAGATTCTCACACCTTCAAACATAATGAATATATTGTGCAAGGAACAATAACCATGATTTTCTAGAGATTCCAAATTCCCTAATAAACTATACAAATCAATATGAAACTAAATACTATGAAATCCTCATTGCATATTGACTCTCATATCTGAACATTTCACCATTCAAAATGCAAATGATATTATCGTGAATATTCAAGTTTGTCTTCAAAGAAGACCCAAAAATTTGAGAAATGGTTGCACACATTGAAAGACCTTAATGATCTTCCCCTCAAACCAACTAGGGTGGAATCATTTCACCATCAAAACTAGTTTCCGTAGGGTTTTCATTCCCCAAAGCCAAGAACTCCAAAACTGTCCCCAAATTGTCAATTAGAGAAAATAAGCAAGCATAGTACAAATGAGCTCCAATTCCACTTTTTATATCACTTAACTTTTTCCTAATCATTAAAATAAATAAAGTAGCTTTATAAAATTAATTTTTAATATTTCCCAAAGTCACTTAATAACACCTTTTAATTAATTATTTTACATTACCTTATAATTGTGCTTTTCCTGCTAGGTAACATTAAATAATTAAATAAACCAATTCTTTGTTTCCTGAATATAGCCTAGGTGAATTAAATAGGCTAATAAGTCCACCTGGAGCGATCATCGAGAAGGGGACATTATAGTCCTCCCTTCCCCAGATTGCTTGCCCTCAAGAAACTAAAAATTAGGGTGTTTTATTTTTTCTCTTTCCCAAGTAACATCCTCCACATGCAAGTCTCTCCACCTGATTAGATATTATTTGATCACTTTTCTCCTCAGTCTCCTCTCCCTGACATCAAGAATCTTCTCAAGAACCACTAAATTCCCCTCCTCATCCAATAAAGGTAACTTTGTCGATGAAGTAACCTGCTACCCCTATGCCTTCTTGAGGCACAACACATGAAAAATATTATGGATCTTACTATTCTTGAGCAAATCTATCTCATAGGCTACTTCCCCCACATACCTTGTAATCCTGTAAGGACCGTAGAAATGTGGTTTCAACTTTTCTACACCACTTTTGTGTGAAGACTACCTATAGGGTTACAATATCAAGAAGACCAAGTCTCCTACCTCAAAAATGTGCTCAACCCTGTGCTTGTTTACATAAGTCTTCTATTTATTTTGAGCTACCTATAAATTATTCTTAAGAGCCTTAAGAATATCTTGGCTCTCCTATATCTAGTCTTTGGATTTGGGAGCCCTTCTATCCCCAAATTCCAAATCCAAAATTGAAGGTGTATCATAACCATACAATGCACAAAATGGTGTCATCCTAATGGACATATGGTAAGTGCTATTGTAACAATTATCTCTTAGATGAAACCACTTAATTCATTCCTTTTATTGACCTGAGACATAGTTACGCAAGTATCCTTATATCTATTTATTCACTATCTTTGTCTCGTTATTCGTCTGAGGTTGGTAACTAGTATTGGGAGTCAACTCTGTGCCACTAAGTCTAAACAAATCCTACCAAAATGCACAGAGAAACCTGATGTCCCTATCATCAAAAATGTACTTAGGAAACTCATAGAATCTAAACACCTCCTTGAAAAATATCTCTACCACCTGTGGTGCCTTGTACTCTGATGAGATCATGAAGAAGTGAGCAAAATTAGTCAATTTATCCACCACTACATAGATGCAATCCCTTCCATGAACCTTAGGTAGAGCTATGATAAAATCCATGGACACACTCTCCCACTTCTATCTAGGAATGGGTAATGTTTGTAGTTACTCTATTGGATGAGTGTGCTCTAACTTATTCTATTGACAAGTCACACATTCCCTCACATAACACAACACATTGTCCTTGAGGACCTTCCAAGAGAACCTCTCCCTAGTCTTCCTATAGGTTTTGAAATACCTAAGATGCCCTACCAATGGTGTATCATGGGTGGCCCTCATAATATTCTCCTTGAGTTTAGATTTAGACACTAAGTATATTTAATCCTTGTAGTAGATAATGCCATCTACCACCCTATACCTATCATCCTGAATCCGACCATTCATCAATTCATAGGAAAACTTGTTCTTGGAGTACTCTACCAGAAGGTGGAACTTCTAGTCCACTAAAATCTCTATAAGGGATTATGCAGCTAGTTTCCTAGAAATGGTATCAACAACTATACTTTTCTTTCCCTTTAAAAACTCATTATTGAAATCATAGGCCAGTGTCTTGTTGACCCACTTTTTCTACCTCTCATTTAGGTCCTATTCCAAGAAATACCACAAGTTGTAGTGGTCGGTCCTCACCACAAATCTCCCACCTACCAAATACTGCTTGAACTTCACCAATGCATGCATAATGGTGAGCATCTACTTGTTGTATATGGAATACAATCTCTCTAGTTCCTTTAGCTTCCAGTTCTCAAATTCTATTGGATGTCTATTTTTCATCAATATTGTTCCAATACCCTCACCTAATGCATCACACCCAAGCACAAAAGGTTGAGTAAAATCAAGAAGTGCTAACACTAGGCATGTGCTCATCAACTCCTTGAGCCTGCCAAATACCATCTGAGCCTCCTTTATCCATCTAAAATCTCCCTTCTTTGTGATATCAGTCAAGGGTGCACCCAATTGTGAAAACCCCCTAACAAAGCACCTATAGTAGTTACATAACCCAAAGAATTCATACAAATTTGTAAGGGTATTAGGTGGTGGCCAATCCAATATCACCTAAATATTCTCCTAATGCACCTACACACCATGTGCACTGATAACATGACCAAAATAAAAAATCTGTCATACCAAATTCGTACTTAGATGCCTTAGCATATAAAATTCTCTCCCATAATACTCAACACCTCATCTAACTGCCTCAAGTGATCATCCCATGTTTTGCTATAGATAAGGAGGTCATCAAAGAACACCAATAGATACTTGTGCATCTTCTTGTTGAAGATGCGATTTGTACATGAATGAAAAGTAATAAGTGCATTGGTAAATTTGGATGGCATGACCAGGAACTCATAGTACCCATAATGGAAGCAAAAATCATTCTTGTGTATATCTTGCTCCCCGACTTTGATTTGTTGATACCTCGATCGAATATCAATCTTTGAAAATGTAAAGTACGGAAATCTTAAATCCAAAATTCGACAATTACTTAAAATAAGATCCTTTATATTCCAAGTAAGTCATCATCTCATTCATTCATTCATTCAAAATACAATTCGATTACATACAACGACATAAAATTCGAAAAGATATCTTCATTATAATCAGTCTAAATCTTACAAGTGTCAAAATACACAATTCCAAATACAAATCCAATGGATGATAACATATCCAGTTACAAATCGAGACTTAAGCATTCAATCGCCATAAGCTCATTATTACATACATCAAGAATAATAAAGCAGTAAAAGAAGATACAGTCTGTCGATCTTCCATCCAAAAGAAAATCTTCAAAAGAAGACGAGAACAAGAATCAGGCGCTTTTTCCGCCCAACCTCGAAGCTTACGCTTCCCCGAAATTTCTTAGTCAATCAAGAAATACCCGACCCTACACGAATTGCTTAGCAAAAAGCAGTCTACGAGCAAGATGGAATCTGGTGCATGCCTAGTATAACTAGTAATACCACAAGCATTTTCAGATTTACTAATTACCAGGTAGAATCCTTTGAGCATTATTTAAATTTAAGATCATAGCTTATATAATTGAAATCATTTTCTTTATTTCTGGTATTTGGATCTATTGAAAATCAGGAAAGATAAATCACTATTTTATCAAATTTAGGAAAAAGATCAACATCAAAACGAGAATTTTACCAGAAAACCGTTGAACAATTTGAAACAAAACATTGTAAAATAAATTGAATAGAAAATGATCAAGACAGCTGATTTATTATTTTAGGAAGATTCATCTTTAGGAAAGGATTCACATGGAAAAACGTATGCTTAAACTAGATCTAAAAACGCTCCAAAAATCAAACCCTTTAGAAAAAGATGAACTTTTCAAATGGAATGAAACTGAGATTTAAGAAAACAAATTGCAGAATTATACAAATGGAAGATTATGGATTAAAATCAGATTCTAAATGTTAAGATTTAATATTTCTTCTTTAGTATTTAAATTTGCTGAAAACTATAGTGAAAATTTGACAATTTTTGAGATAATATCAAATAGTTAAGAAATTGAACTGTAAACGAGAAACGATTATGAATTAGATAAAGTTTATATTTTAATGCAAATATGAAAACCAGAAAATTATTTAAATTGGAATTAAATTAATATTTAATCCAAAATGAAACGAACTTTAGAGAAGGTTTTAATTGAAGTAAACTTGAATTTTATGAGTGATTGAACCGAAAGAACGTGTGCTCATTTATTCTTGTTTTATTATGTTTTAATTACATACTTGAGATACACCTTCTTTTAAAATTACATTCAATCAATTAAATATTGAACATGAGCATAACTTAATTATGATTTAAAATTGTGAGTTAAATTGCAATGGAAACCATGTTGCTTGAAAATGAAAGTGCATTTCATGTGTTTGTGAAAGATTGATTGTTTTAATGGAAACATGCATGCTTGATAAAGAATTTGCATGTTATGTAATTGGAAAGTTACCTTCCGGGACGGGTGCCGAATATGGGTAAATAGAGAGTGTAGTTTTGCTTTTCCAAAACTACTTTTTATTGTCGTGCATGACATTTTACTTGGCCAAGTAATTTTTGTACCATTGAAATAGATGGATTATTTGAGCTCTCTACCATATCCTAGTATCGAACTTGCTTCTTTCTTAACTGAATTAGAAAAATGAAAATGCTTGTGGTATTACTAGTTATACTAGGCATGCACCATATTCCATCTTGCTTGTAGACTGCTTTTTGCTAAGCAATTCATGCAAGGTCGGGTATTTCTTGATTGACTAAGAAATTTCGGGGAAGTGTAAGCTTCGAGGTTGGGCAGAAAAAGTGCCTGATTCTTGTTCTCATCTTCTTTTGAAGATTTGCTTTTGGATGGAAGATCGACAGACTGTATCTTCTTTTACTGCTTTATTATTCTTTATGTATGTAATGACGAGCTTATGGCGACTGAATGCCTAAGTCTCGATTTGTAATTGGATATGTTATCATCCATTGGATTTGTATTTGGAATTGTATATTTCGACACTTGTAAGATTTAGACTGATTATAATGAAGATATCTTTTCAACTTTTATGTCATTGTATGTAATCGACTTGTATTTTGAATGAATGAATGAATGAGATGACGACTTACTTGGAATATAAAGGATCTTATTTTAAGTAATTTTTGAATTTTGGATTTAAGATTTCCGTACTTTACATTTGGTATCAGAGCAACCAAGTTCTACACTGCAACCTATGAGCTCATTACGCAATAATGCGTAAACCTTATTAGAAGATAAAGGTTGAAAAGTTCTTATGCCAGATCGGCAAGAGAAGAGAACTTAGGGAAGTAAGTATTAGTAACTTTGGTAATTGGGACTAGTTAAAGAATCATCCCTAGAATCATAATTCCTAAACCAACAACTTTTGATAAAGCCTAGGATTGCAAAAGATTATGCGATCAGATAGGTAGGAAGGTTAGGAAGAATAACCTGTAAATACATGACTCTAAGAAAAAGAGAATGAGTAGAAATGTGATAAAAATTGAATTGTAGCAACCTACAATTATGAGAGAGTCAGGAACTCTTGGATTAGTGTAATCACTATGAATCTACATATGCAAAGTCAACATAATTTCAGATTGTTCAAAAAAGTAGGATACAAATGAAGGAAGTATCCTCAAGGATTGGGGAACTCATGATTTAAACTCTTGTGTAAAGATAAAAGATCTTGTTAGAAAAGAGTTAGAATTGAGGAATTGAAAAAAGACTAGAACAATTAGAAGAAACAATCAATGATATGAGAAAGGTTCCTCCAACTGAAATCAATGAGGTTATTGAAGTTTTTTGAATCAAACAACTTATGAATAATAGTCCCAAAAGGGAAAAAGGAATGCAATATAGCTTTATTTGTCAAGACCCAAGAAGTTGCAAGGAAAGCAACATTTTGAGTTAAGAAGTACATCAACGAAAGAAGTTAGTAAGTGTAAAGAAAAAGATATTAGAAAGGAGATGGAAGGTTATTAGTTGTTGATTATTCATTGGATCTCCTACTGAATGATCCAATATGCTAAACCTGTGAGATAAAGAATACAATGAAAAATCTAACTTTGAGAAAAGTGTATTTAAGGTATGCCATGAGATAAAAGAGAACAACGAAAAGTCAACAAGAAGGAAACCTTTTTCAAGGAAGCAAGTAAATTACTAAAAATTTCAAACGTGAGAAGAATGAAAGTTGCGGAAACACTAAGCGAGTGGAAGGAAGAGAGTGGATTGACTCAAGCTAAGTATCCCACCCAACAAAACTTGGTTATGACTTCTTTGCAAGTCATAAGGACAATTAAGTCATACATTTTATGACCATGAGGAGAAAATGATAAATGGGAAGGTTAAGAACTATGATCTGTATACCTTATGATTATTTGATCTAAAGATCAAGGATATTATTATCAATACCTTAGAAAATAATAGGCAGATAATTGGATCATGATAAGGAAGATCACTATCTATGGGACTGACAAGGAAGGATCTAAGAGACTCGTGATTGGAAGAAAGTGTCTATACTTTTGTATATTTTATATAGAGAATTTAAATAACGATGTTATTTTGATATGAAAAATATCCATGCCGTGAAAAAAACTTGACTTTGAAGCTCACTATGCTAAGAAACCTTTGGACAAGAAAAAGGTTAGCTATTTAAGCCATTGAGATGTAATGTAAAATAAGTAGGATGTGATGCTATGTGAACCTCACGGAAATATCCTAATGAGAATCATTAAATCACTTAATTATTACATACTTTTGAATGAAACCTTGGGTTAATGATAACCTAATTGTGACAAGAAGCCCATTCAATAAAGAGGGATACATTAAGATGAGACTTAAACCTATTAAGCTGGATTATGTATTGGAATTAATCTTTAACACCTATAATAGGGAATTAAGCTTGAAGGAATGGTGTATTGGATCTTGGCTATAGCCATATAAAGTGGAGAAATCTATAAATCATCGGACTAGTTAACAATTAAGGATTTCATCCTAAGAATTGGAAGGGAATTTTGGGTTTGAAGATTTGCCCAGGCGATTGAATGTCATTGGAATTAATGAGACTCTATAAGGATAGAAGCATAGGAAGGATACTTAGTAAGTTAAAGAAAGTCGTATTATTGACAAGACTTTATTTTAAGTAGCACTTATATAAAAGATAAATTTTCATTTAGCAAGAAATGTTGAAGATCTTACGGTGAAGAACATCATAATTGTTACTGGTGCTCAAAATGGAATATTGAATTGAGACTCACCTATATAATTAAGAAATAAGGGAGTTGAATGTTAGTGCTTGTTGTTTGGATATGCAATTAAATTTGTTATTATCTGGAGATCAATGTCATAGAAAGAGGATTAATACTCAGAATTAGTACCAGATTAAATCAAGAAAATTGGATTGAGATAAAAGATAAATTGAATCTATGGAAATGATCTAAGGACAAAAGAAAATCTACGGTATGAATGTCTTGAGATAAATGAGAATTATCTTCATTAAACCCATAACTATTTACAGGAAGATTAATGATGGCATAAGATCAAATAGGTTATCACTTAGTCGAAGGATAGACTATTGTTGGATGTAAAAGAACCTATGTGTCCAAAAATTTGAAAGATTCAAGAATGGAATGAGGAAAATAATGTCAGAGTTGGAACATCGGATTGAAAAAAGGAATTGTCAGATAAGGATCCACTATCATCTGGAAGAAGATAGAGTAAGAAGCTGCTCAGGACGCAACAAGGTAATGTCTAGTATGTTAGGAAATGAAGATTGGAAGTCCTCTTTGGTAGGACATGTAAACCACCTTAGATTCAAAAAGGAAAATGGTAAAATGTGAGACAAATTGATCTATCTTTAATTAAGTAGAATTGGCATAATGATCTAGTGGATGGACTCATCAAAGAAACCATCAGGTTTTGAAAACTCAACTTATAGGATTATGGTCCTAATTAATTTATTGTGGGAAGTAGTTGCTTAGTAAACCTAAATCATAGGTGATTTCAGTTTAGCAAATGATGATAGGGTTGTGAAAACCAAAATCATACCATGAGACAGTCATTGGAATAAATGTGCAATATATATTATTTTAACCAAATAAGTAAAAATAGTGGACTAAATCTTGAATGAATTTTAATTTCTAGAATTGACGTTTTGACTATTATAAGGAAAGAAAGGAAACTCTATTAAGTTGAAAAGGCACGAGCATGATCATAGACTTGATAAAATGTTAAAAAGGAAATAATAGATAAAAGTGATCGATTAGACTTAGTTGATAAGTGTCTAGGAGCAAGGTTTTGCTCAAGATAGACAAGTGATTAAGGTAAAGTACTTTATGGTAAGGATAATGAATGTGTAAGTGGCGAATGGAATTGGATTATGAGTTGTCTAAAAGTATAAGTACAAAGGAAAGGATTGGACCCACGATGTAGTGTACAATGCATCGACATTCCTTTTCCATTTGGGTTATACTAAGGACAAAGGCATGAACCAATGAATTATGATCACTAAGTATAGATAATATTATATATATTGAATGTATCTATAGAATAAAGTTCTTAAGGAGAGAAAGTATGTGTGAAGCATACAAAAATTTCATTGTGATAATAAGGATACTAGAAGTAAGGCCTAGAGAAGACAAGATTACTGTGTAGAATAAATAATTGTTAATTTTATGTATTTTGGGAAATCATTAAAGTTGGCTCTGAGATTTTTGAGACCCTTTGATGTACTGGAAGTTATGAATTCCGTCACTTATAGACTAGTGTTGTTAAATGGAACCAGTAGACTGAGGATAGTGCTACATGGGAGGATTTTGTGATGATTGACTGTCATTTTTCCTCATTGCTTTCTTAGAGTAGTATTGTTTAATGCATGAGATACTTGATACTCTGGTTTTTGATTCACATGATGTGAACTTGGATAGCGTGGATGCTACTATGAAATGTTTATGCTTATGTGTTGAGAACTAAGATGATAGTTACTATTTCATTATGCTTGATTGAAATACAATGTTTTAAACACTGAGATACTATGTTATTGATTGAGATATTATGTTTTAATAATGATGATGACGTTGTGCTTATTGAATGACTAATAAGACATTGAGATGATGTCTCTTCCAAGAGGGGAAGGATGTCACTATAGATTTTCATTGACTTATTAAATGCAGACATTAATTGTTATGTCGAATTTAGATTAAAATTAAATGATTATTTAATGATGGTTAAATTGAAATCGAAATGAAATTGAAATTTAAATGAAACTGAAATTGAAATGCAAGTATTATGATTTGAATTATATTTATATTTATTTCAGGGTTTGTCATTACTGATGATAAATCGAGTGCAAGTGAACGTAGGAACAGGTGGAAGTGATTGAAGGCGAGAACAACGATCAGGTAGAGTTGTTTAGCCGATTGATGTTTACGAATAGATGGGATCTCACACACTCACATAGATGAATATTTTAATGTATTGTGAGTATATCATGCTTGCGAATTGAAAAATTTAGTTTTAGTGTGATTTCTCAAAATGTTGCAAAAATGCATGTGTTCAAATGATGATTTTGTTAAATTGATGAAATTTAATGTAAATTAAATAAATACAATGTTTGTTTATATTTTATTACTATTTTGGAAATATGAAGTTGAAATTTTGAAATTTAAAAGTAATAGAATTCTAAAATTGAAATTTGACTAAATTTAATTAAATAAAATGATTTTGAAATTACAATGCTTTTTAAATTGAAATTGGGAAAATTAATGGATTTTAATATCATAAAATTGAATCAATATCTAAACATGGCTAAATGTGGAATTGAAAACAAAAAAATCACGTGAACTTTGTTTATGCTTTCAAAATTTAAACTTTAGTTAAACTTGAGAAATGAAATATCTATTTTATTAAAAAGGCATT
Source organism: Sequoiadendron giganteum (assembly GCA_007115665.2). Classification (NCBI taxonomy): domain Eukaryota; kingdom Viridiplantae; phylum Streptophyta; class Pinopsida; order Cupressales; family Cupressaceae; genus Sequoiadendron; species Sequoiadendron giganteum. The sequence goes on from CM021106.1 coordinate 373,757,129, forward strand.
CAAAAACTGAAACATGGAGTTTAAATTCGTTAACTGAAGATCAATGAGGGAATTGTGGATCTCAATTCTTGTTTTGATCAATGCATGGAATCAAACAAGGGAGATAAATATTAGATGAAAAATCTGAAATTGGGGAGATACACAAAGAATTTTGACACATAGAAAATTCGAGATTTAGAAAAGCAGGAATATTTGTTTCATTTTATTTGATCTTGAGCAAATTAAAAAGAGATTTTCTAGAGGAGGGAGGCGCCAGTTTGGAAGTCAACACTCCCTTCACCTTCCACGCATCCAACAACTTCACACTTCTCACACTCTCCACACGCAGGGAAGGCAAGATCTTGGGAGAAGGTGCGACCAGAGGAAGGCACGCACAGCCTCTCCCCTCACACCCCACACACCTGCAGGGAAAAGGGATGGCCCGTGGAGATAGGCACGGCCCTAGGGGGAACAATGTCTGCCTCCCCATCCATCCCACACAAAAAGAAAGGTGCAGAGATATGCAGCCAGCGGGAAATGAAGTAGAGGTAGGGTGCGCCAAAGGCACAGGGAGGTGGATAGGTAAGGATGAGGCGCGGGCAGGGAGACGGGGAAAAGTAGAATCAAATCATCCATCCTTCATGTGCAGGTGAGGGGAAGTGAAGTGTGCAACAAGTGAGCAGGGAGAATGATTGTTTGACTGTCAAAACCTTTTACACCCAACTCCATCATGCACGGGCAGAGGAAAGGATAGAGATGCACACAAGAATAAGGGAGGAGAGTGATGCTTGAATTTCAAACTATATTGAGAACTATCTCCCACACGTAGGTAACTATTACGAAGTAGACTGGTGCATGCGCAACCAAGAGAGAATGAAGAAGAAGCACAACAATCTGGGAGAAGAATACAAGCAACAGGGAATAAATAAATGGAAAATACAGAGGAGGCATACAAACAAAAATCATTTTCAGATTTACTAATTACTAGGTAGAATCCTTTGAGCATTATTTAAATTTAAGATCATAGCTTATATAATTGAAATCATTTTCTTTATTTCTGGTATTTGGATCTATTGAAAATCAGGAAAGATAAATCACTATTTTATCAAATTTAGGAAAAAGATCAACATCAAAACGAGAATTTTACCAGAAAACCGTTGAACAATTTGAAACAAAACATTGTAAAATAAATTGAATAGAAAATGATCAAGACAGTTGATTTATTATTTTAGGAAGATTCATCTTTAGGAAAGGATTCACATAGAAAAACGTATGCTTAAACTAGATCTAAAAATGCTCCAAAAATCAAACCCTTCAGAAAAAGATGAACTTTTCAAATGGAATGAAACCGAGATTTAAGAAAACAAATTGCAGAATTATACAAATGGAAGATTATGGATTAAAATCAGATTCTAAATGTTAAGATTTAATATTTCTTCTTTAGTATTTAAATTTGCTGAAAACTATAGTGAAAATTTGACAATTTTTGAGATAATATCAAACAGTTAAGAAATTGAACTGTAAACGAGAAACGATTATGAATTAGATAAAGATTATATTTTAATGCAAATATGAAAACCAGAAAAGTATTTAAATTGGAATTAAATTAATATTTAATCCAAAATGAAACGAACTTTAGAGAAGGTTTTAATTGAAGTAAACTTGAATTTTATGAGTGATTGAACCGAAAGAACGTGTGCTCATTTATTCTTGTTTTATTATGTTTTAATTACATACTTGAGATACACCTTCTTTTAAAATTACATTCAATCAATTAAATATTGAACATGAGCATAACTTAATTATGATTTAAAACTATGAGTTAAATTGCAATGGAAACTGTGTTGCTTGAAAATGAAAGTGCATTTCATGTGTTTGTGAAAGATTGATTATTTTAATAGAAACATGCATGCTTGATAAAGAATTCGCATGTTATGTAATTGGAAAGTTACCTTCCGGGACAGGTGTCGAATATGGGTAAATAGAGAGTGTAGTTTTGCTTTTCCAAAACTACTTTTTATTGTCGTGCATGAAATTTTACTTGGCCAAGTAATTTTTGTATCATTGAAATAGATGGATTATTTAAGCTCTCTACCATATCCTAGTATCGAACTTGCTTCTTTCTTAATTAAATTAGAAAAATGAAAATGCTTGTGGTATTACTAGTTATACTAGGCATGCACTAGATTCCATCTTGCTCGTAGACTGCTTTTTGCTAAGCAATTCATGCAGGGTCGGGTATTTCTTGATTGACTAAGAAATTCTGGGGAAGCGTAAGCTTCGAGGTTGGGCGGAAAAAGTGCCCGATTCTTGTTCTCATCTTCTTTTGAAGATTTGCTTTTGGATGGAAGATCGACATACTGTATCTTCTTTTACTACTTTATTATTCTTGATGTATGTAATGACGAGCTTATGGCGACTGAATGCCTAAGTCTCAATTTGTAACTGGATATGTTATCATCCATTGGATTTGTATTTGGAATTGTGTATTTCGACACTTGTAAGATTTAGACTGATTATAATGAAGATATCTTTTCGACTTTTATGTCGTTGTATGTAATCAACTTGTATTTTGAATGAATGAATGAATGAGATGATGACTTACTTGGAATATAAAGGATCTTATTTTAAGTAATTGTCGAATTTTGGATTTAAGATTTCCGTACTTTACAGAAAAGTAGACTACCACATGCAATTTATCTAGTAGATCATAAATCCTGGGGATAGGATATCTATTTTTAATTGTCTTCTAATTCCAATCTTAGTAGTCTCTACACATTCGTATCATTCCATCCTTCTTCTTGACAAAGACACTAAAGAAGAGAATAGACTAGAGCTAGTTCTAATATGGCTCATGTCTAAAAAATCCTTAATGGCCTTCTCTATCTCATCCTTGAATTTCTTTAGATGCCTACAAGGAGTGGTTATCAATATTTTAGCTCCCTACCAGCTCAATAGTATTCTCAAAACCCCTATCAAGAGGTCTTCCTAGAGGCATTTCTCCAAAAACTCTATCATGTTTTCCCAACAATGATTGAATATCTACATGGTATGGCTAGCTGCTATTTGGAGACTCCTTGGATGTAATTAAAAAATTTGTTTCCCAAGCTACATCCCCATGCCTAACAATTCTCTCCATGTGCTTAGATGAAACTATCTTTGGAGAACCATTAACCATACCCCTTAGAACAACCTTCTTACTATCTACTGCCCTAAACTTTAGATCCATTATTTGGAAGTTCTGAGAGTACTTCACCAATGAATGAATCCATTGAATCCCTAAGATGGCATTAGTGTCACCCAAGTAAACTACATAAAAATCAATTGTCACCATCTTGTTGCCCAATGTTACATCCAATCGAGGAGCCTTCTATGTGCATTTCATATTGAACCCATATATTACCATCACATTGAATCCCTCAAATTTTATTGTAGGAATACCTCTCTTAGCCACCAATGTTGAGTCTATGAACTTTTGGGTGGTCCCACTATCAATCAAAACTGTGACTCGCCGCCCTTATAGTACTCCCCTAGCTCTGAAAGAGTTAAATTTAGGGGTACCTGATAAAGTGGAAATAGCTCCACTCTTAACCTCCTCATGTGGCTACTCACCATCTGAACTACTATGTTCATTTCCTTGAATCTATTATGCCTCCATTTTACCCTCACTATCAAAAATAACATCAATGCAATGCAACTTTCCTTTTTCCCAAGCATCTATGTCCAGGCTCCTTACAACTGAAACATAACTTCTTCCTCCTCAACTCCCTACGAGCCTCATCATCCAACTTTTCCTTCCTGGGATACTCCTTTTTAAAAGGTCTCTTATCTTTTTTTTATGAGGAATGAAGGGTTTGGATGGGGATTTGATCTTTGGAACAAAGTTCTCCATGCCATGTGCCCTAATGATGGCATCTTGTAACATGGTTTGAAGGCCTTAATCCAACCACACAGTGGCTCACATAAACACTTAATAAAAATAATGATCAACCTATGTTTTGACACATCCATCACCATAATTGAGATTCTTTTAAACTTTGAAATGTAATATACACTATCCCAACCTACTTGAGTTGTGATAACTCCTTGAAATAAAACTCTAGGTCTTTCTTGTCGAATATGTCAATCAACTTCTATGTGAAGTCCAAGTAGGAGGTAATGTCGGCATGCCCCAAAGTGACCAAACCATGGTACCACCACTCATGGGCCTCTCCCTCCAAATGTATAGCAACATATTTGATGGACTTCTCCAACATAGGGTTGAGTTGGAAATATGTATCCAAATTTTGAACCCACACTTTGGTGGTGCACTTGTTTGAGCCATCAAACAATGGAATGGACAACTTTCCAACCTTACATTGCACATCCTGATTTTGTGGGCCCTTGTTATGATCCCTTGGTCTATTCCTATATTTAATAGCACAAAAATCCTGTAGAGTCATCACTGCATGAAACTCGTCACCAAGAGACTGATACTCCCTCAAGTAGTCTATGAACCCTTCACCTTGTCTTTGCTATCAATTTCTAGTTTGATGTCCTCCCAAGAATTAGGATAAAAGTGGCCTAGGGTTTCCTCTACTAGTTATCCTAGTGTGACTATGTACAGGAATGTGATTGTTTCTCCCTTCACCATTATTTTTGTTGTTGCCATTATCACCATTATTACCATTAGTCCCTCATGTACCATTGTTACCAACATTTTTATGGTTTGTAATAAACTGGGTAAGGAGTTGAACTAACAGTTGTTGGCCCCTTGCAAGGTCATTCAATATCTACATAGTGTTTCCCTCAAGCAGTTCGCACCTATCACCCATGTTTTCCACTTCCTTTGAATCTGAATCAAATAAGTTATCAGTTGCTATCTCCCTTGTACTCCTATATGTTATGTATTCTCTTTCCTCTAAATTCATATAATCATGCAACTAAAATAGACGCAATATTGTCTTGCAATCCTGAAACCAAAATATGCACTCCAAACACACAAGTTGGCAAGAATTCCAACTCTAATACCACTGTAAGAACCCCACCAAATTTGAATGCTATTTTTTTATGATTTAGTTTGACACATGTTCCATTTTATCAAACAATTTATAAGCTGATTGATTTAAGTGTTTTGATAGTTTGAAGTTTACAAAACATAACATGCATGAACTCAACAAGATCATATCTATTCATTGCATTATTTACAACGGTGAGCTCATAAAATGTAAAAATATGTAACATTAAACCTCAAATACTATTATTTTGAACATTAGCAATGACAGAGATTTACATACTCAAAATTGAGATTGCAATACATGACATAAGTACTAGTTTGTAGAGTCTCAAGATGCCACAACTGGTAGCACAATTCTATGTTGGAGTGGGGAAGTGGCGACTATGTTTCAACTATATATATTTTAGAATATCATGCCCAACCAACATCTAGATGCCCAACAACATTCTATAGGTAATGACGGTTTGAAGAGTCTCCACAACTTGCAACAAATAGAAAGACAAATGACCAAGAATGGTGTCAAGATTATGTAGTTTCCCTTCACTATTATTCATTCTAAAAAACTCCAATAATGCCTAAAAATCATGACACTCAATTATAACAATAGCATTGGAGTCTTTCTCAAGGTCGTGCCCCTCTTTCTCATAACCACAACTCTCTAATTGTAGCATTCAATAGAGGCAATAGAGATAAATAGATAAAAAAAAAAATTATTTCCTTCCCATGACCTTCTTTAATAACCTCCAATATATGGAATATTCCCATGCATCCAAACATAATGAATATATATTGTGCAAGGAATAATAACCATGATTTTCCTGAGATTCTAGTCACCCCAATAAACTATGCAAATAATATGAAACTAAATACTATGAAATCCTCAATAAATATATGATGTAGACCAGGGGTGGAAAACTCCAAAAAATCCTCAAACAAGAAAAATTTCAATCTCTAAACATTCACATGATGGTTTTCATTCATTAGGCCTCAATCTCCTAGTAATACTTCAGATTGACTAAAATGGGCACAACTTCCCAAGAAGAATTGATCTCCAAAATAAAAATACATATTTGGATACCCTTTATGGGGTTATTCAACATATGAAGAAATAAGATATGGTTACTTTGGAAGGAAAGGTTCAAAACTTGACTGTTCTACTATTGACTAGGCTTGAAGTGGAGCAACAAATTCATGTTTTTTGGTCATAACTTTCAAACTAGACTTGATAGCAAAAATATAAACATATTTTTGGATACCCATTTGGGCTTTATAAAACATAATAATAATTGGGGTAGGGATGTTTTGGAACACAAGACTCAAATTTGGTTTTCTCTCCCTCAAATTAGGCCTACTAGGGCTTCAAACATGTTTTAGTAAAATGAACACAACTTGTTGGAAACTTGATGAAATTACATGAAACTAATGCCAATAGACACTAGATTCACAGCTTTACCAAAAAAAAATTATTTGGAGTTAGTATGGAATTTTAAAGATTCGTACTACAACAAATAACAAGGAAACATTCAAAAATGTAGAAAATAAAGGTATTTTTATTGCTTCAACTTCCAAAACTTCAACCATCACACCCCCCAACCATGTCTTCAACCTTAAAAATCCTTTTAAAACATTTAAAACCATTTTATAATGGTTCTCAACCAACTTTTCAACTCAAAATCATTCAAATTCCTTCATTTACAACTTATGACTCTTCATATTCCATGTTTTTGCAACTTTTACAACATTTTGCAAAATTGATAACATTTGTGCAACTTTTTATAAGTTTTGCATCTAGACTCTGACCAATGACCAAGACCACTAATTGGACCCCAAAAGACATGAAATAGTCTTTCTAGACCCTATTACATGGAAGAACATCAAACAAAACCAAAATGCTAATTTTGAACCTACTAAATCTAGGGTGCTCTTGGACCATACTCCTAAGGGGAAGAAAAACTCAAGTCCACTTGAGTGCAGGTTTTCTCTCTCTTCCTAGTCTTCCAATTATTTATCAACTTTTCCTTCATGTCTGCAACTTTCTTTGGATCCTTTTTCTTCTTCTTTTACCAACTCTTACTGAGCATCTTCTCAACTTCAAGGTACCAATTCGAGTTCTTGTTCATATGCCTCAGTACCACCATCTATGTCTTCATCTTCAACATTCAAATACAATATGTTAGCATATGCATCATCCATAAAATCAGAAAATGCAACCATTACCTTGGTTGGTTTTGTAACATTTTCATCACCATAGTGTGCTACATTTGTATAACAACCTTCATACACTATATGTACTTCTCCTCCTTTAAACTCTTTTCCATCTTCATTTTCATTTGCTACACCTATAAACACATACTCACAAGTATTGTTAGAAATAAAATTTTGAGCCTCAAGGGACCCATTTTCTTCACATTTTCCCTTTTCCTTAGATGGATTTTTCTCTTCCATCCTCAATAAAGACTCTCCAATGTTTGGTTCTACTATCCTCTCTTGCCTTCTTCTCCTCTGAATAGTCTTCTTCATAGGCCATTTAACCTTCTTCCTTATTGGAAAATGCTAACCTTTTTCTTGGTTCGCTCTCTTAAGCAATTGTTGCATCTCAAGTTCCATTATTTTTTACATTTCTTCCAAGGTGTGCCTCAACTCCATTATCTCTTGCTACACTTTTATCTGTTCTTCCTTGTCATTTTTCTTCTTTGTCTCCCTTTCCTCTCTTTTTCTCGTAGCTGATTCCTTACTTGGTACCTCCTTACTTTGCAAGTCTCTATAGAATTTTCTCCTCATCTCCTCAATTATTCTCTCTAAATCAAGTCTCTTTCACCTTGCTTCTTCTTGTATTCACGATACCTCACCTTAGGCCCCTTTCTTTTCCCTTGGCTTAGTCTTTTGGTATCCAGACTCTTCCTTCAACCGTAAAAAGACAAAACAAAAACTCCAAACTTCTTTTACCAAAAATTTTAGGCTTTGATACCAATTTGATGTAGATAATGGGTGTAAAACTCCAAAAAATCCTCCAACAAGCAAACTTTCAATCTCTAAACATTCGCATGATGGTTTTCATTCATTAGGCCTCAATCTCCTAGTAGTACTTTAGATTGACTAAAATGGGCACAAATTCCCACAAAGAATTGATATCCAAAAGAAAAACTAAGATTTGGATACCCTTTATGTATTTATTAAACATATGAAGAAATAATATATGGTTACTTTGGAAGGAAAGGTTCAAAACTTAACTGTTCTACTCTTGACTAGGTTTGAAGTGGAGCAACAAATTCATGTTTTTTGGTCATAACTTTCAAACCATGAAAAAAATATAAACACAATTTTGGATACCCATTTGGGCTTTATAAAACATACTTATAATTTGGGTAGGGTTACTTTGGAACACAAGATTCAAATTTGGACTGTTCTCCTTCAAATTAGGCCTACTAAGGCTTCAAACCTGTTTTAATAAAATGGACAACTTGCTGGAAACTTGATGAAATTACATGAAACCAATGCCAATAGACACTAGATTTATATATTTACCAAAAAAAATTTATTTGGAGTTAGTATGGGATCGTATAGATCCATACTACAACAAAGAACACTAAGGAAACGCTCAGAAATGCAGAAAATAGAGGTATTTTTATTGCTCCAACTTCCAAAACTTCAACCACCACACCCCCCAACCATGTCTTCGACCTTAAAAATCATTTTAAAACATTTACAAACATTTTCCAATGGTTCTCAACCAAATTTTATACTTACAACCATTCAAATTCCCTCATTTACAACTTATGACTTCATATTCCATGTTTTTGCAACTTTTACAATATTTTGCAAAATTGACAACATTTGTGCAACTTTTTACAAGTTTTGCATCTAGGCTCTAACCAATGAACAAGACCACTAATTGGACCCCAAAATACATGAAATGGTTTTTCTAGACCTTATTACATGGAAGAACATCAAACAAAACCAAAAAGCTAATTTTGAACCTACTAAATCTAGGTGCTCTTGCATCAACATCAACTTCATATCTAAACATTTCAAATTTCAAAATGCAAATGATTTTATCATTAATCTCTAAGTTTTTCTTTGAAGGAGACCCATAAACTTGAGCAATTATTTCACATAATGAAAGACCTGAATGATCTTCACCTCAAACCAACTAGGGTGGAATTATTTCACCACCGAAACTAGCTACCCTAGGGTTTTTATTCTCGAAAGCCAAGAACTACGAAAATCTCCCCAAATTGTTGATTAGATAAAATAAGAAAGCATAGTAAAAATGAGCTCCAATTCCACTTCTTATATCACTTGCTTTTTTCTCACTCATTAAAACAAATAAAGTGACTTTATAAAGTTACTTTTTAAATATTTCTGAAAGTCACTTTATAACAACTTTTAATTAATTATTTAACATTACATTATAATTGTACTTTTCTCACCAAGTAACATTAAATAATTAAATAAACCAATTCCATGTTTCTCGACTATAGACTACGAGAATTAAAAAGGCTAATAAGTCCACCTAGACTGATAATTGATAAGGGGACATTACAGGTTCTATCATATACAATGAATAACATATGACTCTATAGCCTAAGGTAGGCACCGATCTTGCATTGTTTTCTTCCCCCATCCTCAGAACAAATCTAAATTCAAGAAAACATTTTATACTTTTAGTTTTATGTTTATTTTTTGTTTCAACTTCATGCTTGGATTGAAATGAGAACAAGGGGTGTACCATTCATGAATGTAGCCATACAAACCTTTTTTTTAGTGTGAAGTTTATCTTTTAGATATTTTATTGCACCATTGGTTGAATATCTACATCTAGTATCATTAAGGGTGACTCATCTAGGTTTTGTAGAGCCTAAAGTGCAAGGGAGAAAAGTGTGAAATAAATATCTTGTTTGTTGGCCACTGAACTTGAAGTCCTTTATCATAAGAATTGAATATCCTTTAGAGGATTTTAAGGCATTGGCTGAAAAAACAACCAACATATTGGCAATTATATTGGGGACTATATGAAATTGTTAAATCACAAGAACCTAGTTATAGTATCTATCAAGAGTTGAAAATTACTTGTTAGGTATGTTTTTGGTCTCTAGTCCTCTCTTTGTGGTTGGTGACTCTAAAGAATCAAATGATTGAGAAGACTATGTTAAAGATTATTTACTTAAGAAGGAATTTAGGAGATCATAGTTTCAAGATAATCCTAACAAGTTGAAGTTTAGAAAGACACAACAATTGAGGACCTTCATACTTGAAGAGGGAGTTGTTGCAACATATATCTAAAGATGCCTTGATGATGGAATGAACCTGGAATGAAATTGATCTTTGAAGGAGCTTCCTATTGCTTAAAGATCTTATCCTCTTTGGAGAGGTGAAAAATTTGCAAAAAGTTTACTTAATATAAAGAAGATTTTGGGGTTTGTAACATTTTTTAGGTATTTATCTATTACTATATTGTGTGTGAAGGTTATCTATAAAAATTTTTAGAAAAAAATTTGTTCCCTTATTTAGTGATTTCTAGAACTAAGGGAAAGGGAATTGAGAAAACCTAATATTTTGTCATAAGAAAGAGACATTAAGAACTAGATAGTTGTACAAAGGATAAGTATTAATTTGTAAATATATATAAGCATTCCTATTCTCCCCCTACAAGCTATAATATCATTATAGAAAATAATCATATCCTCGGAGAAAAACCTCTCAACCAAAAGATATAGGAATTTGGATTTTAGTAGAATCCAAGGTTATCCACACCCTCTTCCTAGAAGTCTAAATGAATATTTATCAAAGTTTAGAGGAGATTATGAAGAGTCAACATTAAAACATTTGCAATATTTCATTAATTTGATGATGGACTATCAAATTGAAGAGGAGGATGTTGTTATGAAACCATTTGTAAGATCTTTAGAAAATGATGCCAAAGATTAGTTTTCTAGTTTGGAAATGCATTGCATATCTTCATGGCAAGAGATTAGAATACTATTCATTGATTAGTTTGAAGGAATAAACAATGAATACCTATTTGATAGTAGACATCTACATATTCAATAAGATTTTTAACATTAGGTTGAATATATCACCTATTGATGCGTTGTTTGATATAAGAAAATATGGGAATGAATCCTCAAATGATTTCTATGATAGATTTATGATATATTTATTTTCCATACCAAAATCTTAGAGACCTAATGAATTAATATGTATTGATTTAATTTTTGAGAATCTTGAGCTAGGTATGAGTATTATATCAACAAATTTAAAGCCTCTTAAATTTGAATAGATATACCAATGGCTTTTAGTTTTTAAAGAAATTAAAAGGAATTATGGAAATATTCATATTTGAAATACATGATGGTAATCTTTCCCCCATCTAATCAAAGGAATGAACACAATATGGTAGAAAATAATGATGTATCTTTTAGTCATGAAGATTATGTTTTTGGTCAGGCCATAGAAGAAATATGTGTAGATAAAGATTGTAGTCATAACAACCAAGATATAAAATATAATGAGAGGAATGAAATATGCGAATTCATGAATTCTATTGGTTTTGAAAATAAAGGAATAGAGAGCCAATACTCTATATCAGAGGAAGACTACATTGATGCAAATGCTACTAAAAACACATTCTCACTCATTGATGAGAAAAGGATACACTATGATGAATCTTTTAAATCATATGCATTAATATCATCTGAAAGTGCACTAGAAATTGAGGATTTATTTTAGGGTCACCTTATTGATTATACTAATTATGAAGTTTCAATTATTCATAATGACAGTATTAGTATTGCAAGTGCAAGTTTCTATCCAAATGAGGTTTATTTTTGTCTAGTTGATCAAGATTGTGTTGATGGTATAAGAGTTTCAAAACCTTGTGTGGAAAGGTTAGATGCTGAAATCTAAGGTGAGTTCAATATCTTTTCTTCAGACAAGGAATATAATGTTATGAGGAATAGTAGAACTCCAAGTTTACTTGGATATGAGAATAGTGGGGGATATGAATTAGACATGTTTTTTGAGGATGAAGTTTGTAATCAACATTGTTGTGATGTACTTGATCATGCAAATTTTGCAAGTGGTGAGGATAATGTTATTACAAGTTTTCATGGTGATGAGACAAAAAAGTTTATTGATTTATGGAATACTCTTGAGATTGGAAGTTTATATGAGGATCATGACATAAGGGAGATACTACCTAGTTCAAAGCTAGTGCATAATGACAATATTTATTATGAATGCTTGAATTTTGACATGGCAATGTAAGGCATGGATGATGCTTGTAGTGACTTTTATTCTATGGAGTATAAGTTTTTATTTTCCTTTTCATGTTAATAATTTCTTGATGTTGCATAAGAGTGAAGTTATTATAGAAGGATTTCATAGTAATTATGAATTTAGTATGATGGAAAAATATGAAATCCATGCTATTATGCATCATAAGGCATTCCAATTGATGCCTAAATTTTCAAATTCACCAAATTTGGATTTTTTTTGAAAAAAGCATGAGCAAAGGTCTAATGAATAGTGGTAGTGGCAACTCCATCAAGCAAAATTTTGATAGAAAAATTCTCAATTCAGGTTTGAAACTGCATTATTTTGAGAACAAGGTATTTGATAGAGGAAAATTCTTATTTTACCTTTCTCGGTTTCCTGGGGCCACCAAAAAATGTCTAAATTTTTAGGCCATAGGTTCTCTGTAAATAAATCTATGCATTATTTTTTTCCCTCTGTCTATTTTTTTGGCTTGGTATGCGTTCCCTAGAGCTATCTAGATTCTCACTTACCTTCTTTGAAGCCAATGTCCTCGAACAAGAGCCACTGTTAGCATGTCTTAACAAATTTAGGTCTCTATCTAAGAAAATGCTAAAAGTTGTCAAAATGCAAAATTTCCAAGTTACTATTATCACTTTGTGCCATCTCCCCTTTTTTCATATCCCATCAATTATAACTGATACAAAAAATCTTAAATGGTTTATCATGCTCAATAATTCCTCTAGTAGTTATATTACCCCTTTTCCAAGCTACATTAAAAGGATCCATTTGCAAAAATATCTAAAATTGGATTTCCCCTTGTCTCCCTTTTCTTCTTTAGGTTATTTCAGGGTTTCAGATATTGAATGGAAATTTGGTCCAATGTCCAAGTCCATTCTTGATCCTTGATTTCTCCTTTCTTCTTTTCTTTTTAATTGGGTCCTTTCGGGACATCAGGTCTTGAATGGAAATTTCAACAAGTCCACATGTCCAAGTCCCTGCCCTTCTTTTCTCTCTCTTTTGATCCTTTTGGGACTTTAAGGTCCTAATCAAAATTTTGGACCAAGGTACAAATTTCTAGGTTCATCCCTGATTCCGCATTCTTATTTTCCTTCGATTCAAGTCCTTTCAGTGTTTCAAGTCTTGAAGGGACATTTTGATCAAGTGTCCAAAATTCCATTTTCCTTTTGACCCCCTTTCTTCTCTTCTTTACTCCCATCAAATTTTTGAGACCTAAATAGATTTTTTGACCCTTGGTCAAATATTTTGATTTTGATCATGTTTCTCATGCCCGCTTGTCTAAATTACTACATGTGAAAATTAAAATATGTAAGTGAATCCATACTAATGCCTTTAGTGGTCCAAATTCTTGCCATGTGTCATATTTTTTTGAGTCCATAGGCTATATTTTATTAAGAAAAATGAAGTTGTAGAACCATGGAAAGGGTGACACCCGTCCTCTTTCTTATTGGTTTCTGCATGTCTACATGAGATATGTTACTAAAGACAAAATAGAGGTGTAGAATTGTGGAAAGGTTAACACTTGGTAGTATTTGATGTGTTTTTTGAGTTTGCAAGATATTCAAGGAGGGTCCTATTTAAAGTTGTAAAACTGTAGAAGGTTGCCACATGGAATCCTAGATGATGTCACTTGACCTTTTGAAGAAAATATTCTTAGTGCGCCTACACTAATGACATGTAAAGTGTATATGACTTGGAATTTTCCTATTGGCCAAGAATTCTTAAAGCATGTTGAATCCTTATAAAAATATTCAAACTTGGTCAAGGTAGTTTTGATTGTTGATCTTGTCCTATCTTGGTAAATCAATTGTTCACATTCAAAGTGAAATAACATATACTTGAAAATCTCAAGAGAGGAAATGAATATTTTTCATCACCCCCATCAATAATTTCTCAAGCTCGATATAATAAAATGGTATCATAAATGCATCAATATACTCTACAGAGAATATTTTCAACTGCTCCCACAAATCTCATTAATTTTTCTATGATCCCAAGTAACTGAGAACAAAATTAATTAATGGTACCCTACAGGTATCGTCTGATGTGCACTTTGGAGGGGTTCATTTTCTCTAGCCACAAAAAGTAAAATTTTATGCTCAAGATTTCTCTTCACATATCTAATATATTTTGTGTGATTTAATAAAATTTCTTCCTTTTTGTCAACCCTAATTAGATTAGGCTTAGGTCTAAAAGATCATCTAGTTGTGCTTGAACTAGAAAGGCAATTATCATGGTCATTTCAAATAATTCTAAGTTTTTTAGCCAAGAAAAAAGGATATGTACAAAAGGTGTTGAATGCCAAATGTGAAGGCTTGTGTTAGTTAGGAATTACATTGGTAGTGCCTTCGTATTTTGAAATTGTGTCTTATATGAATATACACTATTGATGCAATTGTCTCCAATTGTGAATGATAATGTTCTTTAAGTTGCATAGTCATGGGTTATATTATATTTTCAAGCACATTTATTATCTTGAGTTAGTTTAATGGTTTGTTGTTTGTCTAAGGGATTGAGTAAATTCTTTCCATAAATTAATGGAAATGTTATTATTTTCTAGGGAATGTTAATTATGGTTGTATAGTAGGATTGTACAAGCCATATTATCATAAGGTGATAGTCTATTAGATGACCATCAAAATATGTTTGGCTCTATCATATCCAATGCATAACATATGACTTTGTAGCCCAAGGCAAGTAGTGATCTTGCATTGTTTTCTTTCACCATCCTAAAAAACAAATCTAAATTCAAGAAACCATTTTATGCTTTTAGTTTTATGTTTATTTTCTATTTTAAATCCATTCCTCGATTGAAATGAGAATAATGGGTGTACCATTCATGAATGTAACCATACAAACCCTTGTTGTTTAGTGTAAAGTTTTTTTTTTGGACACTGTATTACACCATTGGTTGAATATCTACATCTAGTGTCATTAAGGGTAACCCCCTAGGTTTTATAGAGTTTGAAGTGTAGGGGAGAAAAGTGTGAGATAATTCTCCCATTTGTTGACCACTAATCTTGAATTAATTGAGAATATATAAGAATTAACTATCCTTTAGAGGATATCGAGGCATCATTTGGAAGAACAACCAATAATGGCATCACATAATTGAATCATTATTGGTAAAAGGTACCAACAAAAATGTGATCTTCATTAAAATCCTTTGAGAATAAATCATAAGCCAAAGTCATGACAACTAGATCAATCAAGCTTCAAAAACTCATTTGTAACTAAAAAATCATACAATTTTGGCTTTCATAGGTCATTTAGATACAATCTAGTTCTGTAGAAAATCCCTACAAGGTCGATGTAGTAAATCAAGCTCGATTGAGAATCTATGATAAATATACCTCCAAGTGGAATATGTAGAGAAACTAAGTGCATTCACCGAGTTCAAAAGATCCAGTTCATATAGGGATTCCCACAAGTGATGTTAGTAAGGGGTGCATGAAGGAGAGAATGACATTATCATGACATCATTTGTATATGAATGTGAGAAATGGGAGATAAATAGTTTGAAAAAAAGGTCATTTGAACTAGATGAAAGAATATAGGAAGGTGAAGTTCAAATTGAAGAGGAAAGTTCACAAAAGTAATGGTGTGGAGAAAATTAAGTGAACTAAACAAGTGCACATGAAATGAGAATTTCACATGTAAATGCTTCCACAAGAGAAGAGGAAGTGAGCAAGAGGGTGTAGGAAGATGGGCTTTATCAACTTGCAAAATTTTTACTTAGCCAATCTCAAAATAACTATAATTGTGGGAGAAAGGTATGCGGTGGTGAATACAAGAATTTCATTAGGATATGGAATGGGCTGGTTCACACGAAAATGCCTACAAAACTAGGTGAGCAAACCTTTTCCACAAAGCAAAAAATTCCAAGTGAACCAGATGAAAGTGGGTTGGAAGGGAAGTTCATATGGGTGAAGGATTTTTGTAAGCCTAAACTTAGTCAAAATTTTGACACTTAAGACCTTTGCAAGAAAAATATATTAAACTGCATCATATGAGAGGATGGATCAAAACTGTATATTTATGGGGAAAACCATCAGGACAAAATATTACAAGCCAAATGGACTAAATCAGATGGAGGGACAAAACCTATATGAGCATAAATTCTTAACCATAATAAAATTTTCAAAACTTCAAAAAGAAACTAGGCTTAATGTTTATGCTCTATCCATTTATGCTGGATTTTTTGAAAAAACCCACCCATGATTGAATATCTCATATTAGTTATAAACTTGGGTAAATATTCCAAGGGATAAAAAGGGAAGAGACTCAAGAAACAAGAACAACTAAATGTTTGAGTCCCAAAAGTGGTTCTAGTTGGGGACGTGTGCCTCTTATAGGCACATCAAGAATCCAAATCTTTGGGCAGACCAAAAATGGGAACAAAAATGGGATTGATTCACTAACCTACAACCAATGAAATGAAGGCAAATGATTTAGAAGATATGACTACAAAAAATTACCACGTTATATTGAAGGTCATGACTTGAATGAATACCTATGACACATAGCCATGGAAAAGTTGCTACATACATTTGCCTCTATCAAAGACAAGCCTATTGAAGGAACTAATTTCCCTCAACCCATAATTGTTTCCTTCACATAGTTGTAGAAAAAGTAACCTTCTCCAATCATGTATACATATATTATTTGCTTTGAATAAGTGAATAATTTCTTCACCATTGATCTTTCTATTACATGAAAACTACAAAATAAAAGCCATTACAATATCTAGTATTGCATCATTTATTTTATAGTAGCAAGGGGTAACATTTGAAATATTTGATTATCACCACAAAAAACCATGATATTTTCATGCCCACTAACCTCTATGAGTGAATTAAGGAAAAAAAGAACACCTCTAATTCATATGGCAACAAAAAATATGCCTCTTCATCTTGTTGACTTGCAAAAGGAAACTCATCTTCCATCAAATCAAACCAAAATATTTTAAGTTTTGATATAAAATAAGTTTGAGTAGCAAGATGATCATCCACTTGGAAAACATATTGCTTCTCAACACCATCACAAGATATATATTGGGCCCAAGTGAAGCACTCGATATTGGGCACACTATTATCTATGCTACAAGAACCTACATATTCATCACAAAGGAAAGCCTCATATTCAAATTCAGTTACCTCTAGGATAATAGGCAACCATCATAATTTGGAATCATCTATGATAATGCAATATTCTTTAGCATAACCATTTAGAATATGAGAAACTTCATGTGAAGAACTACACTCTTTAGATTGTTTCTCAATTTCAATATCACCTTGGAAATATTTTGTGACACATATGCTACTACAATCAAAATTTTGGCACACGTCTTCTTCCACATCCAACTTAGAAATAGTTTCATATGACCCTCGAAGTAAATTTTGCATGAGGAAGACTACAATTTGCACACCAAAGAAAAATGTTCTCATATACATCTATATGATCACCCACATCACATTCTTCGAGTGAAAACAAATCACATTGAATATTATTAGCTATAAAAACATTTATTTCTACATGTTTATTTTCATGTATAGTTTTGCCTAATCTATCCTTATGTAAATTATCATTAGCCACTTCAAAATTAGAAATAGGAACAAAGGAAGTTAGAAGATGAAAAATGAAAGCAATTACAAGTTCATCATTTATATCACCATCAAGTGCATAATTTATATAATAAACTACCTAAGTTGATTCATCTGATGAATCTCTTGCATACACATCTTCTTCATTATCCACACTACTACAAGAAATATTATGGTCATATTCCTCATCTATAGACTAGAAATCATCATTGATCTCTTCATTATTATCAATCAATAACGATTGATATAATTGAAGGTCAATGCAAAAACCATCATCTTCATCTATACTATCATCATGCACTACACCAACATCTTCTTCTACCCATGCCTAAAAAAACAATCATCAATTAATATTATGGTTCTACTTGATGCCATATCCAAATAATTGTCATCTTCAACAATAATTTCAGCACCAAAAACCTTTGTTCTTGAGGATAATAATTTTTCAACCATGTCCCTTCTCATATCATCAGTCAGAACAATGAAATTGTATTCTTGTTTCATGTCCATCAAGTTAAATTCTTCTCATATTGACCAAAAACTAGAGAAACATCATAGGCTTCAAGAAAAATGTCAATAAAGGTAGGTGTGTTAGGTCTACAATCTTTTGGGATCTAAGAAATGGAAAAAATAAACCTATGATTGATCTCCATGCTAGACTCTCCCTCTTTCTATTTGATGTTTTCTAATTCTTAAACAAGAGTAGAAAGGTATAGGAAGAAATATTTTTTTTTTCCAAATACAACCACAAGTTTATTTCACAAAGAAAAAGAATTATCAGGGAAACCATCATACCATTTCTTGTCAATGATCTAACAAATAATATCATCCAAATGTATTCATTGTCAAACTTATACTTCTCCATCAATTCTAAAAATACTGCAACATGTGCATCCCCTTCCTAATTATCAAATCTAGGCACAAATTGGTAGATTGAATATCTCATCATTTTATTTTCATAGTTGACCTAAGAAAGGTCAAGCTACATATAAATGGGATCAAGTGGGACAACAAGGGATGGAGAAACCTATTTTTCTATAATAGAAGGGGGTTTTGTGACTATAAAGCCCTAATTATTTCTTTACATTGCCTTTAAAACTCAATAAGACTATCCACCTTCAAACTATTTTCAAGTATGGATGCCTCTATGTCTGAAAGTAATTTTTTCTATGTTGGGTTGTAAGAACAATAGGGTGATTCGTACTCATAATATTCGTATGCATGTATCCTATCATAGTTCCTAGGTTTGAATTATATGTTGCATTATTTAAAGTATTTGTAGGATATATGCATCCATTTAATCTCATCATAGTTAGTTATAAATAATCATGTAGTGTTGAAAAGAGAGGAAAAATAAAATATTTTTTTATCAAGAATGAAGCCATTCTTTGAGATGGAAGAAAATGAAGTACCAAATACTTAGCTGCAATCTCTTGATATGTTCCCATGAAACATTAACAATAGAAACAAATCTTCATTCTTTGATAACAGAGTCACCACCTCACAACATTGAGGAAATTTTGTAAGTACATAGACTTCTAAGGCACAAACTTGATTATGGGTTTTAACCACAAGCAAAGTCTTCAACATCTTTTCAACCCAACAAAACTTATCATTATTCAGGTGTTATTTTTTTAGGAATGATTTTATGGTCTATTAGACTCACCCAAACAAAATATATAGCTCTAGGCTTATATCACTAAGGTGTTGAAAATATATTCAATCAACTAAGACTTGAAAATGGCTAGTTCATCCTCAACAAGGGTACCATTTTGTTAGGTGTGAGTTGATGGGATATCAGACTCACCTAAAAATTAAAGCACAACTCCAAGATTTGTTTCACTAAGATGTTTAAAGTATATCCAATTACCTAAGATCCAACAATGAATAGTTCATCCTCAACAATGATGCCATTCTGTTAGGTCTCAAAATCATTGCTCCACTTCCTAGAGAAAAATATCACTTGCAAGGCAAGGATTGCCATCATATAAGTTAAATTGTCTCATCAACATATTGTGGAGGGATAAAAGAGAAATATATAAAAATGGGTTAGATCTCCTATAGTTCTAGCTCATCTTAGACTGAGGAGGGTATTCCTAGGGATATACCTTAACAGGTATTGGAATCACATAAAATGATCAATAAAAAGGAAAGGAAAAAAATACAACTTGGTGTCTTAGCCCCAAAAATTATCACTATACTAAGAAAAAATGAATGCATATAACTCATGCATAGTTGATAACCATATGCAATCATGACTCATATGAGATAGTATCATTCAAATAGACCTCTTGAAGATAAATCCTTGGTTATAATACTAGGTCATTGATGAATAGAGAATAATCCCACTCCTAAATTGTTGGTTTGTGTTTGATTTGATGGATTTGAGATTGATGTATGGTTCTAGACTGGTACCTATGTAATGGGCAACATAATCACAACACTGAGAAAAGAACAAACAAGGAAAGAAGAATATGCAGTTATGTATTTACATACATAAATGGATATAAAATCTTTCAGTAGAACATACCTAGTAATCTAGACACAACTATATAGATTCATACTTAAAACTAAGAAATATCATTACAAGCCTTGTAATATCTTCAGAATGCTATCACATTCTTCTAACTCGATATTA
Source organism: Sequoiadendron giganteum (assembly GCA_007115665.2). Classification (NCBI taxonomy): domain Eukaryota; kingdom Viridiplantae; phylum Streptophyta; class Pinopsida; order Cupressales; family Cupressaceae; genus Sequoiadendron; species Sequoiadendron giganteum. Next base: position 373,777,620 of record CM021106.1, read on the forward strand.
CATTCATACTAGTAAATGTGGAAAATAAAAACCTCTAGCCACAACTAAGACATTATCATAAATACATACAAAGTGCTACGAAGATGTTCTACAACAAAATATCATTACAATACTAATCTTCTTCTATTCCACAAGTTTGAAATCTCTCAATAAACTAGACTATGGCATTAATGGATGTCCTACAACTTTCTTTGAATTTGAGGAACACACAATGAATCAACCTCTCTCAAAATGAGACAAAACTTTAACATATACACCCAAGCACCCAACCCTAATTTTTGCAAACTATAGCAATTAAAATGGATGATAAAGGATAAATAATGCCCAAAATTGATGTTGTAGATCAAAAGGTGTGATCTATAATAAATTTTGGTGGTTGAGGGAGAGACACCATTAATGTAGGTAGAAGAAACAAAGGTGCAACCAATAATTGAGGTGGTGGTTGAATTTGAAATATGTAAGTGAATACCTCAAGCACCAAAAAAAAATCATGACATCACATATTTAACTCATGGTTGGTAAAAGGTACCAATGATACTTTGATCTTCATTTAAAATCCTTTGAGAAGCAATCATAGGCCAAAAACATGACAACTAGATTAATCAAGCTCCAAAAACTCATTTGAAACTAAAAAAAAAAATAATGTGGGCCTTCAGAAGTCATCTAAATACAATCTAGTTTTGTAGAATATCCTTGCAAGGTACTTCATGTGAGAAATCAAGCTTGATCGAGCATCTGTGGGAAATATACCTCCAAGTGGAATATGTGGATAAATCAAGTGCATCTACCAAGTTTAATAGGTCTAGTTCATATAAGAATTATTACAGGTGATGTCAACAAGAGGTGATTTAGACATGGCATAAGCAAGATGGGATGATTTCATCATGAAATCATCCAAGTATGGATGCGCAAGAACATGGGGCTGAACTAGTTTGTAGAAAATTTCAATATAAAATGGATGAAAGAATCTATAAAGGTGAAGTTCATATGGAAGAGGAAATTCCACAAAAGGAATGATGCAAAGAAAATGAAGTGAATTAGACAAGTGCACATAAAATGAGAATTTCACATGAAAATTCCCTCACAAGAGATTATATGTCAGCAAGCGGGTGTGGGAAGATGGGCTTCATTGGCCCAAAAACCTCTACTTAGGCAGTTTTAAAATAACTACAATTATGGGAGAAATGTTTGGAAGTAGAAAATGCAAGAAATTTGTTGAGATGTGGAATGAGCCAGTTCACATAGAAATTCCCACAAAATCAATTGGGAATTCCCAGTGCAAAAAAGTGGAAAATCCCAAGTGAATCATATCAAAGTGCGTTAGAAGGGAAGTTCAAATTGGTGAATTATTTCTGCAAACCTACAATTTGTTGAAATTTCAACACTTAAGACCTTTACAAAAAAAAATCATATTAAATTACATCATGTAGGAGGATGGATAAAAAAAAAATATTTGTGGGGAAAACCATTAGGTTGGGACATTACAGGATGGATGGGCTAAATTAGACGGAGAGACGAAACCTGTATGAGCATAAGTTCTTAACCATAAGGAATTTTACAAAACTTCAAAAGAAAACTAAGCTTATTTTTAAATGCTCTATCCATTGTGATGAGGCTAATTATTTTCTAGTTTTATGTTGATTAGCACACAGTTTTAGATATTTTTAGATACTTATTTCATACATATTCCTGAACTTTATTATCTTTTTATTATCATCATGTAACTTGAACCTAGTTTTAGTATATGTAAATATGATTATGCTATGTTAGTAATTGCATGGTTAATGTGTGAATATGTATGGAATGTAGTGTATATCTATGTTTAAACTATGGTTATTATTATTGTGTATATGTATAGGTGAACTAACTCTTTGTAGCAAGAAGCCAAAGCAAGCAGACTATAGCTTGTAACAACTAGGAAGTGCAAACTACAACCAAAGGAGTTTCAAACAACAATGCAAAGGAAGTTCCAGAATAAGAATAGCGTAGTAGTTGTAGAATTGGAGGTGTCTATTTATTAGGATGATTGTGATTCACCATGTCATTTAATAAGACTACTGAAGGAGAGGAAATTTTCTATGATTGGGAATCTAACATGATTTTTTCCACAGTCCACAATCCACAGTCCACATTTCTATTTTATTGTTGTAGCAAAGTTGCAGTCCTAATCAACTTCTTCTACCTTTTTAGTTATGCAGACTTTGTCACACTCTATTTTATAGGGGAGTGGTGATTTTCATTTAGATTTTTGTTTGAAGTCCTTGTTTCAATAAGACTCCCCCACACCTATGCATATATATGGTTCAGTGGTCAAGGAGAATAACAGGTATAGAAGATATAGCAATTAGATATGTCCAAATAGTTTTCTTCTGTTACACAGACAATAATTATTTCTAGTTATGTTTTTATGAATAAGATATCCTTGAAGATTCTTATTAGATTGTGAAATATTATGTTATGCAATGAAGATGTTTTTAGTTACTGTTATGTTTAATTGATTTGAGAAAGCTAGATTTTATTTTATCCTATAGAGCCACTTGAGCAAGGGACACTCAAGGTAACTGTTCCCCATTTTAATTTTTGCATATTAATTTCTATTAATACAGTAGTTACCTTTATTATTGGATTTGTCTTAATCAGATTATTCATGTTGTGAATGTGAATGAAATCATGAATAAGATCTTGTCTTGTACTCATGCTTTTTTTGTCTCAATGAATTATCCTTCAGAGTGAGTCAAGTTAACAACATTAGTTAGTTATAGATTTTAGTTTTGATAGTGAACTAGTCACAGTCTTTAGTTGTAAGTACCCATAGCAATAATTCCATATTCAATTATTTTCACCGTTATGCAGTTTATGTTTTTCCCACACGTGTCAACACATATACTAGATGATATAGGAAGTATAAGAGTCTATGGATGCACATACAATGTTAGCATCATTATATGATTACATTAGCCCTAGTTGATAATTAAATGGAGTCTTTACAAGGGTTTAGTAGACTGAAATATTCCAAGCCAATTTTTTCGTTTTTCAAATTACAAATTAGAAACAAATGCACCTGTTAAGGTTAGCAGCTAAACCCAAAACGTGCGGAAACAACTCTAACCAGAATGTACACCAGGATCCCGATGTGGGAAAGGTGTGAGCATTGGTCAGAGGATCTAAATCAAATTGCTTATTCAGGAACTCTAACCAAGAATGGCGCCGATGATGGCGAGCATATGGTCAGAGGATCTTCTACACTAAGTGCTGAAAGGGAACTCGACACCAAGTATGTGCTACCCAATCTAGTATGGAGTGAGGGGCGACCATATGGCGGAGTGTTACAAAGTACAATGCTTGAAAGAAATACTGAAAAGCTGAAAGTACTCAACACCCAGAATGTGCTTGCTAACCCAGAGTGGGAAAGTAGCTACCATAGGGCGGAGATGTATCTATTACAAAACAACTTCATAATGAAAGAGAGCATTACAAATCAGATTTGAAAATGACTGCCAGTACTACTGTCAGTTTACAAAATGAGGATCATTCGCCTGCCAATAGCTTAGGAATTCGAAAGATTAACAATACATCATAAAGAACTCTCCTTAGCTTGGATAGAGTGCCAAAACAATACAACTCTTCAATGATCAAGATTCTAATTTTGGTTTATCACAAATCTGCACTTTAAATTGAAAAACCAGCAACCTATGAATTTACTCATATGCTCATAACTCTCTCATTTCTCACCCAAATGATCTCAAATCTGATGCAATAGACCCTCAAAATGATGGCGCCTAACTTAGTAATAAGAAATGGCATCTAAAAATGGTTATTAATTACTGACACGAATCCTAATGCACTCCAGAAAGTACGACTTTCAAGGAATGACAGATTTGCATTATAAAATCATAAGCTTCGTATTAAAATCTGCAAATATTCATGAAAGGGCACCTTTACCAATAAGATGCAATGACACAATACCCAGAATGAGATTATTTTTGTTTTCTGATTTACGAGTGAAACTACAGATTCAACCTTGTTATCAACAACTCCAAAAAATGACATAAAATGCAATAAACTGAACTTCTAATGGCAAAACAACACTACAATGCAAACCTCACTACAACTCACTCAAAATAAGCAATCCTCTCCACTAGGTGCTATCTCTCAAGCACGAAGTCGAGCCAAGGCTAGGAGGCATTCATTCCTCAAAGCAATCCAGCAACCATTTTGGCAGCATAACAATAGCATAAGCAAAAGATGATCAAATGAGAACCCAAGGCTATCTTTTATAAGCTTCTGTTGACCTTCCTTGAAACCCTAACTTCTTTTCCAAAGTCAAAACCCTAATCCCAAGAAATGGCGTCCTTTTCCAAGCATCTTTAATTTTGACTTCATTAAATTTCTCACTTAAATAAATGCGTCCTCCTTAAGGCTTAGTTTTGACTTGATAAATTCAATATAATTTTAATATAACCTCAATGATGGCGCCACCCTTCAAGTCCACCTTTTAAAATAACATTAAGTTATTTGACTAGGCCAAGGTGATAAAATAACATTTAAATTATAATGTTATTTTTAAGTGAAATGAGCTCAACTCTCCAAAACTGCTTCTGAAGCCCGAAACTGAATACGCCACTTGAGACAACTGAAGGGGAAAGTCAACTACTTGAGACCAACCTGTATACTACCAAAAATAGAATTTACTAAAAATAGTAAATTCCAGAAAATGCTCTGAATGCCGAAATGATCATACCACTGCGAAGCTCTCTGAAAACCCAGAAAGAATTCGCCATCAGATCCACCAACTCCAAGCAAAGACATCCCCAAAAATAGGAAACCCTAATTTTACCTTTCGACTAGCCTTCGGGTTTCCAGAAAAAGGCCAATGGTCACTGGAAATATCAGGTTTGAGAAGGGGACATTACATAGAATATTCAGTTTGGTATCCCCTCTAAGTTGAGTGAATATCACCAAGTTTATTGAAGATTCATTGGGCCTTATATTTTTGGCAATATTGCCAGGGATGGTGCTACATTTCAATATTCATCCCTGTTATTTCAAGTTTTCATAGTTTAGTATTTTATTTCCAGTATTAAGATAATTAGGTTTTATTCCATCAATACCAAAACATTTTACTAACATTATACAAGAGACGTTGATACAAAAAGTCACACCTATTGTATATGAAGGCAGTGAGATGCTTTGGGAAGATTTACCCCATCAACACACAAAGCTAAAGAGGATATTGGCGATCACAGTGACCAAAGTGACGGTATTCTTGAAGAATAACTTTCCATTTCACCAAAATCCATTGTAAATACAAAGGAGACCTTCCAAACCATGGCTGATGTAGTGGTGGATGACCCACCAGATGATGTAACTTTTGAGTTCCGCATTTCCAACCAAGAGAGAAATTTCCTTAAAGAATATACCTCCTTCAACATTGCCTTTCTTCTATGGTTTGCTTACTGAGGATCCAGATACCTTATTATTTGAGTTTGATATATTTTGTAGAGGTTATGATTGCACAATAGATGCACATAGGCTCAAACTATTCTCAACAACCTTGAAGGATGTTGCTTTTAGATCGTTTGTGGGTTTGGGAAGAGATGTTCTAGATTGGAACAATGTGAAGACAAAGTTCCTAGAGAAATACCAAGACTATTGTAGAGGAATTAATAGAAGAAGAGATGACACTTTTAGGAATTCTCAAAAATAAGATGAACCATTGCAGGACTATGCAGAAAGGTTCCACTTTTTCTTAAATAAGAATCCAAAAAATAGGATTTTAGAAGAATATTTAAAGATAGTGTTTTTAAGAGGATTCAATGATGATTGCATGGATGCATTTAGCCTTATTGGGTTAGGAGATGTATCACAATTGTCTTTTGAAGAAATCTGCAAAATTTGTAGGAACTATTCAAGGACCTTTACTAAAAGGACTAGAGGGGATAGAACATCTTCCATCAACAAGACATCTAATGGAGTCTCTAGAGTGGAATTGAGTAACCTACTGTCAAACATGAAAGAATACATCATAAGCCATTTGGCTACCCAAATGGACACTCTACATGTGAATAAAAAGAAAGAAGAGGCATAGGTAATCCTTACCAAATACTACCCTAATTGTAGTCAGAGAAAATCTAATTGCAAGTGCAAAAGAGTAGCAAGTATTTCAAAGGATAGAACATGGAAACCAAAATTTCAAGCACCGAAGGGTGAAGATTTACAATTTTTCTACATTTCACAAAGAAGTCCATGGAAACCAAAATAAGGTATGCCTCAAGATCCTTTTAATTTCAATACACCATTTCCAATTAGAAACCAAAATTTCTCTAGTTGGAACACTCAGCCTAGGGAAACACACAAAACCAATGGAAAAATCCTCAACCAAATTGAAACCAAAAACAACAAAACATGTGGCCACAACAAAAATCTCAAGGATCGAACTACAACCCCTAATGGTCACTACAAAAAAACCAATGGAAACCTCAATGGAAAAAGGGCCATCAATGGAAAAATCAACATATGAATTATTAGAAACCACAATAGCATTTGTAGCCATAACAATAAGCCAACATTTCCAATCTAACAAATCCATCATCACAACCACCTAGGGCACCTCAACTACCAACCCAAATTGCACCTAACCTAAATAAAAATCTTGTTCAATAGGCCTAGACTAATGAGGTTGTTCAATACCCTAATTATGGGGTAGAGGTGAGTAATTTCCACCTTAGATCAAAGAAAACATTGGCTGGCCCTTCATTCCCTCAAATCACTGAGTTGGTAGATGAGGAACCCTCAACATAAACCTTGGACAACCTGCCTTTGTAGCCTGAGTTAAATCAGGTCAACCAAACAAATGCAAGTCTAGATCCTCCATTCCCTGAATGATTAGTTATTCAAAAAAATCATAACCAAGTTGAAAGTGACCTATTAGGGAAACTTAAGGATGTGTGTATAAAGATACCCCTTATCTAATCCATCAAGGAAATTCCCATTTACACTAAAATAGTGAGAGAAATTTGTCTTAAAAATCCAAGAAGAAAGAGAAAAGATCCTTAGACTATACATATATTAGGGAAACTTACTGACATTATATTGGGAAACATAACTGTCCCCAAATATGAAGATCCTGGAAGTCTAGTGGAAGATGTTAAGATAAATGGAACTCTCATCAAAAATACCTTGATTAACTTGGGGGCAACCATTAATGTGTTGACTAAGGAAACAATGCAGCTATTGTAGTTAATAAGCCTTAGAACTACACCCACTATTCTACAGTTGGCAAATAGGTCAAAAATGAAACCTAAAGGCATCATTAAAGACTTGGTCATAACATTGGATTCATGGGAGTACCCTACAGATTTCATGGTATTGCACCGAAAGGCTAACCTTGAAGACTATCCCCTTATTCTAGGAAGACCATGATTAGAACCAACTGATGCATCTATAGGTTGTAGGTATGGAAACATGATTATCTCAAATGGAAGTGTGACAAAGAAGTTGGTCCTTTATCCACCAGCCCAACCTCATGCAAATTTAGAGCAAATCATTTGGCCTACCCTAGATGAGGAAGAAAAATATTCCTTGCAAAATCTCATGAATATTGAATGTAGCTCTTTGTTGAGAAACCAAGATGAGAATGATTTAATAACAAAAATCATACAAAATAACTATGGTAAGGGCTTGCAACAATAAGACTGATTGTCATGTTTGTAGGATCCTCTACAAAATATTATACCTGCCAGTTTATTAGAGTCAATATCCCAACTTTTCCATTCTTTAATACACAATAATGTGTCCCAGGCATAGTAGGACTTGACCTTTCATCTGTACAATCAACATCCAATAATTTGGAAATCATGTTAGGTAAAATGTTAAATGTTAGCAGTGAATTAACTACTGAATAACATACTTCCCCAACCACTGTGTTGAAGAAACACACAAGAACCTTTGCATGGGATTACCATGACATGAAGGGGATTGATCCAAACTTATGTATGCATAGGATATACATTAATTATGGTTTTCAACCAATTAGACAACCCCGAAGGAGAATGAACCATGCACTAAGAGAGTCAAAATTGAATTACAAAATTTGCTTGATGTAGGTTTCATTTACACTATTTTTGATAGTCAATGGGTGTCACCTCTAGTTATTGTGCCAAAGAAAGAAGGGAAATGGAGAGTGTGTGTGGATTATAGAGAAATACAACCACTATAAAAGATCACTTTCCACTACCTTTCATTGATCAAGTGCTTGAATCCCTAGTAGGTAAAAAGTACTCCTTTCTAGATGGATTCAATGGTTATAACCAAATTAAAATAGCTCTAGAGGACTAGGATAAAACCACCTTTACGTGCCCTTAGGGCACATATGCCAATTGTCTTCTTACCTTCTATGTAATGCTCCAACCACTTTCCAAAGGGAAGTGTTGAGTATATTCTTATATTTTGCACATGAAATCATGGAAATCTACATGGATGATTTCATAATCTATGGAGAAACATATGGTGAAGCACTTGATAACCTAGAGAAGGTCTTAAAGAGGTGTCAAGAACATAATCTATCCCTAAGACATAATAAATGTTGTATAATGATGACCTAGGGGATTGTGCTAGGATATTTTGTATCAGGTGAAGGGATTCAAGTGGATCCAAATAAAATTGAGATAATCTCAATACTCCCTATACCACAAAAAAAAGAGATGTAAGAATTTTTTTAGGACATGCTGGCTACTATAGAAGATTTATTCAAGATTTTAGCAAAATTGCAGCACCTTTATTTTTGTTTACTCACTAAGGATGTAGAATTTGAGTAGACCATAGAATGCCAAAAATCTTTTGAAGCACTCAAGACAACATTGACCAAAGCACCTATCTTGAGAGGACCAAATCAGACTTTTCCTTTCCATATACACACAAATGCTTCTAATTTTGCAATAGGAGTAGTACTTGGACATAAGGAAGGTAATAAGGAGTATGCCATATACTAAATTAGCAAGAACTTACAAGGGGAAGAACTCAACTACATAGTCATAGAAAAAGAGATATTAGTAGTTGTCTATGCAATTAACAAGTTTAGGCACTACATCACGGGATGTTGAGTCTTCATTCACACCGATCACATTGCAATAAGGTATTTAATGAATAAACCCATGATTGGTGGTAGACTTGATAGATGGTTGTTATTACTATAGGAATTTGAAATCACCATATGGATAAGCTTGGAAAAGTAAATGTAGTGGTAGATATTTTGTCCAAACTACCAACTCAATTAGCAAAAGGTGTTGTTGATTATTCTTTTCTAGATGAGAATTTATTTGATATAACTCTTAACACACCTTGGTTTGCTGATATTTCTAATTATCTAGTGGTAGGACATATACAACCTCATTTATCCCCTAGATAAAAGAGATAATTGGTACAAAATTTTTTTCCCTACTCCTGGGTAACTGGTTATTTATTTTATATAAGTCCAAATAATATTATGAGGAGATGCGTAAGGGAAGATGAGGTATATGATATACTCAAACCTGCCATTATGAAACCTATGGGGGACACTTTGCATAAGCAAGGAAAACACTCAATATTCTCACCACTGGCTATTATTGGCCAACTCTTCATAATAATATAGTGAAATATACAAGGAGTTGTGATAGGTGTCAGAGAATGGGTAGGCCAACTAAAATAGATGAGATGTCTTTGCAACCTCAATTGCCACTAGAACCATTTGATAAATGGGGGCTAGATTTCATTGGCCCAATATCACCAACATCTAATACCAAGGAGTATATCTTAGTTTTCACAAATTATCTAGCAAAGTGGGTTGAATTGAAAGCATTATAATTCGTCAGAAATGGAAATGTAGCCAAATTTCTATATGAATACATATTTACAAGGTATGGAGTGCCTAGAGAGATTGTAATAGATGAAAATCCCTAGTTCACATAAGAGTTGATTACTAAATTGGTCTAGGAATATGAGATAAGGCATAGGAAATCAACACCCTACCACCTTCAAGCCAATGGGCAAGTGGAAGTAAGCAATAGGGATATTGAGAAAACCTTGACCAAAACAACAAAGATTCATAAGAAACATTGGGAAGCCAAGTTACTTAAGGTAGTATGGGCCTACAAGACAACTTGGAAGACTACAATAGGATTTACACCCTATGAGTTGGTGTATAGTAAAACAAGAGTTTGACCCATTGAATTTGAATGCAAAACACTCAAGACAACAATTGAACTAGATATGGACTTGACAACAACACAAAAAGAAATATTACACAATTTGAATAGATTAGATGAGATAAGAATGGAATTTATGCACCACACTGAGATTTTCAGAAATAGAGAGTCAAATGGAATGATTATTTTATCAAAAAAAGGAGTTTAGTGTGGGAGATTGGGATTTTCTATATGACTCAAGGTATAAAGATTATAAAGGGAAGCTAAAAACAAGGTGGTTAGGACCATATGGAATACAAAAAGTTTTCCCAAATGGAGAAGTCAAGTTGCAAACAATTGATGAAGTTAGATTTTCATTATTAGTTAATGGCCATAGACTAAAAATTTACAAAAATATAGCATAAAAGGATGACTTCCTTCTTTCATTGATGCAACAGTATGTACCAAACAATGATTCTAATAATAAAATTATCCCAAACAACAAAGATCCAACAAAAAATACTATAGGTTCTATAAGTGCCTCAGTAGATGAGCTACACAACTCACCAATTGAGATTACTCAAGCATTATTAAATATTACCCTTCACATGCACACACTCCACAAGTGAAACAATCAACAGTCCTTTTAAAGTACACTCCATGATGTAGTAGGGACCTATAGCTTCATTAATAAAAAGGTCAACAAAATTCAGAGGGACTTGTTATTTTTGAAATGTTAAGCAACATTTTCAAGGCGTCGTACCCTTCACAACAAGCCACAAGGGCCAAAAAGAACCAAGACTAAAAAGAAAAAATTAAAGTAAACAGAAACAAAGATAGCTCACAAACAACACAAGAACCACAGAGAGGCAGCCGAAAGACAAGACACCGGCACATGTAGCAGCTAACTGGCATTATCCCAATTCTTAAACAGGGGGTCCACGGCCTCATCACCAACCCATTCTTTGTTCTCCTGACTGTTATTTCCCTCCAACTCCTCATTAATAACATTTGACAAGGTGCTAGTGACGAAATGGCCCAACTTCATAGTGAAGCGGGTCAACCCACGAAACCTTTTGTTCAGTTTGTCCATTTTCTTCTCCAAATCACAAGGCTCCACCCCAAAGTCCATGGTTCCCGGGACCTCTCCAGGCTCTTCAATCAGGGGATGTGAAGAGTGAGAGTCTGAGCCATATTTAGGAACCTTGCTATCCTAAGGAGTAAATAGGGGTCCCTCCACATTCGCATCCTCATCATCCTCAGATTCCTCTTCCTTGTACTCTTTGCTGTCAGGCCGCTCCTCCTCTGAATCCTCGATTATATGCCTCTTTTTACTATTCTTTGCAAGCCTCCCAGATTTCCTTCTGGTATTATCCCCACCAATCATCACAGTAGTCCCCACAACAGTGTCACCTCTAGAGTCTTTCCCAATTAAGTTCTTTCCCTTCCCTTCCCTAACAATCAGGTTCGGTGTAGGTTTCTCCTTTCCTTTTTTTGTTGTGGTGGCCTTGTAGGAATATTTCGCTGGAGTGGACTTCAATTCACAGAGACCCGCCGCTGCATTGGCATGAGATTTACCCAACCCACCCTTTAGTTTCTTGTTGGCCATCTTGGCTTTAGGATTCCTCACAGTGCCCATATTGGAATTCTTGGGAGGGATTTTTTATTCGACCGAGGAGATATTTAGAGCCGACAAAGGTTCAACATCATCAATGCGCACATTCGTAATAGCTTTGGGAGGACAAAGGGCTAGGTGGAAGTGGTAGAGTCTCAGAATGAGCCCCTGATGGAGCGGGAGTGGCAGGAGATCATTGGGGTTAAGGCTGGCTATCTCTTTACACTTTTCGATCGAGTTTTCCAAGTCCATTAAAATAAAGAATGGAAAACTAAGCAACATCTTGTGTCTTAAATGATTTAACAAGGGAGAGTGATAAAAACAGTAGGTTTTAAACCTACCTTCCAAGGTGACATAATTCATCAGTACAAGGCACACTTGATCCCAGGGCTTCGAGAGAGCTTCTCTCTCAAAACCCGAATAGTTCTGCACCGGTTCCTCATCTTCTCTAAAAAAATCTTTCAAGCTTTCGTTGTTCGGTTTCTTGGTGTGCTTGGGGTATTTTTTCCCGGTGCACTATAATCCTATGGCTTGCGCAATGACTTCTTCACTGATTTCAAATGAGATACCTCCCATTGAGACCCTACGATCCTTCCATGAGTTGGCAAACTGGTCAGACAAGATAGGGTTATGGCCGACCAAAATATCCATAAGAGGAGCAATGTCGCCTTCCACACAAATGTGCCAGACCAAAGGGTTATTCCAAAATTCATCACAGTTATCCAGCTCGGTCCTCACCCGTTCACCACCCATTTTCCCAATCTGCATAAGAAGCCCAAGAGTTTGCAAAAGATACCAAATGCAGAAGCCAACATGATAACATATAATTAATACATTGTATTCATTCAGGAAAGGGATACAACTATGGGTAATAACACCAACGTATAGGTCGCATGCGTGGAGAGGAAAATCACCACAAGGTGACTTGACAATGGAGTTAATGAGGATCTTGGGAAGATTGTGGCCAGCAAGATAGGAAATGGTGGGCATGCAGGGTTCCTTCTCCATGGAGAGAATGCGCAAAAACAAGGAAAATTGGCTGAATGGCTAAAAATAGAAACCTTCCTAAGGGTGCAATTTGAGACCTGCGTTGAACTAGCTATCACAGAGACTCTAGAAGGGGAATTTCTTTCATAATGAAGAGTCAAATCATTATTAAAACTGATGCTAGGATGAGATAACACAAGATATCACACGATCCCCAAGAGAAGAGATCGCATGGTATGGCTCCTCGGATTCATGGAAGTCATGTCCTTCCTTCTTTCCTTCACCAAGCCACCTTTTTTTATTTATATTCCCATCTTTAAAATTTAAATCCTGCCACCTGTCGGCCACCTTTGTAGTCGAACCCATCCACCAAGTCCGAAGGACAGACAAGTGGATCCTCCAGTTCATGCCCCACACACAAATATTTCTAGACCTATAGTGATCCATAAATTTAGAATCCCTCCACCTGTAAGCCATCTCAGTGTTAGCACTCATCCACCAGACCCCTAATAAAATCAGGTGGACCCCCCATTCAACACCCGTCATCCATATTTTTAAAATCATTGCAATAATTGGTTGCTTTGCTCCCTCGAGATGATAGCTTGAATTTTTGGCCGTAGACATTCCATTCTCCTCCAACATTTAGCGGAACCCCAACAAAAGCCTAGATTAGCCAAGGCATCTGCCACTTGGTTGCCTTCTCTAAATATATGTGTCACCTTTTTATCCCTAAATTTGGATAGAAGGAATCTGGCATCCAACAATATATCCTTAGAATTCCAACCAATTAGTCTATCTTTATTCACAACATCCATAATGGATTTTGAGTCTCCTTCGATGTGAAGATTAGAAATCCCCAAAGAGACAACAACTTGGAGGCCCATGAGTAGCGCACGAGCTTCCACCACTATAGAAGACTTGAACCCAATACCTCCAACAAATCCCGCAACCATAAAACCCCAAGGATCTCTGATCACTCCACCTATACTTGCCTTGCTTGGGTTGCCCTTAGCAGCCTCATCAAAATTGAGTTTAAACTAGCCTCTATCCGGAGGCTCCCACTTGGTATTTTTCCTGGCTAAGAAATTCAACTTGTCAAAAGAGTTAGCCTCTAATCTCTGATGCCAAGCCTTGGCCATTCTAATTTTGAAATCCAAAGGCCCCTTCTATGGGAGTTTCCCATTAAAGAGGGAGATGTTTTCCTCAATAAGCCGAGCACCAATGCCGAAAACATCCTTAGGGCTCCTCTCAACATTCTTGAAAACTCTATTATTCCTCTCCTTCCACAGACACCAAACCAAGATAGGAGGGATCTGATTCCAAATTTCACCAGGCAGAGGGTGGGAATAGGGCCCATACCAACCCAGAATGAATGATAAGAGATCCTTGCTCATAACCCAAGAGACATCAAGTTTCTCAAAGACCATCCCCCAAACTTTAGCAACAAACGGGTAGTGTAACAAAAGGTGACTGACACTTTCCTCCCCACTCTTACAATGTAAACATCTATTGGGAATACAAAAACCCCATTTCCTTAGATTGTCCTGAGTAAGAATCCTTTTATGGCAAGCCATCCACCAGAAGAAATTTATTTTAGGGATCATGTGGCGGTTCCAAATATTCTTCCAGGGTTCCTCAACAATTTGGTTTGTCAACAGTTTGTATGTTGACCTCACCAAAAGATCCCCTTGTTTGTCAAAAGTCCAAAAAAACTCATCCTCTTTGTCATAGGAGGGAAACCTAGTGCTAGAGAGAATCTCTTGAAGGGTCCGAGCCATACAACAAAGGTATTAAGATTGGGGGAAATAGAGGAGAAGATCTTTCCAATTCCTAGCTCTAGGTGTCCTAAAACATAATCATTGATATGGATGCCAAAGAATCTTTGAGCCGATCCCATAATAGTCCTAAAGTCAGAACAAGCCAGAGGGGTGTCAATTAGCCATGTATCTTCCCAAAATCTGATTCTATTCCCATTACCCTTTTTCCATTTAATCCCTTTCCTTAACAAGCCTTGTGTGTTGCAAATGCTCCTCCAGACCATGGAACCTGGGGGTGAGACTCTGAGAGATAATTGATCAAGGGCTATCCTGAAGATATTTGGAATTCAGTATTTTGCACCAATCCTTAGTGTTCCTTAACTGATCCCAACCAACCTTGGCCATCAGAGCCCTGTTAGAGTTGACAATTGTCTTGACTCCTAGCGCACCACAATTTTTGGCCTGGTAGACCTTTTCCCATTTCACCAAAGCAAGTTTCTTCTTATCCTCACTCCCAGACCAGAGGAAATTCCTTTGAATTTTTTCAAACTTATCAGCAATGTACTTAGGCATCTTAAAAATGGATAGGAAGTAAGTGGGGATACCTTGGAGGGCCGCTGTGAGCAGCTGAAGTTTTCCAACATGGCTTAGGATGGAACCCTTCCACCTGACCAACTTCCTTTGGATCCTTTCCAGAATCAAACTCCAGAATTCAGTGGTAACCTCCTTAACTATGAGGGGGAGTCCAAGGTAAACAAACGGGAGAGATCCAATGACACATCCCAGGACCGTAGTCACCCTGGATTGCAAATTAGGCATGCAATTAAAGAAAAAGATCATGCTTTTATTGTAATTGATGCTTTGACCAGAACATGAGGCATAGTTGTTGAGGCAAGCTTTCCATTTCCTTGCTTCCACCACCAAGGATTTCCCAAAGAGAAAAGTGTCATCCATAAATTGTTGCACAACAACTGGATCCATGGAGGAAGCCGCTCTAATGCCCATAATGGAGCCCTCTGACAACAGACCGGTGAAGTTTCCTTCTGAGCACATCAACAATCATTATGAAAAGATAGGGAGATAGGGGGTCACCTTGTCTAATCCCTCTTCCAATAGAGAAGAACCCAAAGGGTGATCCATTAACAATAATAGAGTACTTTACAATATTAACACATTCCATAATGAGTTTGATAACCAAATTGTTGAATCCAAACTTAGCCAACACCTTCGGGATGAAGTCCCATAACACTTTATCATAAGCTTTGGAGATGTCCAGCTTGAGAGCCATCCCCGCATAATTACATCTATCCATGGAATGGAGAAATTCATCGGTGGTTAGAGTAGCATCAAGAATATGTCACCCAAGGAAAAACCCCTTTTGAGTAGGACTAATGATTTTATCTAGAAGAAGTTTGATACGGTTCACTAAAATATTAGAAATGATCTTATATAATGTTTTACAAAGGTTAATGGGTCAGAAATCAGTCATGGATTGAGGCTCACCAATCTTGGGAATAAGGGCAATGAAGGTGTGGTTCAATTGTTTAAGAATTTTACCTGATTTGAAGAAATCCCTAGCCGCTAGCACAAGGTCCCCACCCACAATATCCCAAAAAAAATGAAAGAAGGTAGGAGGGAAACCATCAGAGCCCAGGGCTTTGAAAGCCCCCATGCTAAAGGTAGCCAACCAAACTTCTTCCATAGAGATAATACTAAGAATCCCCAAATTATCTTCCTGATAGATGGTGGTAGGAAGATGGTTGAGAATCGCATTGTCCAAAGCTAGATTATGCGCCTCAACTGGGGCCGAATAAGCCTCCTGAAAATAGTTAATAGCACAAAGGCCAATCTAAGTATGATTCGAAATCACCACCCCAACAACATTAGTGAGCTTAGAAATTTGATTCCTTTTCCTATGCTGGATGGCTGACACATGAAAGAAGGAGGTATTCCTATCACCTTCCTTCAACCATTGGAATCTTAATTTTTTCTTCCAAAAGACTTCATCCTCATTCTTGAGAACCCGTTCCCAGTCCATCCTGGCTCCCCTTTCCTGGTTGTGAGTCTGCTGACTGTCGTCTCCCTCCTCCATTTTCTTTTGTAAGGTCCTCAAATCTCCTTCGAACAGTTTTTTCCTTTGAAACACATCACCAAACACATTATTATTCCAT
Source organism: Sequoiadendron giganteum (assembly GCA_007115665.2). NCBI lineage: Eukaryota > Viridiplantae > Streptophyta > Pinopsida > Cupressales > Cupressaceae > Sequoiadendron > Sequoiadendron giganteum. The sequence continues at coordinate 373,794,313 of CM021106.1, forward strand.
CCTTTAACCATTTTTTTATGTGTTTAAGTTTGAAGAAAATCCTATACATGGGGGAGCCCTGGATAGGAATATTCCACCATTTAGCAATTTTGTTTTTGAAATCAGGATGAGAATTCCACATCATCTCAAAACGAAAAGGAAAGGGGCCCACAGTAGGGAAAAAATTGGTAGTCAACAAAAGGGGGTTATGATTAGAGACCATCTTGGGTAGGGTTATTAGATTAGCACCTAAAACATTAGTCTAATGTGGAGAGCAGAGGAAGCAGTCTAGCTTGACCTGAATCAGGTTCTTGCCAGTGCATCGATTAAATCAAGTGAATTTTTGGCCCATGAGCTCAATATCAATTAAACCCGAAGAATTCAAAAAATAAGCTAGGTTAGACATGCTGTCAAAGTAATCCAAAATGCCACCACATTTTTCCAATGGAAAAAGGGGAGAGTTAAAGTCTCCAACAACCAGCCAACAACCTCCCCTATTTTGATTAATTTTAACTGCAATGTCATGCCACAAAGTACTCCTCGCATTCCTATGATTAGGAGCGTAAATATTGATTATAGACCAAGATTCACCAAGGTAAGTAAACAAGGCCCCCACACTATTTTTACAATGAAATAATTCAGAGCCCGAAAATTTAGATGGGTTCCAAAGCATAGACAGACCCCCTGAAGCACCCTCAGCATCACTGTAGACATAAGATGCATTCGACCAAATAAATTTAGAAATTTTATCAAAATTTACTTTTATCATTTTGGTTTCTTGTAGTAGGCATACATCAATCTTATGTTCCAATATATAGTCCTTCAGAGCACGTTTGTGAGAGCTATTAAGCCCACAAACATTTCATTTCTGAACTTTTTTGGAGGACACATCCAATATCCTCTGATTTCCCAAGGAAATCTCATTTGTCATTTCTCTCATCCTAGTGTTTCTCTGAGAAGGTCTCCCCGGCTTGGAGTCACCTCCTACATCTGCCTTCTTCTTCCTTCCTTTTTTCTTTGGCATTGTCCATATCCCTTCTTCTACAGTTTTCTCAAGCTTCAAACTTCCTATGCTTTCTGTAGATTCATCCACCATACCAGATCTCTCTTCCTCCCAGATTTTTCCATCCTTAATCATTGTCTCATAAGTCTCCACAGGGACCACCACAAACAGAGGAACAACAACCAAAGAGCTAGGGTCATGAGTCATTTGGATAGACAGGGATTTAACAACAGACTCCAATAAGGTGCTGGGGTCAACTATATCCGAAGGTGGATCGTCAAAGGTGGGTGCCAATGAAGGGTCCACATGTGAGTGAGTAGCACTTGGGGAAATATGCCCAAAGTCTTCTGATAGACAGGGATCATTCCCAAAAGGAGGAGTGGGAATTTCCATAGAATAGTTAACCTTAGCCTGCCGACTGGGGGAGGATTTATAGTTAGAGATCATATGCCCAACTTTAGCACACTTCTGATAGTAAACCACAACATTTTCATAACATACTGGTTGTGTCCAACTACCAAACTTAAATCACAACCTAATAGTGTTTGGGAGGACTTTATCAACACAAATATTAACATAGAATCTAGCAAAGACTAACCTGGATTTCGACTTTGTAATAGAGTCGGTGGTTACAAATTGACCCAACGGATCCCCAATGCTTTTGAAATTGACTTCATCCCAATACTCAAGAGGTAAATCTGATAGGTGCACACAAATTGGAGCCGACTTATTCAGATCTGTAGCAAGGTTGAAACCTAGTTTCCAACGACACATAGCCAAGCTATGTTTCCCATATACCCATGGACCGGATGGCAGAGTCACCACCAAGTCTTCTGAAGCCATGAATTTAAATAGGAAAAGACCACCATCCATCGCACAAATCTCCACACTTCCCTTAAGGCGCCATTTTTCTGCAACCCATTTCCGAACCATATCCACCATTGGACAGAAAGAGAGAAATCTACCCACTACAACATTTTCCATGGAGGAGAGAATCTTGTCACAAATCGAATCAGGAATGTCAAACTCCATCCCAAAAGCTGTGACAACCTTAGGTGAAGGAGGAAACAAGGAGGAGACTTGTTTGCCATTGGAAAGCACATCCTTCCAACCGACACTCGGAGAAATCTCCACCGCCGACATAGAAGATTCACCCAGAATCGCCAAAGTCTTCGAAAAGCCCATAGGTGAAAGCACTGTCCCCGTAGGGGCGGTACCCAATGGACACAGGCCCAAAAGTGAGGAGAACGGGTCAGGGGGGGGCAGAAGGGGACCGTTGGGTACCCCCAAAATAGAGTCCACCATGCACGCAGGAAGTTGAAACGCAGAGGAGCGGGAAGTTCAAACATAGGAAGTTTTTTTTTTTACTATCTGCTTACCATTGTTATTTGAGCCATGAGGGACTTGTGGTTGAAGGTACCTGCAACACTTACTTATTAGAAATTTCATATTTTTCTTCCAACTTAATTGCATGTCATCCACATACACTTCATTTTTTTTACATACAACCATATAGATATCATTTCATTATATACAACTTAACCCATCATATCCCATGTTGTATTCCTTGATTTACATGTATTTAGGAGATCAATTCTTATCCCATAAGCCATACATTCTACAACATTTCAATTACCACACACCAAGATGTCATTCCATATATCACCAATTATAATTAAGCAACAATGAAATTATAATCATGTTGTAGACACTCCTAATCAATTTCCCACTAGCTAAGATCAGTTCACTCCACTTTGATAGGTACACATACTAATTTTCCATAATTATCATAGATTACAATTATATTTTGAGATGTTTACATTTTTAATTTTGCATGCTTCGTATTCATTATCATATTTCCACTACATGTAATAACACCCTCAACCTTTGAAAGTATGATTAAGTGAGGTCACTTAACAACTTAAGTTGGGGGGAGAGTACATTTTCTTGGTTTTAAAACTTTCTTGAGTTTCAAGCCACAAAAAGCCTTTCTACAACCCTTTTCCATTTGTGTCATTTTTCTTTCCCCATTTTCATGCCATTTCAAGCTCAGAGGGAAAGAAGAAATTGAATTTGAAGAACATAAGTATATAGACATAAATGATTGGTGTGGTTGAAGTTGTAAGTAGAAAATTTAAGAAAAAAATAAAACAATTTTCCATCATGGGTGGATATATGGTTCGCAAAGAACCATCTACACATCAACAATTATTGGAAGATAGGTTGGTTTTACGTATTCTCAGACATGCAGGATGATTGGATTATTTCTTGAAGCCAACATAGTATAATGAAGACATGGAAAAACAATTTGTAGAAAGACTTCAAAATGATGAAGCCACTATTTGAGGGTTAAGGGTTGATGCTTCAAAATTTTCAATTGTAGAAGTGTCTAGCTTTCCGAGAGAAGGAGATGAATTCCCAGTCTAGGAAAATGTTGTAGCTACTAGAGCTAAATTCAAAGAATATGGAGAGAATGTCAACTCAACATCCCAAGGTACCAAAAGGTTATCACTACCATGGGTATGGGCTTTTGTTGCTTTGTATATTGTTAAATATCTTACATGTGATGGTGGAAATTTTCTTTTATACACAGTGCATTTCAAGCTTTTGATGCATATTTATCATAATAGGAGGGTTAATGTTCACAATTTTCTTTATAACCTATTTAAAAGAATGAGTTTTGAATACAAAAGAAAGATAAATAATACAACACTATCACATTATTTCCTAGTTACCTTATTGGTAAAAATAAGTTTAAGGGTTCAACATCCACATGTTTCATTAGAAAGCTTCTTAATTTGTAATCACATCAGTAACATTCTTGAAGAACCAACTATCCCAAAAAAATTGGAATCACTTGTTGTATTAGTGAGGGAAATGCTCTCTAGTTTATCTTTTGCCTCTGTTGGCAACACAAGGGTAGACAACTAAGAGGGGGGGTGAATCAATTATCACAAAATTTCAAACTTATTAAGCTTATTAACCTTTACTCTCAGATCTAATTAATAACAGTGAAAACATGAATCAACAACACATTAGAAACACACATAACACCAATATTTTTTGCGTGGAAACCCTATTAGGGGAAAAACCACAGTGGAGGTTAATCCACAAGTTATATCTATTGGAATAACCACCAACATATCCCTTCGGGTTCATGACATGCTTTAACCACCTCCCGTGGATCTTAACTGATGCTTGTATCAGGCATTGACAGGTCGATATTTTGGTGCAACAACAAGGCCAACAATTGGTATCAAATCCGATCACGGGTTCGAACCCCTTAGGTGACGTTGAGGGGGGGATTGTTGGACTAACCACCAACATCTCCCTTCGGGTTCATGACATGGTTTAACCGCCTCCCATGGATCTTAACTGACGCTTGTATCGGGCATTGATAGGTCGATCTTTTGGTGCAACGACAAGGCCAACAATACCTTGTTAAAAGTATAAGAAGAATAAATGAGGAATGCACATGCATTCAGGAACACTGCCTAGAGATCACTGCTCAAAGGAAGACTCACTGTCTTACATAAAAAATTCAGATTAAATCCATCTGAAGAATTTGAATTGAGAAAGTAGCATCTACTAATGCTTGAGTATAGTTTTAGTTAAGCACATGAACACTTCTTCACTTTCTTTCACTCTTCTTCACACTTTGCTCTACCTTCAAATGATTTGAACCTTTTTCACACATAGAACTTTCACACTTTGCATCACACACTTGTACACACTTATCAAATGAAGAAACAATCACTTATATATATCTGCAACAAGAAATTACATTGCTTCATGTCGACTTCAACAAAATAATAGAATGAATGCAAACTGTCGGCCAAAAACAATAAAGATTATCAATGTGCATCAACCAAGGTTGGCCACAACATAGTAGATACCCATAAAAATTTCCTCGAACACAAAACACCTTCAAAGATTCTTCCTTGGAGATCCACAACACGCTTCAATACCTTGTCGGCCATGAACATGAAAACCATGAACACGTAAGAGAAAATCTCGGATTGCGAGCACAATGATCAATGAGGACATGCAACACAGATAAAACATGATCTAGAAACATCCACAAACACTTCAAGAACATACATAACACTTAAGATTACCAGAAAAATATTATCTTCTTCTGTGAACACCATTTCTAGTAATAAAATAACTGTCGAAACACAAAACCTTATAACTTGTTCAAATCTTCATGCGCACCTTTAAAAATTTTGAAGTAGAAACTTCATACATTTGCAAACAAACCCTTTAATACACAACTTATCATCATCAACATACTAAACTTTCCAACACGCTGATCTTCACTACTTCACAAATAACCTGCAACATGTTTTATTACAATTTTCTCAATATTCTCAAAATATATATACTTAAAGAAATTAATGCTAATAGTGTTGACATAAATGACAACCACATATCAGAAATACAACCAAAAAATTCAAAAATCTTCCCCTTTGACATTGATGGCAACACATGATGTGAAAAATGCCATCAACACAACTAACTCTTCTCCAACAATCTCCCCCTTAGGTATTGCTCTTCTCTCCCTTAGTTCTTTCAAGGTTTTTCACACTATTCTTCTCCCCATAGTTTTTCACATTACTCTTCTCCCCCTTTGACATCAATGGAAAAGGTACACAAGATCTGAACCACATATATGAATCATTTGACTACTCCCCCCGAGTAGCAACCACCACAACATCAATCCAGATCAAGATATGACTATGAATACACAAACTGATGCAAATATTATGCATCTTAGTTCTGATTTGAAGGGGTAATCACCCCTAACTTCCCTCTGAGATACTCAAAAGTATCCTTAGTCAAAGGATTAGTAAAGATGTCTGCAATCTGTTCCTTAGTAGGAACATACTCCAATCTAACTTCCTTGTCACTCACTTCGTCTCTCAAGAAGTGGTACTTGATAGATATATGCTTAGTCTTTGAATGCAACACCAGATTCTTAGAAATGTTTATAGCACTTGAATTATCACATAATATGGCAATGGGTTCATCATACACAACTATGATATCTTTCAACATCTGCTTCATCCACAATACTTGATTACAATTGTTAATAATAGCAATGTATTCTGCCTCTACAGTAGATAAATAAATGAAATTCTACTTTTTACTTAACCATGAAATCAACTTTTTTCCCAAGAAAAATGCACCACCACTAGAACTTTTCTTATCATTCACATATCGTGCCCAATCAGCATCAGTAAAGGCACTTAAAGTAAGATCATCATCTTTAGGATACCATAGGCCAAAATTAACTATTCCTTTCAAGCATAGTTTGAAAACTCAGACTCGGCGCGGACTCGGCAGCCCAAAATAGGACTCGGACTCGGGACTCGGCACGGACTCGGCAAAAAACTCGACACGGAATCGACAATTTTTTTTGAAAAAAACCATGTTTTAAAGCTGAGAAAGCAGCCTCCAGCTGCAGCAAGAGTCTAGGCACAGGACTCGGGAGTCCAGGCACAAGACTCGGGAGTCCGAGCCAAGGACTCGGGGGTCCTTGGCTCGGACTCGCGAGTCCAAGCCAGGGACTCGGCTCGCGAGTCCGCGCCGAGTCGACTCGGCCAGCTTGCAGACTCCCGAGTCCGTAGAGTCCGCGACGAGTCCAGCAGAGTCTTCCAACTATGCTTTCAAGTATCTAAAGATCCTCTTCACAACAGTCACAATGAGATTCCTTAGGATCGAATTGAAATCTAGCAACAATACATACAAAATTCATGATGTCTGGTCTAGTTTGAGTCAAATAAAGCAATCCACCAATCATTGATCTGTATCTAGTCTGATTTTCCTTCAGATAATCATCATTATGTGTTAACTTACATCCAGTCACCATGGGTGTACTGACTGACTTTGAATCTTCCATACCAAACTTCTTTAGAAGTTCTCTCACATACTTGGACTAAGATATAAATATTCCTTTATCTAATTGAGTAATTTGAAATCCCAAAAAGAATTTCAACTCTCCAATCATTGACATCTCAAACTCATTCTGCATCTCATTAGAAAAATTCATGCATAAGCCATCATCTCCTCTAAAAATGATATCATCAACAGAGACTTCTACAAACAAATCTTTATCTTCATCAATCTTGAAATATAGATTACTATCATCAATACCTTTATTAAATCCAAGCTTCAACAAATACTTATCCAATCTAGCGTACCAAGCTCTAGGGGATTGTTTGAGTCCATACAATGATTTCTTCAACTGACAATTCATATCTCCCTGATCAGTCAATTGAAATCCATCAGGTTGCTCAATATACACCTCTTCTTCTAATTCACCATTTAGAAATGCTGACTTGACATCCATCTAATAAAATTTGTAGTTTTTGCAAGCAACATAAGCAAGAAACAATCTCACAACTTCAATTCTAGCAACAGGAGAAAAAGTCTCTTCAAAGTCAATTCCTTCCATCTAAGAGTATCCTTTACACATCAATCTTGCTTTGTTTCTGATAACTTCACCTTGTTCATTCAACTTGTTTCTAAAAACCCATTTAGTTCCAATTACATTTTTGTCTTTAGGTCTAGGAACAAGAATCCATGTATTATTCTTCTCAATTTGTTGTAATTCTTCTTTCATTGCTTCAATCCAATGTTCATCTTTGCATGCTTCATTGACATTACTTGGCTCAGTCTTGGAAATTAAATAGTATTCTTCTACAATTCTTCTCCTAGTCTAGACACCTTTATTCTTATCTCCTATAATCTGATTTTCTGAATGATTTAATCTCACATACCTTGGAGTCTTAGAGTGTTCTTGAATTTCAGGCTCTTGTGATCTCTCTTTTATGTGTTCACTAGTCTCTCCTTCTGCTTGTTCTTCTTGATTCACTAGAACAATCTGAACTTGATTTGAAGTCTAACTTTTGTTTGTATTGTCATTCTGATCATTAGAATCATATCCACATGTTTTGGAGGGTCTAGCAATGTCTTCATCAACCTTAACATTTGCAATTTCAACCATTTTCTTCAATCTCTTGTTATAGCATTGGTAGGCCTTACTCTTAGTAGAATAACCAAGAAAGATCCCTTCATCACTTCTAGCATCAAACTTTCCTATATCTTCATCTCTTCTGATATAGCATTTACTCCCAAAGATTTTGAAATATCTAATAGTAGGATTATGACCAAACCATATCTCAAAAGGAGTCTTACCAATATTACCTTTGATTTGTACCTAGTTGAGGATATAAACAACAATAATCACAACTTCTCTCCAATAGACATGAGGGAAATTTCCTTCCAGCATCATAGTTCTAGCAACATCTTGAACTATCTTGTTCTTCCTTTCCACAACTCCATTTTGTTGAGGGGTCTACGGCGCAGATAATTGTCTCTTTATCCCATGTTCTTCACAAAAATAATTAAGCTCATTGGAATTGAATTCACCACCTCTATCTGTTCTCAAACACTTAATCTTCAGACCTGTCTCTGTCTCAACCATAGCCTTAAAGATCTTGAACTTCTCTAGAGCTTCAAATTTCTTCCTTAAGAAAGTAACCCACATCATCCTAGAGTAATCATCAATAAGCAACATGAAGTACTTGCAACCTTGCAGAGTTTTGATTCTAGCAGGACCACACAAGTCAGTATGCACAAGTTCCAACAATTCATTTGAACAATGTTGTTTGATATGAAGTGAAATTCTAGTTTTCTTTCCTAACTGACATTCCTTGCATATGATATTAGTAGGATTCACCAACTTAGGAAGATCTCTCATAGCCTGTGAGGAACTTATCTTGATAATATTGTCAAAGTTTACATGACACATTCTTCTATGCCACAACCAAATTTCATCAACTTTAGCAATCAAACAACTTTTACTAGAAGCTTTTAGATGAAAGATGTTACCTTTTGTTTTTCTACCAAAAGAAATCACATTTCGAGAACTTCCCAATATGCTACACTTTCCATCTTTGAATTGAAGATTATATCCCTTATCAACCATTTGTCCAACACGTAGAAGATTATGCTTCAAACCTTCAACATAAAGAACATCATTAGTATTATGCTTACCATCAAAATAAATACATCCTCTACCATAGATTATACCACCATTGTTATCACCAAATATTACAACACCACCATCATATTTCTCCAGGCTTACGAATTTTATTTTATCACCTGTCATGTGATGTGAAGATCCACTGTCAATTACCCATTCATCTTTATCTTCAAATCGAGCAACTAGGGCTTTCTCAACTTTTGTACAACTAGCAGATTTAGTAGACACAAGATTAATTTCCTTGATAGAAATAAACACAAACTCATCTTCACTTGCATTCCCTTTGTCAGATTCATCATCTTTCACACCTTCATCAACAACATAATAACACTTCTTTTGAAATTTAGGCTTGTAAGGTCTTGGATTAGGAACTCTTTCTAGAAACCTTGATGCAAAATGACCTATCTTATTGCAAGAGAAACATTTTATAGGAAACTTTCTTTTGTACTTCCCTTCTCCTTTGGCTTCCCTTTTGATAATTAGTGCTCCAAGCTCGTTCAGTTCTCTTTCTTCTTCTTCAATCTGTCTCATTTCTTCCTCATACCTAAATACCTTTCTAGAAGAACTTTCACCTAGATCATATCTCTGCGTGTCTCTCTTGAAATAAGTAGCTTTAAATGCATATTATGTCTTAGGAGGGGCATCATCGAATTCACTCAACTCAAAAGCAGTAAGTTTACCAACCAATATATCTCTAGTTACATTTATCACAATCCAAAGGTCTTCAATAGTTGTGGCTTTAACTTTGTATGCAACAGGTATGGATCTAAGGACTTTAGCAACAATCTCTTATTCATCTAACTATCCTCTAGCACATCTGATGCCACACACAAGTTCATTCACTCTTTGCATGTAAGTAGCAATATTTTCATCATCACCCATTTTCAACAATTCATATTTCCCTTTCAGACTTTGTAGCTTAGCAATCTTTACATTTGCATCTCCTTCATACAAGGTTTCCGACTTTTTCCAGATCTCACAAGCAGTTCTCAACTCCATAACATTTGTCATCTCAAAATCAGTCAAAGCACTCAACAATGCTTCCTTAGCTTTGATATTATATTCAACATCCCTAATCTCAACAGTAGTAGTAGGGCCACTTTGAGGAATAACATACCTATTACTTGTAATGTTCTAGTAGGATTCACCAATGCACTTCAAATGTCACTCCATTCTAGCCTTCCACAGAGAATAGTTTTTTTCATCAAATATCAGACTATCCTTCTTGTATGCCACCATCCCGAATCACCTCAAGCTATTAAAATTCTTCCAAGGAACCTTCTCTGATACCAATTGTGGGCAACACAAGGGAAAAGAACTAAGAGGGGGGGGCGTGAATCATTTGTCACAAAATTTTAAACTTATTAAGCTTATTAACGTTTACTCTCAGATCTGATTAATAATAGTGAAATCATGAATCAACAACACATCAACAACACACATAACACCAAGATTTTTTGCGTGGATACCCTGTTAGGGTAAAAACCATGGTGGAGGTTAATCCACAAGTTATACCCTGTTAAAAGTATAAGAAGAATAAATGAGGAATGGACATGCATTCAGGCACAGTGCCTAGAGCTCACTACTCAAAGGAAGACTCACTTTCTTACATAAAACTTTAAGATTAAATCCATATGAATAATTTGAATTGAGAAAGTAACATCTGCTAATGCCTGAGTACAGTTTCGGTTAAGCACATGAACACTTATTCACTTTCTTTAACTCTTATTCACACTTTTCTCTGCCTTCAAATGATTTGAACCTTATTCAAACATAGCACTCACACACTTCACATCAAACACTTGTACAAACTTCTCAAATGAAGAAACAATCACTTATATATCTACAACAAGAAATTACATTGCTTCATGTCAACTTCAACAAAATAATAGAATGAATGCAAACTGTCAGCCCAAAACAATAAATATTATCAATGTGCATCAACCAAGGTCGGCCACAACATAGTAGAGACCCATAACAATGCCCTTCAACACAAAACACCTTCAAATATTCTTCCTTGGAGATCCACAACACACTTCAATACCTTGTCGGCCATGAACATGAAAAACATGAACACACAAGAGAAAATATTGGATCACAAGCACAATGATCAAAGAGGGCATGCAAAACAGATAGAACATGATCTAGAAACATCCAAAAACACTTCAGGTACATATGTAACACTTCAGATTATTAAAAAAAATTTATCTTCTTCTGCGAACACCTTTTCCAATAACAAAATAATTTTCGGAACATAAAACCTTATAACTTGCTCAAATATTCATGTGCACCTCTAAAAATTTCAAAGTAGAAACTTCATACATCTGAAAACAAACCCTTTAATATGAAACTTCTCATCATCAACATACTGAACTTTCCAACACACTGATCTTTACTGCTTCATAGACAACCTACAACATGTTTTATTACAATTTTCTCAATATCCTCGACATATATAGTCTTAAAGAAATTAATGCTAATAGTGTTGACATCAATGACAACCACATATCAACAATACAACCAAAACATCCAACAACCTCACCTACCCACAGTAGAGGAGAACCAGAGGAGAAGAGTCTGCAAAAATCACCACCCGTAACCTCTGATCAACCTGCAACAAAGGTTATCCAAGAAACCCCAACTTCTTCCAAAACACCAAGAACCGGAAAGAGGAAAGGTGGATCTTCCTTTGCACCCAAAAAAGTGCAGAAGAAGAAATCCACCCAGCCAAGGAATTCAAACTGCCTAGAAAAGAAGGGTTTTATGAGGGGTTCAATCAAGAATTAGGAGAAATAAAATATTGTGATAGTAGAAATAGATTCAGAACTGAAGGAAAATGTTTTTGGGAATGTTCATACACTAGTTAAAAGGAAATGGTTTGTCTCAACTACCTTTGAATCAAATTCAAAGGATATTTTTTTTGCCAAAAGACAAGGAAGAGAACCCCACAAAGCCCTATCAATGAGGGTTGTGATTATATTGTGGGTGATGATGATCAATTTTTGGAGAAGGATGAAAAATTATTATAGAAGAGAGGAATGCCAAGAAAGATTTGCAGAAAGTATTGGACATAATCAAATAATTAGACAAATTAGTAAAGTCTTATGAACATAGAGACAAAGAAAGAGACTTAAAAAGTAAGGAGTTGGAGGAGAAGCTTCACACATATGGGAATGGGTCTAAACTAGACTTATTTGCACAACTTTCCATAGTGAAGGTAGGAAATACATAAATTGTAGCTGAAAGCAGAAGACCCCCTTTCATAAGATCTCTAACTTATCACACTACAATGTCTAGGATATTAGTTATGGAGAATAACTCAATAATTCGCCCAACAAAGAGAAGAGTGGGAGAAGGAAAAGTAAAGGATGGTTTCAGACCATAATAGAGTATTGGAAAACAAGGAAGTTGAATTGAAAAAGATGATAGTTAAAATTGAGGAGATAGCAGATAAGGCTACAAAAATCATCAAGTGCAAACCTCTTGCTAGAATTAATTCTCTATTTTTACAAGATAAATTCCCGAGTTTCCAATTCAATCAACTGATTAGTAACTTGTCAATTACCATGAGTAGGAAATTTGACTTTTTACATATTTTTGTTGATGCTACACTTGATATGCAAGATTAGTCTTTTGAATTTTATTTGCATAACTATGTTGCTCTAGATAATATAATGGAACCCATTGATATTTGTGGGTGATTTACAAATTAGGGCATTAGCTTCTTACTTCGAAAATGAGAAACAAAGGGTTGAAATCATGCAAGATTATGTTGAAAGAGAAATCAATTTCTCATCAGGTCAAAAAAGAATTCAAGAACCCCAACGTAATAATAGAAGAATGGACAAAACTTCTAGAGTATAATGGTGTAGGTAGGAAAATTATAAATTTAAGAATAAATGATTATGACAGGATGTAGAGACCAACTGTAGGTCTTATCCATCATTCTTTTCATTTTATACAAGAAAGATGGGAAATTTTGACCCCTGAATTATAGAAAAAGGAACCCCACTTTGTATACAACTTCATAGCCTTGCTTGAAAGGACCCACAGGTACATGGACATTGCCAAATAAAAGGGACTTTCATGGGTACCTCTTACCTTCCAACCACCTATGCTTCTCTAACCAATGCCACATTGGATATGAGAAAATAATGAAGAACAAGAGGAAGTTGAAAATTTCAAATGGGAAATAATTTCATGCTATAGATATTTTTATTTGAAGCAGTTGAAAGGAGTGGATGTGATTACAGAAGGGAGATGACCTTGTAGTATAATCTCTAGTTTTAAACTGATTTTCTTGAGGACAAGCAAATTTCTAGTTGGGGGGAATGATGAGGCCAATTATTAGCTAGTTTTTTTGTTTAGCACATGCTTTTAAACGTTTCTAGATACTTGTTTCATACATATTCCTAAAATTTACTATCTTTTTATGATCATCATACAACTTGAACCTAGTTTTAGTAAATGGAAATATAATTATGATATGTTAGTAATTGCATGGTTAATATGTGAATATGTATGGAATGCAATGTATATCTATGTTTAAACTATGGTTATTAGTATTTTATATATATGTTTAGGTGAACTAACTCTTTGCAACCAAGAAGCTTCAGAAAAAATATTGTAGCCTGCAGAAACTAGGAAGCATAGTTGACAACCAAAGGAGTTTCAGACAATAATACATGGGAAGTTCCAAAATAAGAACATGACAATTGTAAAATTGGAGGTATCTATTTATCAGGATGATTGTGAGTCACCATGTCATTTAATAAGAATATTGAAGGAGAGGAAATCTACTATGATTGGGAATCTAACATGACTATTTCCATAGTCCATGTTTATGTTTTACCATTGCAGCGAAGTTGCAACCCTAATCAACTTCTTCTACCTTTTTAGTTATGCAAACTTTGTCACACTCTATTTTATAGGGGAGTGGTGATTTTCATTTAGACTTCTATTTTGAGTCCTTGTTTCAATAAGACTCCCCACACCTATATATATATATATATATATGGTTTGGTGGTTGAGGAGAATAACAAGCATAACAAATATAGCAATTAGATATCATCAGATAGTTTTCTTCTTTTACATAGACAATACTTGTTTCTAGTTATGTTTTTATGAATAAGATATCCCTGAATATTCTTATTAGATTATGAAATCTTGTGTTATGCAATGAAGACGTTTTCAGTTACTGTTATGTTTAATTGATTTAAGAAATCTAGATTTGAGTTTATCTTGTGGAGATAGTCACTTGAGTAAGGGCACTCAAGGTAATTGTTCCCCACTTTAATTTATATATTAATTTTTATCGTTACAATAATTACCTTCATTATTGCATTTGTCTTAATCATATTCTTCATGTTGTGAATGTAAATGAAATCATGAATAATATATTTTCTTGTACTCATGCTTTGTTTGTCTCAATGCATTATCCTTTAGAGTGAGTCAAGTTAGAGTGAGTCAAGTTAACATCATTAGTTAGTTATAGAGTTTAGTTTTGACAGTGAACTAGTCACAATATTTTGTTGTAAGTGCTTGTTGTAATAGTTCTAGATTTAATCTTTTTCATTGTTATGCATTTTATGTTTTTTCCACATGTGTAAACACCTATACTAGATGATATAGATAATATAAGTCTTTGGATGCATGTACAATGTCAACATCATCACAAGCTTACGTTAACCCTAGTTGATAATTAAATGGAGTCTTTATGTAAGGGTTTAGTGGATTGTTCAGTTAGGTACACCCTTTGAATTGTGTGAATATAACCAAGTTTACTGAACATTAGTTGGGCCTTACACATTGGTTTTGACAAATTTGGAAAAAAACCCACCCATGATTGAATATATCAAATTTTCTATAAACTTGGGTAAAAATTACAAGGGATGAAAAGGGTAGGGAATCAAGCAACAAGGGTGTCTGCATATCTAAGTTCCAATAACACACATTTTGAATCCCCAATGGATGTGGTTTTTACCATCCTTTAGTCTAATAGTGTTTATAAATGAGTAGAGTTTTTCACTTTAATAGGATATTTTGTTGAGATAACTCCCCTTGAAAGCATGCTCTAAGAATGAGTTAAAAATCACTAGGTCCCACATGCAACCTAGCTTGATGTTATCCGAATCTCACTACAAGGCTCTTTCTTTTTCATTTTTCCAAGGCTAGCCATGTTGAGGCTATTCTCAAACATGGAAATTACTATGTTTGTGCATTGTTATTGATCTTTCAACCTTAGACGTGAGACTTTTCCATCTTGGATGAAAACAACTCCTTGTGCTATTTTTTCTTGAGTTCTTGAGTCCACCCCTTGCATGATAGAAGTTTTGCATACCATTTCCACCTCCTTTAGTAAGTTTATTTATGTGGATCCTCGTACGTTTTACTAGGACCATCCATTAATTTTTTTGCATTGATATTGATTTATCCAAGGATTTGAGAGAGTGAAAACATTCAAATTGATAAACTATATCACACCTTGTAAGTGCTTTACCTTAATCTACCCAACACTTGTTTTCAATGTAAATACATTGAGAATAAAATTAAGGATTTCCCTTTGGAAACCCCTCAAGTCAAATAACCTCTTCAATCAACCAAAGTTCCTCGATCTACAAAGGATCTCTCCTTGAAAGCTAAGGAAAAATGGATTATGATTTTACACTGTGAAATCAAAAACACTAATGCTAGTGGGTCATAGATTAAAAAATAGTCCACTTCAAATTCTTTTTCTATCAAGGTGTAACTAAAAAAAATTCACACCCTTTAGAGAAATGGGAAGATATTGTGTGACTCTTGGGACAACCATCCTCCAAGCCTAGGTATTCTCGAATACCACAACCAAAATTTGTTTTATCTTCAAAATTAAAAATTTATGTTCATTCTCCTCCGTCACCTAAGAACTTGCAATGATATTGTAGCCATCCTAGGTGGTTGGAAGAGTGATATTATTCTAGTGAAATGTGAAGAATATCATCTCCCAACATTCCATTGGGATTTTTCTCTCATGGAGTTTTTCTAGAATCATTATTCTACTATCCAATAGTCGGATAGTGATGATATGCCCCTCAATTCTCACCCATGAATTTTATTTCTTGGAATGTCTAAGGTCTCATTGAACTCTCCAAGAAGTATTCTACATGAGATACACATCAAAATTAGTCAACTCTAGAATTTATTTCTTTATAGGAAGTGGAGATTACTAGTTTTGTGCTTTCCATTGCTTGTGTCACTTGACCAACCAATACTATATTTTGCAACAATCACAATGCTAGGCTTGGAGAGGTCATCAATTTTCTCTCTTTTGGTTATCTTTCATAGGTTTTCAACCATAATTATTACCCACTAAGTAAATAATATAGATTATATTAAATTTTGACAATCATTATTTTAGAATAATAAATGTTTATGCTTTCAATGAAGTTATTGAGATACTTCTTTTATTGTGATGGAATGAAAAATCATTACCTATCATCACTTGGGTTATGTGTGGAGACTTTAATATGATTGAGATGGAATATGAAAAATATGGTATGTTACCTTTATGCTAGATAGATAGCGAGTGAGGGGAATTGTATTACATGCATAATAAATTGGGTCTTTTCCATCCCAAATTTGGTTGCTACAACTAGATCCTTTGGAATATGTGGAGTAAGTTTTGGGTTGGTCCTAATAGATTATTTAAATGCTTTTATTGTGTGACAATTTTTGCATAATCTTTTTCTCCCTTGTTAGTTGATTTTCACTCCAAGTGGAACTATTGCCATATGTCACCCTATTTGACCACTTTTACATTTAGTTTGGAGTCCAATGATAGGTGTGACTTCCTCAAAGTTGTAAAACTCAAAATTTCAAAGTAATTATCTACTAAGTCATTAGTCTTCACTAGCTCACATCAAGAAACTATGGAACTTTGAAACCTAGCCCACTTAGCCAATTGGCTTAATTTATTAGTGGAATGGATCCATATAATGTACATCCTTCTTCCTCTCCATTTATGAATGCCACTTGGAAACCTTTCAATACTATGTATATGAGGTCACCACCTTATATATTTGTAGGGATATATCATCTCTTGAAAATGTTCCCTTCTCTCTTGCTTTATAGATTAGGGTGGTGAAGTGTAGGAACCAAAAAAATATTACCAAAAGTCACTTAGTTAGAGGCACTCAAATCGAAGCTAGGTTGCACTAGATTAAAGTGGGAGATGGAGCTTCTAAATAATTTCTTCAAGCTCTTAGATCTCATCACACCTCTCATGGAATTAAGTAGATCAAGGATAGTCAAGTCATCCTCAAGGGTTTTTTGGACATCCTCCAATATTTTTCAAACATTTTGAACAAGTTTTCATAGCCCAAGTAAACTCTCTTGAATGGGACCAAGCCCTTCAATAATTCCTGTAGGTTGTTCCTTGTCAAATTTCCTCCTCATAACAAGCCTTCTATGATCAATTATTCTCTATTTCTAATCTTATGGAGGTTATTTTCACCATGAAAAATGACAAGGCTCCTAGTTGTGATGGATTCCCTAGTGAGTTTTTTAAGGCCCTTTGGGACTATGTTGGTGAGGACCTACATAAATTTAATCTAGAATCTTTCGACTCCAATTCATTAGGGAAGTTCTAAATAAAGTAAATATCAAGTTTATACATGATTCTAGAGATTTGGAATATAACTACAACTAGAAAACTACTACTTTGCTCAACGTGTCATATAATATTATTGCCAAAGCTTTAAATTTTAAGGTGCACAATTTTTGTTTTATAAATAGTCCAACTAAAGAAAACTAATTTCATAAAATATGGGTACATACTTCATAATATCATTATGGTTTGGGAATGCATGAAATAGGATAGATGCTCATAACAGAAGGCTCTATTCTTAGAAATAAATATTTTTCCAAGGCTTGTGATTGTATTGAATGACTATTTATTTTGGCCATGCTCTAAGCTTTAGATTTTGGACCTTGTTTCATTCAATATGTTAGTATGCTCTTTACATATGCCGCAGGTTGCATCACAATCAATAGTCACCAATCCAATACATTTGGTATTTTCATATTCATTCACTAGGATTTTATCTTGGCCTTTTCTCTCTATGTGCTTGCAACTGAAGGTTTTCGCTACCTTCTAGCCCATTCTATGTCTCAAAGGTTGCTCAAAGATATTCCCTTGCCTGATTCATTGCCTTAGCTTTTCAGTGACCACTTTGAAGAGGATAAAAATATCAAACAAACCCTCAAATTATTGGATATATTTTGTAGATCCATCACAAAAAATTTCAAATTCTTAACTATTCCTTTTGATATCTAAGCTTCATAGGTGGATTATTCATGAAGATTTTTTTAAATTCCTAGGAATTCCTTTTGCTTTCTAAGATTCATAGATATCCATATGGAAAGTGATTCTTTACAAACTTGAAAAAATGTTGGTACATTGAATTATGAAACCCCTCTCTTTGGCAAGTGAATTTTAAGTGTGTTCCAATATTCTTGTAACTATTTATGTTTAGTATTCTTCATGATAGAATCTTTCTAAGGCCTCTTCCATGCTTTGTGATTTTATCTAGGATTCCATAGAAAATAATAAGGGTTTCTATCATGTTTCTTGGGAGTTTCATTTCCTTCCTTGAGAATCTAGAGGTTTAGTGCTTTGATCCATGTAACACCAAGATTTGGCACTTTGTGCCTGTTGATGGCCAAATTGACACAACAACGTTAAACAAAATATATCTACTCTATTTCTCCTGAAAAAGATAACTAATCTAAAACCATCTATCTTCCAAGGTCTCTATAGTTGGTTCTCAACTGTGCTATTTTGTTGAGTGGTCGATGAGGCTGTAATGTTCAAGGGGCCTAATGGTTATTGAGCCTTTTGGTTGCTGCAAGATCAAACTTCTATCTAAACCTACTCTAAGAAGGGGGTGTAAAAAAGGAAAAAGATAGATCAGGGATGCAATAGAGAAAATAATGTTGATTCATTCAGTTAACCAGACCTGTTACTCTTCAAGGAATTCTTAAAACCAAACTGTAGAACAAACCAACCCGTAATCAATACAAAGCTGAAAATTCATTCACAGTGCAAACTTTAACAATAGATCACAAATCATAATTTGAACAAAAGATAAGATAAAACTTCATTCCTCGAAGAATTCCAAATCAAATGATTAACATAATAAACATCACTCTAGAGACCAACTTAAAGCAGGTTTAAGTCTGGCTGCTTCTACTGTTGCAAAACAGATAAACAACATTTATAAATTTGGCAAGTTTCACCAATGCACAAAAACCAATAGCTTTAAATTGACTCGATTAACTAAAACTACAGAAAACTCCATTGTCTATTCTACTTCTAACTCTAATCAACTAATCTACAAAATGTCTAACTACTTTTCTAAAACTCTAACTCACCTAAGTGAGCAAATTCAACAATATATATCTCACTAATTCCATAATTCTTGTCCCAACTAAGACATCAAAAGTTGTAGCTTTTGTATGCATGTCATTCTTCTCGTAGGAAACTTTCAGTTTTAGCTTATGTTTGGTTTTAGCTGACCTCAGTTAACAACTCTATTCTTCATCTTAACTCAGATTGACAATTGCACTTTTTAGCTTGACTTTGAGTCCTTCATCTTGCATGATGTAAAGAACCTCCTTTTCCAGAATGTGCTCCAAATGGGACCACAAAACACTCAGTTCACTGCCAACTTGATTATATTTTTAGAAAATCACATCTCTTGCATATTTGATTTGCATGCCATCTTGATTTCGATCTAATATCTTCCTCAATTTGCAAAAACACTTGTAAACAATAGATCACATTAATCAACTTATAAAGTTAATCAATTAATAATTAATCTCGAAAATTAATTAAATATCTAAAGATATTTCAATTAATAGCATGTGTAATGATTATTTAGCCATCATAATTGAAATATTATCAAATATTTTTAAATTAATCATTATTTCAAAACAAAATAACATTAAATCAATGTAATGTATGAATTTGATATCTAGACATCGTTTGCTCCTCGAATCTGGAAATTACCTACAAGCCGCAAAAGAATATAATTAATTCATTGAATTAATAATATCTTCACTGACAAATGCCAAATTGATTTTCTCAAAGAAAACTCAATGGTAAGACCCATATTTCCCATCAACCATGTTAGTTTTGTAACTATTGCCATGAAGAGTGTCCAAATTTGAAGCCTCTGATGGAAAAACTTATGTTTAGGTTATTTTGAAAAAGTTATGCCTGCACTTCATATTTCAGCTACAATAGTGGATTTTCATGAACAAAAGGCCTTTTATCAGTATCTAAGGTTGAAGTGTAAAAAATTCCTTCATTGATTCAACCATTACTCCTTTGAAGTATTCTATACAACAATTTTCACTCCTGAAAGGCATGATTACCAAGGTAATTGCAACTTCAACACTTTGCATAAATGTTTACCAATTACCTACTCGTGGGTTTCTAAAATGATCTCACCAAATGCCTTAGTGCATATTCTGTATTTTATCAAGCACTTTTGTGACACCTCTTGATTCAATTTGGAAACCTGCAATCACTTCATTGCATTTTGTGTCAAACCTCCAATTATTGCATTACACATGCTAACATCTCTTTGAGCATTTGGTTCAGAACATTCATTGTCTATGTTGATGCTTCCACCATTTGCATGCATTTCATCTTGCAATCATCACTTTCATTAGATGAGATTTCTTTGAGGCAATTACTTTATAATTCATATGCATTGAAACCAGATTTATCGGAAGCGTTTTATCTTACCACTCAAATCTGTGACATTTCCTTTACTCTCATCCCATTGCATTTAGAGAGACCATATTTAATTTAAGGCGATCTGTGGAATGGTTCATCCGCCCCATCAATAACATTTGTTCGAGAGTTTCTAAACCTTGGTCAATGAATCCATTTTGCAAATATAGAATGTTTTGGTGCAAAATCTATAATCATTTTGTTATGTGACCTCACATTCCTTTGAGGAATCTCGTCCAACAGTTCATGTGCATTGTCTTGGAACTTTCAAATTTTCCTATGTAGATCTACAATCATTGCATGTGCATTTTTTTTTTGCCAGGATAATGAAATGTTGTTTCAATGTTTCCATTCGGTCATGGGCAAGGGGACTTTGGCAACAATGGCGGAACTTGGTTTGACCTGTGAGTTGCATTGGTTCGAAACTTATTTTAAATTTCCTCAACACATCCATTTGGCGCATATCCACCATCATTGAATTATATGAGAAAAAATCTCTTCGAGGCATTTTGTCTCACAGTTCAATGCCTTGCGTGTTTCCACACCTGCGTGCAAGTTTATCTTAAACTATCATGGAAACCATACTTTCCTCATGGGGTGCGCGATCGAGTATGCACCTAAGTTTAGGCATTTTTTTTAAATGAAGGGGATGAGTTCCATTCTGAATCCGAATCCCGAAGGTTTTACTTCCAAACCCTTTGTATGTGCTTTGAATGTTTCTCGACCTATTTTCAAACAGATCAATGTACACTTCTCTAAGGCATTTCATTAAACGTTCTATGCAATATTCACATTTGGCCGAGTCCCTTTATGCATTTGTTTGAGGCACTTTATCAAACTGTTCACATGCATTGTGTAAGCTCCCACATTTTGCATTCATGTCTACCAGGACAGTTGCAACTATAAATCCATTTACATTTTAAAGCATGTCCAAACCACGTTCCAAATCTCCCATTTGTGTGACCAGGAAGACATTAGAAAAGGTCAAGGGATTCGGCTTCACAGTCGCCGACTGCTTTTGCTTTGAATTTTTTGAGGCCTCTCTATCAAATTTATAGCACACAAACCCTCACGTCCATGAGACCATGTTTTTATCGAGGCATTCTATGCACAGTTCACCACCATGTCTATGCTTTCTTGTTTTGCACCTATGCTTCACATCTTTGCAACGGGTATTTTCAATCATCACGCATGATAAAATCTTCTTTAAGGTCCAACCTCATTCTAAGGTTTTACATTATGTACATGTATTTAATCAATTCATTTTGTGAGGCATCTGCAGTAATGCCCATTCATTAAATCTTTTGAGGCGCCCTGTCAAACAACTCATGTGCATTGTGTATGCTTTACTTTGAGGCGTGGGGTCTACCAAAATATTTGTGTGGAGTTTTTTCAAAATTCTTTTCAACATATCCATGTTTGTGTGTGTGTTCTTGTTCACAACATTTGCAATTTCCTTTATAAGAAGGCACCTCTTAAGACCTTCTACAATCGTAGCAGCTGACAAGATTCCTCCCATCTTCGATGAATCTTTAAACTTATTTCAAAACTCCCCATTTTAGCCGCGGTAGGAGGATGTGGGCAGGGGTTGTGGGCGCTTGCCTTTACACTGGCCGGTTCAACAAATCCATTTCATGCGATTGTATCTTGTTTGAGGCATTCTATATAACAATTTGCGCCATCATCATGCCTTGCTAGGAGAGTGGATCGACATGGGTCTTGTTTTTGCCACATGGTCGGGAGTGGGAACGAGACTGAAACTTACTCGTGAACCTAAATTGCAGTGTCCATGGTTCTTCCTGAGCCCGAGTCCACAATCCCTCTTTCACATTTTTTTTACATTTATTGCTGCCTTCATCTTGTTCAAAGCCTTTTAAATGAACTCCATTTTGTTTATCGCCTGTAATCAATGGCGTTTCTCTACTCCCTTATTACATCCTTTGGCGCATTCCATGGGATCAGGCTTCTTCGAGCGACACTTTCTGTCAAATGGTTCCCGTTTTGTATACGCTTCCATATTTTATGTCGTGCGAGATCGAAATGGGAGCTGGTCAGGAGTGGAAGCAGGGCAAGAGCAAGACCAGGAGCGGGAGTGGGATGAAATCTGGACGTGGAAATTTTCCTTTTGTGTCCGGTTCAGGGTTCTTCCCGGATCCGACAGTGCTATAGGATCATGACCATTTTAGAACCTGAAACTTTTAATTTTTTGGAATCTAAGTTAGCTCGAGTCTGAGTCCGAGAAATAGAAATGTCTTTTTGATTTCCAACTTTTCATAATTTTTTCCTTTTTACTTTTCTAAAATCTTTTAATATTTAAAAGATTTATTTTGAAGATTTTGATTTTATGTTTTTTTTAATTTCAAAAAGATTTATTTATCATTTAAATTTTAAATTTAAAAGATTTTTATCTTAAATATTTCAAATATATAAAGATTTATTTATTTCTTTTTATTATTTCTAAACCTTTTGAATTTTGTTTATTTTAATTTTTGTTTTTTGAAAAAAGGTTTATTGAATTTTAAATTCCATTAAATCTTTTAAAATAAAATATTTAAAAGATTTATTTATTTATTATTATTATTATTTTTAAAATATTTTTGAAACAAAAGGATTTTATTTATTTAAACTTTAAATATTTTAAATCCTTTTAAATAAAAGATTTGTTTATTTATTTTGTACTTTTTGTATTTTGTATTTTTTTTGTATTTTCTCATATTTCACAATTGAACCTTTTTAAATAAAAATATTTATTTATTCTAAAGTATCAAGTGACACAAAACCAAACCAACGATGATGAGAAATGAAGATCGAAGAAACAGAGGAGACCAATGACAACCAGAAAATGGACAAATGACACGATGAGGCAAGGACGAAGATGGAAAAATGAGACAACAAAAATGACCAAAACAAACGAAAGAAAGGCGAAGATGAAAAGAAAATGACACAAAAAAAAACGGGGATTGGGATCGGGACCAGACAAGGAACGCGAACCCAAACAATACCCAAAGGCAAAGCGGAGAATCGGAATCAGGATGGAACTAGGAATAGGAACCTTGGAAAGGTTCCTTGTTCCGGTTCCGGTCTGATACCCAAACCAAACAAGAGGAACATAAAGGAAATAAAGATCGAAGTTGGGGCAGAACCAAAACTTGAAACCCCAAAATGTGTCAGGTGTTGATTCCATCGCGCAACTCGATTCTGACAAAACAAACCAACAAAATGAAAGAAAACAGAGGGGGTCCCCAACTTTGCCAAGAAAAAGTTGGGGCATGTATGCAGGGAATAACAATGCCAAATATATTATATGTTCTCTTTATGGATATAAATCCTAGAAAATTATAGTTTGACACTTTATTTCCCTTGGTCATATTTCTATATGACTTGCTTGGAAGGGAATTGAATTCCAAACCCTTCTCATCATGAAGAATGTAGTTCACATTGAAGAAAATTTTGTTATTAAGAGTATTTGGAGAGCTTGGGAATCCATGAAACCACAATTTTTTTAGAATGGATCAAGCTTCTATGATGGAATTTCCATCAACTAGTAGAATATCTAATGGTCCCCCATTTTTTAAGATCAATGTCACTCATTGGCTAAATTACCTTGGGTGTATGCTTTGAGATTTTACAAGAAAGGAATTCAATGTCTATAGGATTTATTTTATAAAAATTCTATGAGTCTCATGTCATGGAATAAAAATAAAGTCAATTTTTACCTTTCCAACCATGATCATAATTTTTTGATACAATCATGGGGCAATTCTGGTTTATATGGCTCACAAAATCAGTATCCATTCCTCCAAACCTTGGTGGAAATATTATAAGTGGGGTCCAAACATCACCTTTTACAATTATAAGCCCCAAAATGGTTATCACTGGCTCTCTCCCCATCTACCCATGGTTCTGACATTAAACCAACGATGGTATTTGCAATCATTGATATCAATTTGGAAGCATAGATTTCATACCATATAGTCAACTGTTCTAGAACCAAAATTAGCTCACTTTTCCTAGTGTATTCTCTTCTAATTCCATTCTATGGGATCCAAATGATCTGATTTGGACATTTGGGACTCTCATTGCCATTTCTAGGGGTAGTCAAAGTATTTTAAGCATCTCTTCTCATTATGTCCTAGATCCTAGAAGCTTTGGACTTGGATTCATGATATTTTCAATCCCTTTTTCCTAGATCCCTTTCCTAGAACATAGTTATTTTGGGGGATTGACCTCATATCCCTCATAAATTCAAATAGATTTGGCATTATTTAAGGATCAAGAATCTTTTCAATGTATGGAAAGAGAGAAATTGTAAAATATTTTTAATTGATTTGTTGGTCAACATATTTCACTATTTTCTAAAGTAAATATTCATTCTAATGTCTTATTATAAACTAGATTGCAAGCTAATAGAGTTACACTAGAAGTGGCTTACCTTTAGGTGCTCCTTGACAATCGAGGAAATGCCCCTTATGTAGTGGCTAGAGTTCCCCCATATCTCTCCTCCTTGAAGGGCCACTCACCTCCTCACAAGTGTTGACAATGATAGTTTTTTTTCTTTTGGTAACTGAGATAATCACTCATAGCCTTCTCCTTTGGTTGTAAGAAGGGACTATGGAAAACAAGGTTGGTTACAACCTTTTTTTGGTAATCCACCTCTCCCATGGATACCCCAGACCTTGATCATATATGGGGTAAACCAAGTGACCAAGAACCTCCTCCTCTCCCCTCGACTAATGTTGTTGTTGCCCAACAACTTGATTTTCTATGTATTTTGATCTAGGCATCAACCCCATTTGGACTTTAGGGGTGTGATTTTATATCCATCCAATTTTTTTGTGTGTGACATTATTTCCTATAAATGATAAATCAAAAACTTATTCATAAAAAAAAACCTAAGACAAAATCTAGGGGTGGAGCAAATGTCAAATTCACCAAAATAAATAGTAGGAAATAAATCTATTCAAGATAAATAGGTTAATTAAAATTTATATATCACTTGTAATAATCAAGTTAACCTAGATATAAGAGTTGATTCTATACAAGCACTAAAATATGATAACATTAACAAATAATGATATATTCTCTTAACTATAAGAATGATAATGAATGGTTTATTTAATGCACGCTTTGTGATCCAAATAAAATTCCTTCTATAAAATCTATAATATTTAGGATTTGGTAGACTAAAATTATATTTTTGCTAGATACTTGAGTTTAAAATTTATCTACTACTTCCAATCTTCATATTTTTTGGCTTGAAATTTTGCATAGCCTTTATCCTATAGCTCATGGCCCTAAACTATATATTTCTAATCTTTAGAAAAAATTACTTATAAATATCTAATCTATGTGGTGCATATATGCACCATTAAGACATTGGTATGAATGTTTCTGAATTATACTATGTAAACATTTTAATCATCAACATTTTATATCACACTTCATGATTCATGATTCTATTAATTTCTCTCTTCATATTAATGATGGCCATGAAATGTGATATAATTTTTTGATGAAAACAATTACACAATACAATCTAGAAACACTTGTACCCCATATTATAGATTGTGGAGATTTGATATCCTTAACTATACATGCTAAATTTAGAATAAAATATAAATAGATCGAGACAATACTAAACCTATTATTATAAGTTAAGAATAACATCTATTAGAGCAATAAAATAGACCAAATAACAAGATTTACCTCCACTTACCAAATGAATATTCTACTTTGTTGAGTGGATGTGCTCTCAATTTGTGATTGCGCAAGGATCATACAAGATTTATACAACATTTACCTATCAAAATTGTATGATTAATACTTCCTCATTTGATGAAGGATGATGGTAGATTTATAAGTTTTTGATTGAGGATGTGAAAATTCTAGATTGATGTTGAATGGATAGTTGAGATGCATTGGAGTAACTTTATTAAATGTTTTCTATCTTGTAGGTTAAACTAAATGATCATTGGTCAAGATTTTTTGTAAATGGATGGTTCAGATTGATTAAAATGATTTTATTAACTGGTGGTTATTTTTTTATGAATGATTAAAATTTATTGTTGGGTGAATGGTGAAGATTTATAAAATTATTGACTTTTAATTAATAAATAAATTTATATAATGCATGTGGATGGTTATTTGTGGATAATATTTGGATAAAAATGAATTTATTTATTTATTTCAAATAATGGAAATTATCCCAATTAACTAAATAATAATAATTATTTAATTAATTATCAATATGATGATGTGTTCCAACTAGTGAATGAATAAGGGGTTATTAAAATATAATTAATTTAATTAGGATGATAGTAGCATGTTAGTGATGTCAAAATTAATAATTAATTATGGTTGTGCCAACATTATGTTAGAAATTATGTTAGGAAACAATGTTAGATGTGGTGTTAGGAGGTGGTGGATTTTAGGTATATGAGACTTATTATAAAGTGGAGGAACTGGCAACTTGTCTTAATTGGAATTAGACCCAATGTATTGATTCAACAGTGTTTGAACAAGATCAAAGATATGCAAAATAAAATGTAAATGCTTATACATTTATTTTTATGTATGTAGATATTGATGTAGTGAATAATTTAAATACTCTTATAGTGATAGTGCAATTATCAAATTGATGACTTGTGGGTGTCTAAATGACCTAGGGATTTGTCTTTATGTAACATCCTAACATTCAAATTTGAATATTTCATGCATGAATTTTTTATTAACAACTAGTTGAAGTCAAGTGGGCTTGGGCTCATTACCAAAATTAAATTTTAAAAAACGGGGGTCATCATTGCCCTAATAATCCTAATCTAGGATTAGGGTTTCTTGAGAAATCTTGACCTAGAACAAGGAACAAAATTCTTATTTTTTTATATATTTTTTGTATTGATAATCATTTATAAATATTTTTCTCATATTAGTATCAACATGAAACCAAATACAAGCTCTTGCAAGCATAATAATGAAAACAATACTAGCTCCTTTTGAGAAACCACACTAGAAACCACCTATGGAAGACCAAGAGTCACAACTTAGGAATCCACTTATTTAGAAACCACCTCCACATTGGACGAAAAAGATGGAAGACCAAGAGTCACAACTTAGAATTCCATATTATATGTCCCTTTGGGGTTTGAACTTGGGTCTCCACAATAAGAATTCAATTCTTTAACGAGTTAAGCTCAACCCCTTAGAAAAAAGGGTTAAGGTTTGGGTCTAGACCATTGGAGAATAAGAACTCAAGTTTAGGACAAATGTCAACTATTTCATAGAAATAAACCATTCAAATAGTAAAATTCTATATTATGGGAAAAGGTCAAATATAATCTAAAAAATGAGGAAAATTATTTCACTCCACATTGAAAGATATGACATGGTAGATCTCAATTTTATTTATATATCTAAAATATTTTTATTTCACCATATTATTATTGGTAGTCATCTAAATTTGGCTAATGGTTGGATGCGGTCATCTTGCTAACATAATAATTCATTGGTTGTAGATGAATATGTTACGTTTTCTTAAGTTCCTTTCTCAATAATCCAAAAAGAATCTCTTGTTACCAACTTCTAAAAAATCACTTTTCCCTCAAACGAAACATGCCTAAAAACTACAAGTATTACATTTGATTCTACAACTCAAAATATGCAATAAATCCAATTAATATTTTAGATATTTTTGAATGAAATAGAATCATATATAGAAAACTGAGGTAAATAATTATAACCAATCCTAAAAAAATTGGATGACATGACTTTACATCATAATTTTGAACAAATTGGTCAAGTAGGGAAATAAAATACCATGCAACCCCATAAGGAAATAATCATTACATCAAACATAACCCAATAACGAAAATACTAATTTACATCAAACACAACCCCAAAAAGGAAACAACCACATATATCTTCACAAATTTAAAGTTTTAAGAAACCATAATCAACCTTAAAAAACTAAAACTATAAAAATAACATTAGGATTGGGATTCAATCATTAGGGTTACCCCACCCTACATTAGATATGTCCTAATTAAAAAATTCTTTGAAATAAAGATTATGTTGGGAATCAGCCCCACTTTGGCCATCTTTTACTCGAGTCCTCTTCTCCTAGTGCATTTAAGATTTATTTTTACCCATTGCATTTAACCAACCTAAGATATTTCTTACATATTTCCATGAGTTAGTTTACCTAAGGAATTATTTTTCATCACCATTAATATTCCTATTCTTGTGTTAAACATTGCTAGGATCTCTAGAATCCTAAGTCTAGTGAGTTTTTGGTTTGATGTTGTCATTTTCTCCTTTTACAAGATTTCCATGTCCATCTACACCTACTAGGTGTAAAGAGATCTTAAGTCTAGTGGGTTTTTGGTTTGATGTTGTCATTTTATCCTTTTACAAGATTTCCATGTCCATCTACACCTACTAGGTGTACTTCACTACCACCCAATACTTCACTACCTTACTAAACTTCATTTCAACTTTAGTTTAGAGGAGCACTTCATAGTCATTTTCATGCAAACCACTCAAAATTTTTATCACAACCCACTAACAAATATTCTTGTCACTCTTACAATTGCTCCTATAATGTTATTAATGAACCTTTGAACTACTCCAGCTACCAAAATTAAATTTTCAACAATATTTCATAGAGTTGAGGATAGATCTCGATTGGACATGATTGATTTGTGTGGGAAATATAATAGATTGGCATTAGTGTGTTCAATGAAATAATTGGGGTGTAAATTTCATTTAATGGTGTCACCAATATCAAACCTAATTCCAACATGCACTTCAAGTTTGAAGATGTAGACCTTCAAATAATTAATCATGCCTTTGAGATTCTCCACAATAAAATAGATGAATCAAAAGTAGCATCGAGAATAACCTTCTACAATTCTTCCAAAGCTCTTTGAATGTTTATTCTTTCATACTCATGTTGAGCTCTCTCAAGCTCACTGCCTTCTGCAACTTCTTGCTTAACAACACTCTTCCTTTTCTTTCCTGTTCCAGTTGCACTACCAAAGGTACCTTCTACATTGAGATTCTTAGGGCTTTCCAAAATAATTTTTGCATAATAATCAACTTTAGCCTCTAATACTTCATAATATAACTTAGATATCCATACCAAATTTGATTCAACTACTTCCATGTGACAATAATCTATAGACACAAGAAAATTGATGTTTTCAGAGTACCTTTTAAGAACACTTACTAGAATTCTAAACCTTCTACTCATCCTCATCTAAAATGTTCCAAAGAATGCAACAAGGGCAGTCTCTTATGCATTCAAAATACCAATATTTATCATGAAGTTCCTGATTTGATGGGAAATAGGCTCTGAATTTGACCATTCTATCCTTTCTATTACTGGTAATTCTCTTAAAAAGTAAAAGATTAAACACACAACTAAATTGCCATACCATAATGTATTCTTCTTACTCTTCTTGATTTCCTTTAAATTCTTCAAAAGATGTATACAAAGTAATTCACACAAGTCATAATACATACCTCTTTTAACCATATCAACAATAGTATGTACAACAGTAGTAGAAACTATGAGGTCATTGCTAGGGAGATAAATTTGTGACCGATGACCATAGCAACATACCTTATTACCAAATCCACAATTGATCTCAAATCAATCTCTTTCCCTTCAACATTCACACCAGTAACCTCAATTATCTCTTGCTCATCCATAGCCTTCCATTTGGGAATTGGTCTAGAGGAACACAAACCAGTTACATCTCTGATTGTTTCTCTAGTAATCAAATGCGCCTCATCAATCCACAAAGATCCGTCATGAATTCTGCTCAACACTATTCGAATTTAATTCCTCTCAATTCAAACAAAGGGAATTTCCTTGAAACATCCAACTTTTTCTCAACTAACACTTTGTAGCCATCATGGTTATCTTCCAATTCACTCCTCCATAGCATACTCAACTGAATTGCTGACATTTCTTCAATTTTACTATAAAAAAATGCATAGATATGCTCTATAGGAAACACTCTTGGAGGGATGTGAGAGAATTCACCAACAGACTCTTCCAAAACATTGTTCGAATATCTTTTCAAATTAACTTGCACTCTATCCACACTATTCACAACTTTTGAATTATCCATAGCAATAAAAATGAAAGATTGTGCAAACAAGAAATGTATAAATATATTGCTTCTGGAGCTCACTTTGAATCCACTCGACCTCTTCTTCAAACACTAAAATTTTGAATTTCCTTCTAAAATTCCTTTGCATGATTCTCCAAAAATACATAAGCCTCTTGAATTATCTAAATTTATTCCTTTCATTCTGAATTATTTTGCAATAAATGCTTCAACTTGCAGGTAGATTACCTCAAAAATTATGTAGGCCTTCATTCTTTCAAATTTTGCAGACATTATCCTTCACACATGCGACTAATAAAATTCCTTAATTTCGTTGCCACATTAAATATACTTTTGTCATAATGTGACACAAGTATCGATGAGGGGGTTTATTATATTTTTTGACAATTTCTCCCCCTTAGCCACTACTCGACTCAAAAATTGATGGGATTATTTGCACCAGAGGTCGGCACTGATAAGAATGATGATTCCAATTCAACTTTCTTTCCTTCCTTTCTCTAAATCCTTTTCATCTCCTTTCTTTCTTCTTTCGGATCAATGATTTGATCATGATTCTTCACCAGATAATCATTTTTTCTTCTTTTGTAGTTATTAATAGGGTGTTTTAGATTGCTGCACTTACAAAAATTAACATTTTTCTTTCCATTCTTTCTTTTATTCAACTTATTTTCACACAGACTAACTTTATATCCAACCTTCTTACACTTAAGACATTTTTTAGATAAATAATCATTCATTTTACTTTTGTAGTCCTTTGCCTTATGACCAAATTTCTTGCAGGAATAACAAACACCATTGAAAGATAAATACCTTCTAGCACTTGTTGGCAGATGGTCAGCGCTCCCCTTCGGATTTGTGACATGGACTAATTGCCTCCCATGGATCCGTTAACTCTAGTAGTTGTATCGGGCATTAATAGGTCAATCTTTTGGTACAACGATAATTGTGGGGCCAAAAATTGGTATCAAAGCCAAAGGTGTCAGGTTCAAATCCCCTCAGGTAATGATGAGGGGGAGTTTGTTGGAAAATGGTCAATTCTCCCCTCAAGATTTGTGACATAGACTAACAGCCTCCTGTGGATCCGTTAACTCTGGGAATTGTATCGGGCATTAACAGGTCAATATTTTGGTGCAACGACAACTATGGGGCCAACAAAACCAAGTTGTTTGACGTGAATTCTTCTAGAAATATTTCTTAGATCCTTGATTTGTCCATCTTTTCACTGAGTCTTCTTACCAGTAGATTGCTTCACTTTAGAACTTTGACCTTCCTCAAAACCTAAACCACTCTTATCCATTTCCGGTATTTGAGAAGTAATCAATTTATCAAGCATTACTGAGCTTATCTAAAATTTGTCTTCAAAGCTTCTTTCCTTTTCCAGATCAGATCTCAAGATTTTTGCTTCTTCCTCAAGCTTTATGCATTCATCCATCTTCCTTTGAATTTCAATTTCCTGACATTCTTCAATTCTTTTCTTTTCATCCAATTTTTGTTGTAGGTTGGAGACAATTTCATCTGCCTTAACCAATAGATCACATGCTTCAACACTTTTACTTTAAAATTTTTCAATACTCATTCACTTTTATCAACTTGTTCATATCTTCTATTTCTCTTGAACATCTAGTAGAGATCAATTTCAAAGGAAAAAAATTCTTATACTCAAATTTTAGGACCTTCCTCAAGCTATTAGGCTTATTCTAAGGAACCAATCTCTGATACCAATTGTTGAACATCCAAAATACTAAGAGGGGGGGTGAATCAGTATTCCATAAAATCGTAGTAAAATGCATCTAATCATTATTACAATTTTGACTGAATCAACAAGAGAGACCATAGAAACAAATCGATGCAACCATACAAATGAACATCAATATTTTTACATGGAAAACATAAAAAGGGAAAAACCACAATGAGGGTTAACTCACAATATATTATATCCAAATGCAAAATATTATAGGGCTCACTTCCATGACTCACTATCCTTAAAAAGGCTCACTACCTGAGTACAAAAGATAGTGCCTCACTGCCAAGATATTGAAATGATAGGATACACCTTCAATGTATAGGGTTTAGTTCCAATGAAGCTCAAAATATGAAGTAGCACCTCACACAACAATCACTCAACTAATCTGCACTGATTCACAACTGATAAAGCATTTAGGCTCAGATCTTCACATACCCCTTAATCCTTTTCACACCTCTCTTTCACATACTTTTATTATCTCTTCAAGGAATCTTATATATATACAAGTATATCTTATTCATCAATTACGTTGGCCTAATTAGATGAAAACAAAATAATTGAAACTGTCTTTCTCAACACCATATATGATTTAAACATTTTATCCATGTAGTGCATTATACCAAGTTGGCTAACATCCATAAAGTAAAACTTGTCTCCACAATGTATTGCATACATTAAGTCAGCCAAGACTAGAACACAATTATCCAAACCAACAAACAAACCTCAAAGAAAACACCTTCCGGATCTGAAAACACATTAATATCTCATCATACTATCCACATAGAGACTACCAACAAAACCATAGCATAAGAATGTCCACCTTAAGAAAATGTGGAGCCTCCTACATAGTATGCCAAGCAAGGAACAATAGTAGAATACAAAGTTGAACTTTTTTAGAGATAAATTTATGCTCAAAACAAAAAAATGTCTCAAGATTCATGATATAGCTATCTGAATGAGTTATGATATCATGGTTAAGAGATTAGAGTCATATGAGATCTTCTAGTGAATTTCAGACTCAAATACCAATACACTGGCTCATCACAAAAGGGTATTACTAGCAAAGAATAGTTTTTGGTAAACCAAGTAGACTTCCCATATAGTTGTCACCATGTTGACATAAACAAAAACATAAGAATAACCAACAAAAACCATCCATACATCGTTCTCATGTTGCAAGGCTCCATAATCCCAACATGTTCAATCATTTTTTGGTTAGTGCTTTAGATGAAATAGATTTGCTCATAAAGCTAGTGAATGCAAAAGTCAGATGATGAATGATTACAATAATGGTATGATGTATCAATATTTCAATGGTTATTTTTATACATGAAATGGATTTGGGCATAAGGATTTTTAATGCAAATCTAAAATGACAAGAAGTTAGTTTTCTCAGCAAAAAGTTGTCATATGTTATAAGTTCAATAAGCCTAGATACATTGCTAAGCTTTGTAGAAGTAAGAATTTGAACCCCTATGTTTCAAAAAAGAAGGTTGATCTAGTAAGGAAGGTGGATCTGGTTGAGATGAAGAAATAAATGAACAAAATCTAGAAGAAGAAATAATAAAGTGAAGTGAAGAGTGAGTTTTTTCTAACTCTTGGTGTAGATGTTTCCTCTGGAAACTAGATAAAGAGATTTGGCTCAAGGGGAGTTTTAACAAAAAAATTCCAACCCCCTGCTAAAGATGTGGTGTTGATGCCTTCATCGCACTAGTACATGTGTTGGGTGATATTCTTGATCTGTTAATGGCATCTCTAGTGTGAAATATCTTGGTGCGAACATCTACAAAGTGGCTAAAGGTGCTTATGATCACAGTGTGGGTTTACCAATTTTTTCACCTAACTTTATCTTCGACATTCAATACATATTAGGTCACTGAAAAAGGGTTTATATGTCATTTTTCATATGTTAAATCCATTTTTAATTGGGAAATTGAAGTGAAGAGCTTAGAAAATAAATTTTGAAGCATTTCTAAAGCATTGATTGAAACCCTACTAGCAAATTCTAAAGGCATTTATCAATTTCTTGCAACACCCTAGCTAAGTAAAGGTTGAAAATGTTTACTCCACAAGTTGTTGATTTATTTTAGTGGCCAAGACCTTATTATAAAATGGAAGGTGAACATAAATAATAGAAGCTTTAAACTACTATAAACTAGATCTAATAGTGTTAACCAAATGGAGTTTAAATCAACAATAACAATGAGAATGCAAGAACAAAAAGTTGAACACGAAACACAGTGTTTAACATGGAGAAACCTTGTATTAACAACAAATATGTTTACAATAAATCCACTCTAACTCCTCTTCAACCTTCAATCCAATAGCATAATCCCTACAAAGAAAACTTGAAGAAAAGCCATGCCCATCTCCACTTTCAAGCACCTATTAAATAAAATAACTCAATACATGAAGAATGACATCAAAAATGGACATAGTCTCATGCCACCACCTTGGAATCATCAAATTTAGCTCATAATTACCTCTTACATATTCTCTTACACCTATCATAAGGCATCTCACATGCATGGGCGCCTAGGGACCAAGATAACAAATATTGCGTCATAGATGTTGTCATAGTCATCATAGAATCTTATGATAGGTGTCATAGCTATCATAGATGCTCTTAAAAATTATGATAGGTTTCATAACATGTCATAATGAAACATTACCAAGGTGGACACCTATAATCTCTTATTTGACCATTTTACCATTACCTTGACAACTATCCAGTAAAAGTAACAAAGTAACTTCTTGTTGGTAAAATGGTAATTATTGGGGCCAATAAAAACTTAATTACCACTGTAAGTGAAACCTTCCATCCCTTATGAGTGAATTACAAAAAACATTAGGAGTCATTAAATTACATGATATTTACAAGGTTAACGGAACCTTTATCCCAACATTCTCCCACTTGACATCATATATTGTAAATACACTCATAGGAAAGCATAAACATATACTAACTAAGCACAAGTAACAAGGCCCATGGCCTTCCTACACAAAGAAAAATTCTTTGTGCTCATATGTTTGGTAAGTACATCTGCAAGATTTTCCTACGTGTCAATCTTCTTCAGCTCAATCTGACCATTAAAAAATAATTCATGAAGAAAATGATACTGAATATCCACATGTTTAAGTTGTGCATGATACATCAGATTCTTAGCTAAAAGAATTGCACTTTGACTATCACAGTTAATCTGAATAACTTTGCGATCAAAACCAATTCCTATACACAACCTTTGTAACCAGATTGCCTCCTTAGAGACATGAGTAGAAGCCATACAATCTTCTTATGTGGTGGATAAAGCTATTGTAGCCTTATTTTTACTCATCCAACTCACTGCTCCTCCAAACAAAGTAAGCACACACCCACTGGTGGATCATCGACTATCCAAGTCACCTGCCCAATTTGCATTAAAAAATCCTTGTAAGTTTTATGACTTGACCACATTATCAGTACCATGATAAAGCAAAAAATAATCAAAAGTACCTCACAAATATCTAAATACCCTCTTAACAAAAGTTTAATTCTCTTTACCATGGTTAGACATAAAGTTGCTTAGAATTCCCACTGCTCGAGCTATATTTGGTCTAGTGCAAACCATTGCATACATAAAACTACCAATGACACTAGCATGAGGAACTTTAGACATATCCTCAAAATCATCATCCGAATTAGGACACACATCTAAGCTCAACTTAGTACCAACCAAAAATGGAATACAAACTGGTTTATAGTTATGCATATTAAACCTCTACAAAATGGTATCAACATACTTACTCTGACTTAATCAAAACTTATGTGAACCCAATCCTTGTTGATTTCCATCCCAAGAATGTATTTTGCAGCCCCCAAATCCTTCATATAAAATGTGTTAGAAAGCTATTCCTTGATCTCACCAATCATCACCTTGTTGTTACCAGTAAACAACATATCATCAACATACAAGACAATAATTAGGATCTAATTATCAATAACCTTAATGTACACACAATGATCCTCTTTACTCCTAAGTAAACCCAACTTTAATGCAAAAGCATCAAACTTATGATACCACATCATGGGTGACTTTTTCAAACCATACAAAGATCTCATTAACTTGCAAACCAATTATTATTTTCCCTTCATAACAAAGTCGTTAGGCTGTAGGATATAAATATCCTCCTCAAGATCTCCATACAAGAGAGTAGTTTTAACATCCATTTTCTCTATCTCAAAATCACGAGCAACAACAATTGATAGTAAGAATATAATAGAAGTCAATTTAGCACCAGGAGAGAAAATTTCACCAAAATCAACTCCATCTCTTAGGGAGTAGCCCTTAATCTAGCCTTGTACTAATCTAATTAACCATTTTCTCCAAATTTATTTTTAAATACCCATTTACATCCAATGGGATTTCTTTCTCTAGGAAAAATAACAATATCCCAAGTGTTACAATTATGCAAAGCCACCATCTCCTCCTACATGGCCTGTAACCAAGAATCACTTTCCTCTGAAGTGTGAGCCTCCATGAAAGATCTAGGTTTATTGTTAGTACTTAATAAAGAAAATACCAAAAAAAAATTCTAGCGGGCTATACCTGTAAACTAGATTCTATTGTCTTGTGGATCTTATGATAATAGGGATATGAGGCTCTTGTTGTCCTTGACCTTGCTCAACCTCTTCCTGATTTTCTTCCTCATGTTCTTTGATTTGATTAGTATATTCATATGAAACCTCATCTTCTTCCTCCTCATCCTCAAGTCCAACTCTTTGTTCTTCCTGAGGTGCATCTTCTTGCTTA
Source organism: Sequoiadendron giganteum (assembly GCA_007115665.2). Classification (NCBI taxonomy): domain Eukaryota; kingdom Viridiplantae; phylum Streptophyta; class Pinopsida; order Cupressales; family Cupressaceae; genus Sequoiadendron; species Sequoiadendron giganteum. The sequence continues at coordinate 373,831,791 of CM021106.1, forward strand.
ATTTCAAAAGGTACTCTCTTTTCCTTATCCTTTTAGTTTGGTTGTTTAGGATCAGAAATAACACTAAGTTCCTTGAAAATCGTATCTCTAGAAAATATATTTTTCTTGGTTAGAGGATTCCATAACTTGTAACCTTTTCCATTGTCACCATATCCAATAAAAATGCACTTTTCAACTTTTGTATCCAACTTAGTTTATTTTTATTTATGCACATGAACATAAGCCTCACAACCAAAAACCATTAAATGTGAAACAAAAGGTTTCTTACCTATTCACATTTTATAAGGTGTTGTTTCAAGAGCCTTATAAAGAGATCTATTTAACAAGTAACAAGAAATACTTATAGCTTCTGTCCAAAAGAAACTATCAAGCTTTGAACTACTTAGCATACTTTTGGCTCTTTCTATAATTGTCTGATTCATTCTTTTTTCCACTCCATTTTGTTGAGGAGTGTAAGGAGTAGTTTTTTGTCTAACAATTCTTGCATGCTTACAAAATTCATAAAATTCCTTAGAACATTATTCCCCTCCATTATCAGACCTCATAACCTTAACATTACAATCTGTTTTCTTTTCAACTAAGGCTTTAAATTCTTTAAACTTAGTGAAAACTTTAGATATATGTCTCATAAAATATAACCAAGTATATCTTGTAACATCATCAATGAAGGAGACACAATATCTATATTTTTCAATTGATTCTACATCCATAGGACCAAATACATCTGAATGAATAAGTTCCAATTTATTCTTAGATTTAATATTGCCTAAATTTTGTTTTGTTTTGTTTACCAAACATAAAATGTTCACAAAAATCAAAAGTCTCATAAGAATAGGAAAACCCGTCTAACAAATTTTTATTCAAAATGGTTTTTAAACCAGTCTCACTAATGTGGCCCAATCTACAATGCCACAGCATACAAGTATTTTCATTATTTTCAATTATATTAGTAGAGTTAAAATAAATAGTGGCTTCAAGCCTAAACAAACTTCCCTTCCTTGTCCCTCTTGCTATCACCAAATTTCCTCTTACCAATCTACAACTATTCTTATCAAATGCTACATGCAATCCTGAATCATGCAACTTTGAAATTGAAATCAGATTTTTAGCTTATCTAGGAATATGTACAACACCAAGGAGGGTTTTAATCCCCCATCATTAAAACACAATTTAAAATTATAGGATATGAAGAGTTATCACCGAGGTAGACTTCACCTCCATTATATTTTTCATATGTGGAAAACCACTCCTTATGAGGAGTCATATGATACGAGCATCTTGGATCAATTAACCAGTGTTCATTAGTCATAATATGAAGAGAATAAACCAAAGCTTCATCACCCAAGTTTGAGGATTTCTCTGTGGAGGAATCAACTTGTTTCTTTTGATTTCTACATTCCTTCTTCACATGTCCTCTTTTTCCATAGTTCTAACATTTCACTTTGTTCTTCTTCCCAGGAGTCTTATATATACCCTTATACTTGTCCGTAGGCCCATTCTTATCTCCTTCATACCCTCTTTCTTTAGGTCTTCCCCTAACATTGAGAGCATTATCTGAACTATCCATAGCCTTTTTCCTCATTTCTTGTGATAAAACAATTGCTATAAGAGCATCCATCTCTGGATCTTCAATGTTAGAAATGATAGCAAGTACAAAATTATCCCAAGTTCAAGTAAAGAACAAATAAGCGTAATGAATTTATCTTCTTCTTCAACGTTAACATCAATAGACGCTAGTTGAATCAAAACAAAATTAAATGAATTGTAACATGCCCATTTTTCTACACAGTAACTTTCCTATGTTTTATCCACAAGTGAAATTTTATGCAACTAGTCTTTAAGAGCAATAATTTTTTTTATTTTCCTTTGAATAATAAATGCACATTTGAAACACATTTCTAAATTTTGCATTGCATATAAAAGAATTCACTTCATTGATTCAAATAATGATGATACATGATTTCCATATGACATTTCATATTTTCAATTCTAATGGAAATGGATACAAAATACATACATAGCTTAAACAAGCTTATAACAATTATAAAGTACAATGGTCTAGGAGTTCCCCCTCAAATATTGGCCACCAACTAAAGAGGAGAAGCATCACTCAAGTTCTTTTTCACCAATCTCGAACTTACTATGGTCCCCCACACATCTACCTAACTAGTAAGATGGCCCTACCCTTTGATGAAGAGATTGGTTTGGTAATCTCTTAACAATAGCCTATTCTAAGCTTGGTGTTGTGTCCTATACATTTATAGACTAACATATAGTGGTTACAACTTACAAGTATGAACATCCCATGCCTAGTATATTATCTTGAATCACAGTGCAATCGACAGTGTAAACAGTGGCTACTTACACTACTTTGGCCAAAGTTTCCATTACCCTTAACTTAGAGTAGACGTCACACGTTCACCCACTTTCCTAGCTTGATTTGGTTTACATTAACCATTATAATATATATCTAGGTTACCCCCTTTCCCATAGATTTGACCAATCCTAGGAATAACCCCACATAAACAACCTATAATAATACGACTATAATACCAAAGAGTTTTATCAACATTTTGCATAATGCTACAAGGTCTAACATAGACTCCCTACGTATAGCGAAGGTAACTACACATAGTATAACTATGTTGCACTCAAATAACTTCCTTATATAGGGTACACAAAGACATAATCTACAAGATAGATTCTACAACATATTGCATAACCATGAAACAAGAAATCTCATACAAACACCATAACATATGCAAAAATACTCTTTTCCCAAACATAGTAAACAAACTATTTTATCCTTTCCAACATAAAGACAAACTAGCATGCCTAAATAAGCTCTAAATTATTATACTCCTTTCTAGTGTGAATCCACCAATTGATCAATACCTCCAACAAGTTCCACTTGACTATTCCCTTCTAACTTCTCACAAAATATCACAATAACCACAAATAAAAAATACCAAAATAAATCTCAACTCACAACAAAATAGCATCAAGATAATCAAAAAGATAAGTGTAGAATTTGGTAGAATGGGGTCCTCTATTTATACAAACTTGTGAGCAACCGAAGGCTACAAACAAGCAAGTATCTCTGCCACATTTCTTCCTCATGCAACCACATTTCTTCCTCATGCAATGACTCATTCATAGGTTTACAACACATGCCTATTCTTAAGTTGAGTTGACTTAGTACTTGGGACAACAAGCAGATAACAAGCTTCCTAAATTGAATTCTATTCCAAAATGATGCCAAGTTTGCACTTGACTGATTCAAAAAACTTATTTTTAGGTTTATTTGAATTCATAGACTTCATTTGCATTGCAACCTCTTCTAAATACAGTGCCACCTAAAAGATTTGGCACCACCTTCACAGGCATGACCTATAGACTTATTCTTTATTGCACACAACATTTACTTCCCTTCTTAAGCACATAACATAGCTGCTTTGTTTCATATATGCTTTATTTTAATGTTTGACTTGGTTAATTTCACTTTATGCATTGGATTATTCACTACATGAATTTGTGCTTTATGCTTCATGCACCTATGATTTATATTATATGCATTTATGCATATTACTAATATTATGATCAATGCTATCTTATGCACTTTATGATATATATTAATACTTTCAAAACTCATATATATATTATATATATAATATGTATATATATACATTCCATAGTAAATATACATATATATATGTATCATTATATATATATTTATATATATTTCATGAGGTTTACAAACATATTTACATAAATAAAGAATAGTATCACACATATACATGTATGCTCGATTATATATATATATTAATACAGTATAGATGTTATTATAACATTACACACACACACACATATATATTTACCACATATACATATATACATAATCCTATTTCATTATCTTTATAAAATGCTCATTCATACAATCCCATTGATCGACATACATACATAGGATGCATATATACATATATATGTATATGTCAATTTAGTCCAATCGGTATCCCCATGCATATGGGTAATCTATCCATGAGCATGCTAGGTATGTCTACCTACATATACTCATGTACGTATTCACTCATATGTATGAGTCTATCATAGACATTTACACATATACATAGATATACATCTTATGAATGTATCTCATCGATACCACAATAATCATACAAGGATTTACACTGACACTAGACATCAAGACTTAATCAAAGTTCTTGATCACAACATTCCCAAAAAAAACTACCTACCTTTTCCTAAAACTGACTTGACTCTCTATGAACAATTAGGACATGAGTGTGTGATTGCTTAGTTTAGGCTTGCTAAGGGTTACCAGACCAAGTTCTTCTCCTGAGCGATACTTCCCCTCTCTTCTAGAGGATCAAACCTATTCTTGTACTCAACTTGTCACATAATAACCGTAGTTAGCCAAACATAACATGATCATATGCATCATACATTTCATAGTTATAAAAATTACAAACTTTCAAAGTGCATCGATCATTAATTCATCATATTTCCATTCAATATTCATTAAACATATTCATATAAATATTAATAAAACAAATTTATGTAGAGATCCATAAAACACATTCATTTATTCAATCAATTTAACCATTCAAAGTAATAGTAAATAGGTAATATCACTTGAGGTGTAACATGAATTTAAATGCTCAGCTATTGATTCACTTTCCTTCATCTTAAGAGAAAACAACTTTCACTTCAAGTAGAGTTTATTTACCAGAATTTTTTCTTAATAGATCTCACTTATTCAATTCCAAAAATTATGTGCAATCTTTTCCTTTGACACATTAAGGAGGATAGAATCAGAAAGACACAATCTAATAGTACCACGTGCCTTTTTATCCATCTTTTCTGAATCTCCATCACTCATATTCTTGGGTTTCTTTTCATTTGTTATAGCCACCCATTGATATCATTCTTCAAGTAGATCCTCCATTTTAAGCTCCCACAACTCAAATACCACATTGTTAAATTTTTCTATTTCCAAACCAAAATAAGTTGCAGCCATGGTTTAACACAAAAAACTACAAAAAATAGACCAACCAAACTCCCACTATAGATAAAAAAAACCTTCGTTCTACAACCCAAGAAATAGAACTCGCAACTTTGATACCAAATATTAGAAAATAGAAGGTGAAAAGTAATAATAGAAGCTTAAAAATACTGTAAATCAGATCTAATAGTGTTAACTAAATGGAGTTTAAATCAACAATAACAATGACAATGCAAGAATAGAAAGTTGAACACGAAACATAGTGTTTAACGTGGATAATTTTTTTTGAGAAAAAACTCCACCAAAGAAGAGAAAAATAGCTTGTATTAATAGAAAATATGTTTACAATACATCCACTCTAACTCCTCTTCAGTCCTGCAAGGAAAAATTGAAGAAAAATAATGTCCATCTCCACTTTCAAGCACCTGTTAAATAGAACAACTCAACACATGAAGAATGGTGTCAAAATTGGACATATACTCACGCTACCATCTTGGAATCTTCAAATTCAGCTCACAATGACCTCTTATAGATGCTCTTACAACCGTCATAAGGCATATTGCATGGATGGGTTCTTAGGGACCAAGATATAAAATATTTCATCATAGATGCCATAGTCATCATAAAATATTATGATAGGTGTCATAGCTGTCATAAATGCTCTTAAAAATTATGATAGGTGTCATAACATGTCACAATGAAATATTCCCAAGGTGGGCACCTAGAATCTCTTGTTTGAACATTTTACCATTATCGTGATAACTATCCAGTAAAAGTAACATAGTAAAACCCTATCAATAAAATGGTAATTATCGGGGCCAGTAAAAACTTAATTATCACTATCAATGAAACCTCCATCCCTTATGAGTGAATTACAAACAATACTAGGAGTAATTATATTACATTATATTTACAAGGTTGATGACACATTTATCCCAACATACCTAAGTTTAAGAAGCATCCATTTAAATCTATGGAGACGAACCCTCAGGGTGCATTTTTGAGGATTCCATATAGTGTGATACACACAAAGGATGTGCAAATTTATATTCACATGAAGATGGAAGAGCATGATAAAGTAAAATTGGTAGAATTTTGGCATAATGTGCTTACTAAAGATGAATTTGAACCGAAACCAGAGTGTGAGAGTTTGACAGAGAAGAAATTAGATGTGTGGAACAATTTCCCTAATTTTTGCTATGAGGGTGAGTGGGTGAAGTATGTGCTTAGTCAATTTCATGATAAATTCATATGGTTGGACTTGTCATATATGATAAATAAAGATGAAATTAGGGTTGTGACGAGTTTTTGTTCCATTGGAATAGTTCTGACATTGAAGGCCATGAAAAATGATGTGTTAATGAAGCTTACTAGTGAAAGGTTTGACAATCATACCCTAAATATAAATGACATTGAAGATCCAGTGGTGAGATATGCTTCACTAATGATTGGATATAAGATCTTCTATACAAATAGAGAGTTAGTACTCTGATGAGCGGAGATAAGGAAGACATTGAAAGGCTAAAGAATGAGACACTGTAGAAATTTGTAGAATTTGCTAAAGAGTTGGGAGTGTCTCCAGATAGTGAAGATCAAATGCAACAAGATACATATATCTCAGAAAGCAATGAACCTATCAATGAACAACATGAGCATGGACTTGAGCATGAGAATGTACAAGAAGATATGGTGATTGAGAACACCCCTCCAATGGTGGATAATGTTGTTGATGAAGAAAAGGAAGATGATAAGAAGGATGCCGTGAAGACGGATGAAGCTCAAAATGGAAAAAATTCCCCCCTTCTAATAAGGAGAAAGATGTTGAGAAAAAAGAAGATAAAAAAGATGTCCTAGAGAAGATTGAGGCATAAAAAAACCACTTCACCTCCTCCAAAAGTAGAGAAGAAAGTAGAAGGATATTCTGGTAGTGAAGAGAAGGAAAAGATTGAGGAGGAAGAAGGTGCTAAAACTAGTGGTGAAACCTCTGGAGCCTCTAGAGATTCAATGAAATATCTACTGGATATGTAGTTACAATTTGAACTAGTGGTGTCTACACAACTCCTATAAATACCCATGCAACAAGGTCAGGTAGACATGGATAAGATTTATCCCCTGCATAAGTTACAAATTGGTGATGCTTTCCATGCCTCCACAAGGAAGGAAATACTTTAGAAACACCAAAAGAGTGCAAAAAAGATAGATGGAGCAGTAAAAGTGTTGCAAGACAATATTCTTAAATAAACTATTGATAATTCTTTGTTCGGTGTGCAACACATGAGGTTATTACTTGATTCCTTTAAGGAATATTCTACGAGTTTGGAAGAGAAGCTGGAAAAGGAAATGACAAAGAAGGCCAATGATAAAAGGTTATTAAAAGTTAATGATGAATGTGGAACAACACATGGCAAGTTGCAAGGCAACTTGAAGTATGTTCAGAAATGTTTGGAAGAAGCAAAAGTTTTCTTTCAGTTTTGTTTGAAATGGCCTAATTCTACAAGGAGCATCAAAGATCAAATGAACTCTATTGAATCACAAATTTCTCAAAGATTTGGTATGTATGATCTAGTAAGTGATGCAGATGGTGAAACAAGAGAAACGATTGAGAATATGCATGATCAATTCTTTCTACTGCAAGAGCAAAAAGAGAAAATCATAATGCAATATAGTCAACTTTGAGATGTGGTGAGTGTAAAGCTTACATATTTGATTGTAGTTTTAGCTAATTCTAAGAAGGTGTTGTAGAAGAATCCAGTGCCCAATTCTCCGAATGAAGGAGCAGACCTCCATGTGCAACTTGAGAGTCAATGTTGTATGCTTGTCTTCACTAAGAAGGATTGGGAGGTAGCAAAGAAATAATGGGAGGAACATTTGGAAAATTTGAAGTGTCTTATCAGGGTATTCTACCCTTATCTAGTTGAATTGTACTTTATTTCTTTTATGCTTTTAATATACATATGCGAAAGTAGTTGCTAGTGCTACGGTACAACTTTTTTCATTTTTGGTAATGAATAACATTGTGAGGGGGAATCACATTGATGTAAATATATCAATAAGGGGGAGTAAAGAAAAGAAATGTAATGTCCCCTATCCTAGCTTGTCCTAGAATTCGCTTATTGATCACAAATTGCAACAAATTAGGGTTAGGGTTTCACCTTGTTAACTAAATATCTTTTAAACGAAGTAATCTTGGGTTGGAACCTTGCATTCACCACATGAACAACATTCCACAATATGGTATATCTATTTGTCAACATTAGACAATTATATCACATTTATAGATATTCAAGAAATAAACATATTAATACTAAGAGGGGGGACATGGAGGGTCCACTTGAAGTCATATGACAAGCCTAAGAGGTTGTATACCACAACTCTCCCTATTGGTGACTTGTACATGCTTTCCCCATGCATGCTACAACCTCAGAAGACACTTTTCCCATTTGTGGGAATGGACGGAGCTCCCAAGCGGTCTTGGCACTTCCACCCCTCCATGGCCCATCCTTTTCTTAGGATTGGGTGGACTTAAGTGGAATCTCTAGGCATGTACCGCTCTCCATAGGCCCCTTTCCCCAAGCGGGTTTTCAATCAGGTTCAAACACTTAGATACATTCTTATTTTTTGATATTAATATACAAAAATAGATATAAACCTTATGACTTCCTAATTATGCATGAAGAAAAGTATAAGAGTGACATAGAATAATACGTATAGAATCATGTTGATGTGAAATAATGGTTAGTCCATACATAAAAGAGCAGGTCGATACTTATGAAGATAGTTAACCAATCGACCAATCAATGCACATAGATCAATATCCTAAAGAGTAACTAAGCAATCCACATATATATAATTATGAGGCTATGAATAAAAGTAATGAACTTGGTTCATAGTTATGAAAAATAAACAACCAATGCAAATATATTAGATCACTGCGAATAAGAGTAATTGATTAATGCAGATATATCAGATTGCTGCTAGGAAGAATAATTAGTCAAAGCAAAAATATATTACAGAATGAATTATATTAAGTTGCAGAAATACACCTGATGGGAAAGACATTACTATCTCAGTATCTCCTTTGCTGATCTCTATCTCTTTATTGTTTGTTCTCCTTGTCAATGCATGAAGTACTAATTGCAAATGTACAATCAATCCATGCACTTAAGTCCTGATCGATGTTTTTCTGGAGTAACGAATGACGTGAATTATTCTAGCATTGCCTCTTGCTGATATCTATCTCCTTTTGTACCCTGCCTTCTCCCTTATGAAAATATACCTTCTTTTATATCCACGATATGGATGGGTCATAACCTTTCATTGTATTCATTTGGCAAGGGGCACAACTCTTGGTTTTATGTTAATTGCTTATAACTAATTAATTCTCTCCATAATCATTGCTAGGAATAATCAAATTCATTTAACATTATTCCTAGATAAAATTGCTGACGTTCCTCAGATGAGATCACTGCTAATATATGCTTACTTAATTACTTCCAGTCGTTGCTTACCATAAACATCATTTTTTCATATATTTCCTTTTATCGCTACACTTGATAAAATCACCTTTATTTGCCTTTGATGCTCTTAGTTATGAATCACTAACATATCTGATTTTATATGTATATTTTATATTATCATGTTATAGTAATAATAAAATATTAATTTTAATATTGTTATTTATATTTTATTATTTGATTTATTTGCATTTTAAAAGTTTGGGACATGACAGTCCACCCCGTTCAAGATTGCTTGTCCTCAAGAAATCACAACTGAGATCCTACATCAATCTTGTAGGTTCGTATTGCTCCTTCTTAGATTTTCTTTGATGCATTTAGGAATTGAGAATTTTGTGGCTAGTCTTGCCTGACTTAAGACTTCAATGATATCATTGGAGAGTGTTTGTTAGTATTCTACTAAAAAGGTTAATTCTATCCTCTTAAGTATAAGAACAATTTATTGTCTTGGGTACTACCTTTTCCCAATATCTCTCAACACAAAACCAAGAGTTGGAAATTGATGAAATCTATTATTTAAGACAAGCTTCCTCTCATTTCATTACCTCTTAGCTCATGGTATAACTTCCTAATCCAAAAAATGTTGGATCCTTAATTGTGATGCAAGGTCAATTGGTTATTTGAGTAAGGGATCTAGATGAAAAACTTCCTCAACTGATGTATACTTCATTTCACATAATCATTCAAGCCAAGTTTGAAGTTCACTTGGGAATGAAAAATAGCTTAAGACATCTTCCAATCATATATTTTCTTATCATTGTCTCATATGGTATAACCCTCTAGGTACACATTTTTTGGATAATATTTAAGAATATTACTATTAGATCGATCAAGTCAAAATTTTAGCATTTACAAGCAAACAATGGGGGGACTTGAATTTATAGGCTTACACTAATACCAAGTCTTGTTCCATCTTCCCAATCAATTGGTGGTTATTACTCCCAAGTTTGGTATGAAATTTATTTCCATGTCTTGGGAAGGAGTTGTTTTATTTAACCTGAGTCATTTAAACAATATGAATTTATTTGAAAGGTGAGAATGATCCTAGGAGTTGTAGGTTATGGATCCATAGTGTGCCTAACATGGATTTATGCAATGATCCTATTGTAGCTGGATTTGTATTGATTTTATCTCAGATGCTTAGCATTGTCCTTGATCATAAATCACAAATATATGAATCAAGATAAGGAGAGGCTAGGATGAAATTATTTCAAATTTTTTCTATACCACTAGTTCCCAACAAGTTGAGCTATCTTTATTACTGGGTGTTGGGTATGGATGATTGTTTAGATATTTACTTATTGTGTAGAAATGTTGTAAGTGAAGAGGCTTGAGTTTCTTTTAGCAATTTAAGATATTTCAAGGTTGAGTAAGGTAATAGGGGAATTTCTAGAGACCTTAGATTTCCAAGCAGCCTTTGGTTATCTACTTTAATGATTCTCTCTCCCCTATTTGTAATAGAAATCGTACATGGGATAACTAAGTTACATATTGTGGGTAGGAGTATACCCCAAGGTAATGCTTATCAAAAAATAGATACCGTATGATGTTAGTAGGGCATTTACTGCATTCTAGTTTTTGTACTTCAACACAATTTATGAACTCATTCAATATTCCTAGAAAACTTAACAATCAGGTTCTATACTTGATTTTGGGTTTACTTACTTCTTTCGAGCATCTATTAGGGGTGGGGTGAATCCATTGGATAGGTTCAATCCTTTATATCTATTTCTTGAAGGATTTTCTATCCTTTGTAGTTACCCTTGATAATCGTACCTCACTTCCAAGTTGATTGTTAGACTCATTTCCTATTGAGGGTTTCTTTATAAGGAGGTGGTTTCCCCTTTTATAACCTCATTTATGAGGGAATTTTAGTCTTTCCTGATTGAATAGTCACAATTTTACAAATTGGAGTTACATTATTTCACAAATCATAATTTAAATCTCTTGCAAATTTACTTGGGCTCTATTCTTAATTGGATTCTTCAAATAATGGTATGAATGAAATGCTCACCCTTTTTATACCACAAGTTTGGGAGAGTTTCACTTCAAATACTTACAACTCTTCATCATTTGGATAATAATAATTTGAATCTAGATAAGTTAATTTGCTTGGGCTTCTCACTCTAGAAGTATTTTGACAGAAAAGTTTTAACACTTCCATAATTTTCAAGCATAAGGTATTTATAAACATACATGGATGACATATTTGGCATGAAGAAATGCCCAAATGTACTTAATACATATAACATAAATACATATAAGATATGAAGTATGCATCTGGGGAATGGAGCATGTAATACACACTGTCTTGAACATGAAGCATACACTAGAACACATGTAGGAAGCATAAATCCTACACATGAGTACAAAAAATACATAAAGTATATGCATGAAGCATGAAGCATATATGCGAATAATACATGAAGTATACATATGAGTACATGAAGTCACAATGAATACATGTAAGTCATAAAGTATGGAATTAAATACGTAAGTTGCATGAATACACGTATACACATGAGTGCACGCAAGTCACAAGGTATGTAGTTTGCAAAGCATACACTTGAATACACGTAAGTCACTAAGTATTCACTTGAATAAACATAAGCCACAGAGTATGCACTTGAATACATACAAGTCTCAAGATATACACTTGAATGCACTCAAATGCACATAATCCACAAGGTATACACTTGAATACACATAAGCCAAAAAGTATACACTTGAATGCACTCGAATACATATGAGCCACAAGGCATGCACTTGAATACACATAAGCCACAAGGCATGCACTTGAATACACATAAGCCACAAGGCATACACTTGAATACACATGAGCCATAAGGAATGCACTTGAATACTCTCAAATACACATAAGCCATAAGGAATACACTTAAATACACTTAAATACACTTGAATGCACATGAACCACAAGGTATGCACTTGAATAAACTCAAATACACATAAGCCACAAGGTGTACACTTGAATACATATGAGCCACAAGGAATACACTTGAATACACTCGAATACACATAAGCCACAAGGAATACACTTGAATACACTCATATAGGAACCATGAATCATACACAAGATGGGATGAAAGATGCTCTAATACCACTATAATGTCCCCTATCCCAATTTTCCCTAGAATTTTCCTATTGATCACCTTGTTAACTAAATATACCTTAAATGAAGTAATCTTGGATTAGAATCCTACATTCACCACATTAAAAACATTCCACAATATGGTTATATCTATTTATCAGCATTAGACAATTACATCATATTTACAGATATTCAAGAAACCAACATGTTAAGACTAAGAGGAGGGACATAGAGGGTCTACCCGAAGTCATATGCCAAGCCTAAGAGGTTGTATACCACAAATCTCCTTGTTGGTGACTTGTACCTTCTTTCCCCATCCATGCCACAACCTCGAAAGACACTTTTCCCATTTTTGGGAATGGGTGGAGCTCCCAAGTGGTCTTGGAACTTCCACCCCTCCATGGCCCATTCTTTTCTTAGGATTGGGCAGACTTGAGTGAAATCTCTAGGCACACACCGCTCTCCCCAGACTCCTTCCCCCAAGCGGGTTTTCAATCAGGTTTAAACACTCAGATGCATTCTTATTTATTGATATTAATATATATCAATAGCTATAAACCTTATGGCTTCCTAATTATGCATGAAGAATAGTATAAGAGTGACATATAATAATACATATATATTCATGTTGATGTCTGAAATAACTATTGGTCCATACATAAAAGAGTAGGTCGATACTTATGGAGACAATTAACCAATTGACTAATCAATGCACATAGATCAATGTCTTAAAGAGAAACTAAGCAATGCATATATATAATTTTGAGGCTATGAATAAAAGTAATGAACCCAATTCATGATTATGAAGAATAAACAACAAATGAAAATGTATTAGATTGTTGCAAATAAGAGTAATTGATTAGTGTAGACATATCAAATTGATGTTGGGAAGAATCATTAGTCAAAGCATAAACATATAACAAATTGACTTATATTAAGTGAAAAAAATACACATGATGGGAAAGATGTTACTATCTCAGTATCTCCTTTTTCGATCTATTATTTTTGCTCCTTATCGATGCATGAAGTAACAATTACAAATGTATATCCAATCCATGTACTTAAGTCTTGATCAACACTATTTTGGAGTAATGAATGGCATGACTTATTCTAGCATTACCTCTTGTTCATATCTATCTCCTTGTGTACCCTACCTCCTCACCTATGAAAATCTTTTATCTCCATGATATGGCTAAGGGTCATAACCTTTCATTTTATTCATTTGGCAAGTGGCATGACTCTTGGTTTTATGTTAATTGCTTATAACTAATTAATGCTCTCCATAATCACTGCTAGGAATAATCAAATTCATTTAACATTATTCCTAGATAAAATTGCCAACCTTCCTTATATGAGATCGCTGCTAATATATGCTTAGTTAATTATTTCCAGTCGTTGCTTACCATAAACATTGTTTTTTCATATATTGCCTTTTATCGTTGTATCTGATAAAATCACGTTTATTTTCCTTTGATGCTCTTAGTTATGAATCACTAACATATCTAATTTCATATGTATATTTTATATTATCATGTTATAGTAATAATAAAATATTTACTTTGATATTTTTAAATTTTATATTGTTATTTATATTTTATTATTTGATTTATTTGCATTTTAAAATTTGGGGACATGACAAGAAATGTCTTTTTGGTACCCTTTGCCCTTAATGCCAAAGGGGGAGTAATTTTGGAGAAGTGTGTTGCCATTAATGACAAAGGGGGAGATTTTTGGAAACATGAGCATGATAGTGTTTGGATGACATATGTTGGAATCAAGGAACACTAAGAGGGGGGGATGAATCAGTGTTCTACAATTTTTAACTTTATTAATCTGATTCTGAAAGCACTTATAACATTCAACCAAAATAAATATGGATGAACATAAAACAAACAACCATAACACCATAACACAATTATTTTTACATGGAAACCTTGTTAGGGGAAAAACCACAGTGGAAGGCCAATCCACAATATTATCTGAGTATACTCAGAAATGTTTTACAGAATGGGAATGCACTTGCATTCAGGTACACTGCCTAGAGCTCACTTCTCAAAGGAAGACTCACTGTCTTACAAAATATTCAGATTAAATCCATCTGAGAAATTGAACTGCAAGAGTAGCATCTACTAATGCTTGATCACGGTTCCAATTAAGCACATTAATCGATTTCTTGACCTACTGTCTGATTCTGCTCTTTTGCTCTGCTTTGCTCTAATTCACATCACCAATCCTTTTATGCACACGTGAAACTATGCATAATCCTTTGCTATTCACAACATCCCAATATTCACATCTATCGATATTCAAAATGATATAACCAACCACTTATATATATCTGCCACTAAGGATTTAATCGCTACCTATCGGCTCCAACAAAAGTATTAAAATATTTACAAACTATCAGCTTGATCCATAGTTAATTCTTGATGTGCACCAACCAAATTCGGCCATAGAATAATAATGAATCAAATCAATATGATCAAACATGAAAATACTTAAACAATTGCTTCTCAAACATCCACAACGACTATATTCATCAAGTCAGATTTTATGCACTGATAAACAAAAAATTAATCAATCGGATCTTCTAACTTGCACACCAATGAATGCACACCTTGATGATTCTTGGATAAGATAGTACGCACACCAAAATATCTTCCCTGAGATCCACAATTCAAAATGATAATAGAAAATTGCATGTGAATCGATGAACATGATTATGTCGGATGCTCTGTTCTTGCTTGAATGTAAATTATAGAACTTCGATCTGACTTTCGGTATGAGAAAATTCCGACATGTGGATCAAATCACTGACTAGGGTTGCCATTAATGAAAATACCAAATAACATTTGCAGTGTCTCTTGCCAACAATCTCCCCCTTTGGCATTGATGGCAACACTTAGAGAAAAATGACTAAGTGTTGGATCAATACCAACATGAATACACTGCCACTCTTCAAAATTCAAAAACATAACTCCCCCTGAGATGATTAAGGAATTTTTAACTGTCCTATTCTCCCCCTTTGACATCAATGGAAAAGGCAAGAATCCACATATGAAAAATCAAACAAAACTGTTATGAACAAATTGCATATGTACAAATAGGCTTCTTCAACTTACATAAACTTGACTAATTCTGCAGAATTGTTCTTCAACAAGTTCAAACTCGTGTCCCAAACCTTCTTGAGACTCTCCAAGATAACCACATGAACACATAATAAGTAATATTGCATTTCTACAGATTCAAGATTCACTAGATCACTAACCGTCATAGCATCTTGTGCTTCCTTTAAAGCACTCAACATTGTTTCCATCTTAGGACCAATTATTCCTCTAAGCTCACAAACTCTTTCAACCATTTTACTTTCTTCATGCTTCAAGCTTTTGATCTTGTCAAGAAGGGATATTACTTGACGTTCTTGTTTTCCAACAAAGACAATTAGAGGATTGAATGCTTGAGTGATATCTGCTAACTGTTTTTCACAATCTTTTTAAAATCCTCTGTGAACTTAGATAAAGATAGACATGGTTTATAAATGTTACCACATTTAGACAAAGAACTTTGAATGTTCTTTATACAAGTAGATACCAAGGATTTATCCCTAGCTATCATCCCTTTCAATTTACCAGACCTTTTATCATCAAACTCCTTCTGCACCTTATCCTCAACTGATTTCACAAGGGACTCAAAATGAGTACTTACAACATTGATGAGTTTCTTCAGCTCGTCGGAGGAAGTACCAGATGGATCCTTAACATATGTAGGCATAATTTTCTCCAGAATACCAGATGCAAGATTTAACAACTCATTATCTTCAATACATGATTTCAAAATTTCTTCCCTTGCCTTGTTATGAGCGAATGAAGCTACCTTCATTTTCTGAATAGGGGATAAAGTGTCCAAATTGATAGGACCTTTGAGTAGTTCACAATCAAATTATTCCTATTGTTCTTCCAAAAACTCTTTTACTGCCTTAGCAGTGTCTCTTGCTTTCACCAAAATTTCCTTTATTTCAACCTTCTTTTCTTCAACCACTATTTCCTCAGCTACAAATTCTTGCTTGTCTTTAGGAATCTCAATTTCTTCAACTGAAACAACCTTAGGAGACTGAATCTCCATACGTACTTCTATATCATTTATGTCAAGAGGAATTTGAGTGTCCTCAACTGTATCTTCTTTTCCTTCTTCTGCTATCAGACCAAATGAAACATCTTCATCATGCACTTCTTCAAAGACAACATCAATTATGTTCCTTAACAAAACTCCCTTTAAAATTTTCTCTGTTTCTTTTTCCACTTCTTTAGTCTGACCAATCATGAGATTGTTTACTCTTGTTTTTCTCTTGAAATATTTCTTGGCACCATTCAGAATTGTCCTCATTTCCTCAATAGAAATTACTGGACATAAATCTACAAGAATTCGCTCTCTCAATTGCTCATCTTTAGTTCTTGCATTTAATCTTCTCATTTCCAGAATTTCATAAAGGCTTTTGGGTAATGCAAATATTATCTCAATAAGTGCCTTATTGAAATTATTCAAGTATTTTGTTGAGGCTTCCTCAAGAGTTCTTTGATCAACATTGCCAAAGGTATCATACCATTCACGAAGATGCCTAAGATTACCATCCTTAATCAATGCATTCTCCACTTGTTTTACAAACATACCTATTTTATCAATTTTCATCTTCTTCTTTACTTTCACTTCTTCACCAGAGGACTTATCTTTAGAGACTGTTGCTGCCTTTGTACCCTGATGCTTAATTTCTCTCACTCCTTCATTGGATTTTGTTTCTTCATCTTCATAAACAACAACATAAACTCTTTTGCTTTTTTCCTTCCTTTTTCCTTCCTTATCGGATGACTTCACTTGAGTTTCCACAAGACTTGATTTCTTTGGAGGACCGGAAAGGAAAGTGGAGCTTCTTGTAGATCTAGTTTGGGCAAAGGGTGCTACTGAACTAGCAGGTTCAGTTCTGGCTGGCTCTCCCGCTTCATCTCATTATCTCTTCCTTCTAGCTTCTCTCACAACTTCTGAGGATATACCCATGCTTTCTGCAAATATTTCCACTTCTTTTCTCACTCTTCTGACTATAATAGGTTTCCTTAGTTCATTGTGCACTTGTATATATTTTTCTGAAAAAGTACCAAATATTTCTTTTGATGGATCCCGAGGTTTGTTCAACAAATGTTCAACATAAATTTCCAAAATATGTTCCTCAACCTCATATCCCATTGGCATAATCTAGACTATTCTAGGATCTGCAACTTCCATCAGGCATTGATCAATGTCAACCATAAAATAGATAGTATCTTTGTACTTCTCCACAATAGATGTGGGAATTATTTCTCTAGCATGCATCATACTCTGAATTTTTTTGAAATAACACTAGATTGTAGTATTCTTTGTCTTACTGTCAACAAATCTGAACAAGATATCTCTAATTTGAGCAGCCACAGGTCTATCTCCTTTCCATTGTACTTTTTCAAATCCTGGAATTTCATTCATGAAGTAAAAGAATAAACACAACAATAGATTACCATACTTAAAGGAATTCTTATCTTTCTTGATTTTACCAAGATTTTCCATCAACTAGCTTTTGAGTAATTCACATAGATCATAATCTGCATTCTCCTTTACCATCTGATATGTTGCATAAATAGCTATGTCAGATACAATATTATCTCAACTAGAATGATAGATTTTATAACCAATGACCATAGATGCAAATATGACATCTACATCAATAATATCATCAATTGTCATAGCTCTTCTATCATACTTTGAACTGGTTGCATCAGTAACTATTTGATTCTTCACGGACTTCAAGATCGACAACCCACTGGAGGAATTTAAACCATTAACAACACTTATAGATTCTTTTATAATCTTAAAGGGTTGATTCAACCACATAAATTATGCATGAACTCTTCTCAAAATATATTGAACCCATTCACTTTCTTCAAACATGGGAAATTTTATAATCTACGTGAATTTATTGTCCTCTAGGGTTTTGAATTTAGATTTGACACAAAAATCCTCTCCTATAATGTGATTGTTGTACAAATTGAGTAGTTGCGAGCTCCCTAACTCTTCAATGTTTGCATGAATGTATGCCCTAATGTCTTCAATATGCAAGATGTCGTACGAAACAGATGAAAATGCACCTAAGGGCTCTTTCTCAACTTATTTGAAAGGATGCCACTTGAATTTTGCAAGGGGTCTATCCTTGATATCAACTACTAGTAGAGTACTCATTGCCACAAATTTACAAATTCACAAGTTTTTCCAATAAATACCTTTTCGTAGGTTAGGGGTTTGATCACCGAATTGCCTTCACACTTTTTTCACCAAATTTTGCCAAAGTTCGCTTGAGAGCTCTCCTAACTTCTTCTTCTCAAGGTGCAAAGTGACAAATAAAAAATACAAATGAATTTTTATCATTCACATACCTAAATTATTGTCGCAATAAATGATTTTTCCCTAACTCATTTGGATACCCTGTTTCCATACATTGTGAAAGATAACTCTTTTGCAGACCTTCAATTTAGCAAGAATAGTCTCTTTATCTATTTTAGCAGCATCTGTGGATCATAAATGCAATCAATGTACTCAACCATATCCTGGTACCAACTACCGACAAGTGGTTTGAAGGATTTTCTAGAAAACTCCCCCTAGGCCAAAGGCCATAGTCTAATTCCCAGAGGAATTAGTAGATCCAGATTTTGGTGCTGGTGCAGAAAAAATTTCTGCAACAAAGGGATTCTTTTTCACCCAGGTCTTCTTCATTTGATTCCTAATCTCACCTGTAGTGACTTTCCCTTTTCCCTTTTCATCCTTCTGCATTTTTCTTGTTTGATTTACCAGACCCTTTATGCTTCTACAAAATCTAGCAATGTGACCAGATTTTTTGCAATTGTAGCACACCACATTTCTTTGTCCAGACCAGTTGTTCCATTGATTTTCTCTTGATCTACACTAGTTAGCAATATGGCCAAATCTATTGCATGTATAACATCTGACATCTCTATAAAGCCGTTCATCATATTTATGCATTCATTTGACTTATGACCATACTTGTTGCAGTTAAAGCACTGATCAAGGAATGATGGACCATTTGAATTCATTCTACTTCTACATTGAGAATTCATATGACCAAATTTATTACAAAGAAAATAATAACCATTGAATCTCTGAGCATTAGGTTGTCTTACCGGATACCTTCTAGATTTGTTCATCTGATTTCCTTGCCTAAATCTCCTTTGTCCAGATTTGGAACTTTCTCCTTCCTCGTATCCAAGACCTCGCTTGTCACCTTCTATCCTTTGAATTTTAATCAGTTCATCAAGCTTGGATGAGCTAATCTTGAACTTCTCCTTGAATTCATTTGCAGTAGCAAGTTCATCTCTGAGGGCAACAACCTGTCTTTCAAGTTCTTCTTCATTAATTTTGGATTGCTACAATTCAAGTGCTAGATTTATGAATCCATCATTAATTCTATTGCATTCTTCATATTTCTCTTTCAAGGACTAAGAAAGATTCTCTTCATTCTTCTTTATGTCTTCAATCTCCTTGGTCATCCTCATCATAATAGAGTCCATTTCATGCTTTAGGACTGTATTATCTCTGGTAAGCTTTTCACATTATTTTGTCTTTTCCTTTAGGGCTTGACTCAGTTGTTCATCTTCAATGATTTTACCATCATTCTGCTTGATCTGATCACATAGTTCCCTTCTCTTCTCCCTAGACTTATTTATTTTATCTTTCAACGACTCAATGAATTTTTAAGCATTCATGAGGTTTGCTTTCAATTTCTAAACTTCAGATTTTGGCTGATCAAGATCATCTAGGGCCACCAAAAGTTGTTGTTGAAGACTACTCAAATCCATTGAATTAATTCCCCGGATCTTCCCCAAGCTGTCAACCTTCTTCCGAGGAACTACGCTCCGATACCAATTGTTGGTATCAAGGAACATTGAGAGGGGGGGTGAATCAATGTTCTGTAATTTTTAACTTTATTAATCTGATTCTAAAAGCACTTATAACATTCAACCAAAAGAAATATGCATGAACATAAAACAAACAACCATAACACCATAATACAAGGATTTTTACATGGAAACCCTATTAGGGGAAAAACCATTGTGAAATTCCAATCCATAATATTATCTGAGTATACTCAAAAATGTGGTACAGAATGGGAATGCACTTGCATTCAGGCACACTACCTAGAGCTCACTGCTCAAAGGAAGACTCACCATCTTACAAAATATTCAGATTAAATCCATTTGAGAAATTGAACTGAAAGAGTAGCATGTACTAATTCTCGATCATAGTTCTGGTTAAGCACATTAATCGATTTCTTGACCTATTGTCCGATTCTTCTCTTCTGCTCTGTCTTGCTCTAATTCGCATCACCAATCCTTTTATGCACAAGTGAATCTATGCATAATCCTTTTCTATTCGCAACATACACCAACTCTTCACATCTATCCATATTTAAAATGATATAACCAACCGCTTATATATATCCACCACTAAGGATTTAATCGCTACCTGTCGACTCCAATAAAAGTATAAAAATATTTACAAATTGTCAGCTTGATTCAAAGTTAATTCTTGATGCGCACCAACCAAAGTCAGCCATATCATAGTAATGACTCAAATTAATATGATCGAACATGAAAATACTTAATCAATTTCTTCTCAAACATCCACACTGACTATATTCATCAAGTCGGCTTTTATGCACTGATAAACAAAAAATTAATGAACCGGATATTCTAACTTGCACACCAATGAATGCACACCCTGATGATTCTTGGATAAGATAGTAAGTACACCAAAACATCTTCCCTGAGATCCATAATTCAAAATGATAACTAGAAATTTCATGTGAATCGATGAACATGATTTTTTCGGATGCTCTATTCTTGCTTGACTGTAAATTACAAAACTTTGATCTGACTTTCGGTATGAGAAAATTCTAATGTGTGGATTGAATCACTGACTAGGGTTGCCATCAATGACAACACCAAATAACATTTTTAGTGTCTCTTGCCAACAACATATAGTATTTTCATTGATGTCAACACATTTTATAAATGTAGAAGTGTTGGTATGGAGAAGACCAAATCTTTTGGAGAATTGTCTAAGTCCTAGTGTGCATATTATGCGTTCAAAGGAATAGTTTTGAAGTCCACATTGCTTTTCCATGCAAAATTTTGTCTTGTGCTTTTGAGGTGTTCATGGTGCATGTTGAAGGTGTTCATATCTAAATATTCAAGGTTCTATGTCTTCCATAGTTGAAGATATTGTTGAAAAAGTATAGCTAAGTTGTGATAGAGTTACAAGTGTAGAGTGCATGTTGGAATGCTCTACATTCCACTATGAATTAATATTATGCTATGAAGTTTTGAGGAAGTGTTGGAAGGTGTCAAATGTGTGTGCACTCGAAGTGGAAAGAGATTTGGTGGTCTTTGTTTTAAGTTTTGGTTGAACAAGTTGGTTTACTTCATTAGTTTTGTTATGCAGTGCCGACCTAAGGGTTTTGGGGTTGTGTGGAGTTGAATTATGTTAGGAGTGGATTCAGAGAGTGATTATAGGTTATTCTGACTTATTTTTGTGTATTACACATTTTGGTTTCCTTCATGAAATTAAGCTAATAGTTTTGGAATCACATGTTTCATCTAATTAGGCCAACCTAATTGATGGTTTGAATGTTTGGGTCCCATAATTTAAATGGTCTTAATTAAACCTTTAATTGGACCAAAATTTCATTTACAAGCCTAATTATTTGCAATTTCCAAAAGGAGAATTGTGATTTAATTAATGCATTTATCATTATTAACATCCAAAAAAGAATAGGTCCTAGAAATTTAGGTCAAGAACCATTCACCCTAGGGTGAATGTGTCCCTTGTAATTTCTAATTTCATAATTTAAATGATTTTTTGGCAGAATTTTTATGATCCCAAATTCAATTTCAAATTTTGGCTTGTAATGTTTAATTTTCGGGAAATTAGAAAATTGTCTATAAAAGCAAGGTCTTTTTATCAATTCAACTAGAGATTTTGTATGCAAGCATTCCTATAGTTAAGATTATTTTCAAAGTTTTTCAAGAGCATATTTCTCAAGAATTTGTTCTAGCATTCAAGATCTCAAGCATCATGTCAAATTTATCAAGCATCATGCATGTTTTTGGAGTTAACAGGGATGTAGGTTTCAAGTATTCAAGTATTTCAAGCATCAAGATCACATCATCAATCAAGCCATTCATGCAAGATCTAGACCTTGGAGGTATCTAATAAGTTGCAGTTCCTCAAGGGTTTCAAATCAAGGGTTTGGTGAGTTGCAACAATAATTGTTCATTCATCATTCCTTTCATGTTTCATTGTTTCAATTCAAGGTTAATTACCAAAATAGGGTTTGATCAAGGCAAACCCCTTATTCACCAAAAAAAAACATTTTTTCCCTCTTATGTATGTTTGTGTTGTAGATCTTAGGTTGTAGAAGGATTGAAGATCTATCAAAGAGAAAAAAATGGAAAAGCTATCAAAGTTGCAAAAGTTGTCAAAGTTGTCATCAATCCACAAAAAATCACCTATAAAATTTATTTTTGAACTTTAGACAATGAAATCCAGAGAATTCAAGAGTGCAGACATAGGACCAGAGAACCTAGAAATTGATTTCAAAAATCCCTACAAAGACCCATTCACCCTAGGGTGAATGAGTCTCATAGAACACTTAACAACTACATTTTGATGACAGGTACAAAAATACTAAAACATATCAGATCTTTCTGAAAGTTGTAGGTTTTGATAGATTAATGTTTAATCTTTTGATTTCATGTTTCACATTGCATTTTATGATTTATTTTCTATTTTTAGTCTTTCTCCCAAAAGTGTTGCTTTAGTAGATTTTCCTTGTCCACACACATAAAGGAAATTGCTATATCTTCCATAGAATTGACTCACCTTAGGGCTGAAAGTTAATTCTATCTTGGAGGATCTCATTTCCTGAATGAAATAGAAGAAAGATAGGTTCATCACACCTCCCATTTTATCCTTCTATTTATAGTAAATTGGTAATAAAGCCCCATTTTTTATGTTTTGGTGAACCTACACTCTTTTTCTATGTTTCAACTGTAAATTGAATGATATGCTTTGGATGAATGTTTAAGTTAATGAATTTTAGATAATACTTATTAACCCCCCTCTTGGTATTCTAGGTGTTCAACAATGTGCAGGTCTGAAAGATTTTGTTGGATGGTGGAGTGACACCTTATATTGAAAAGCTACATGGTTTTGATTTGTAGGTGTCCAAAGTATTTGTTTTTGGTTGGAAGAATCACACCCTCACTGTGAATGTCATTGAGATTCGAGTCTCTGAGGAGTTAAAAAGGATTTTTTTTGGGTTGTCTACTAATGGGAGAAAGATCTTCATAGGAAAAAAGGCAACTGATGCAACCATGGACATTTTATTCAAGAGGGATGAGCATGACAAACTAGCTAAAGTTTCCTCTAGTGGGTACAACAAGAGTTCCATCAAGCCCATCTGGGTTGATACTATCAAGAACAAGTTCGAGAAGAAGGATTTCAATGAGGATATTTATAGAAATAAGGTTGAGAACAAAAACATGATTTCTATCCTTGAAGAGGTGGCAAAGGATGTGGGCCTGATTAAGAATTAAAGAGTTTTGTATTAGAGTGTTAAAGGATAAAATTCAAAAAGTCCATCAGAATCTTGTGAAGGTGGTGCAAGTTGGCCAATCTTCTCTTCAAAACAATGCTAAGGGGATTCACAACTTGAATGAGAAATTTAAAAATTTGAAAGATGATGACTTGGTAGAGTTGTTGAAGTATTCTAATGTTGCTGGTGATGGGATGGTTAAAGGCAAAAAAGGATCTCAATCTTTTGGAGTGGGTCTCAATACTCGTACTCGGAGTCACTCCAAGAAACCCTTGGAAGTTCAAAAGAAAGAGTTGTTGGAGGTGGTCGAACTTCAAAACTATCTATACAAGTAGGAATTAGAAGCAACCAAGATTCTCAAGGACTTACAATATAGGCTATTTTTATTTTGTTTGTGTCTAGTTTTCGGATGGTATGGTGATGGTTGGCTTCTAGTTTGTTTTGTCTTTATCTTTGGTAGTGTCTCTTTTGTAAAGGGTTTTGGGTCCCTTCAAAACATCTTCTACCTTTAATTAAAATCATTCCAATTCATCATTAATAAATTTATTTGGGGTTAATATGCCAAATAATGTGTAGTCAACATGAAGGAACATCCAAATGTTTTCTCCTTTTAGGAAACCCCTTAGAGTGGAGAGATACATGTCATTAGATTTATTTGGGATTTCAAATTACCTAATCTAATCCCTAATGAAATTAGAAGGAAAATTATAAATTCCAGGAAAATAATGCAATGAATATGAAAGAGCACTTAAGGTATTTCATTGATGCCATTGATGAGTAAGATATAGAGGATGAAGATATGATGGTGAAGTTGTCTTTACATTCTCTAAAGGAAAATGTTAGAGAGTAATATATAAACCTTCCTTATGGTAGTATTGATTCTTGGGGAGGAGTTCATGAGTGTCTTTAGGGTATATGGGGATATAATTGATCCCAATTTTTTCTATATGCAAGATCACCACTACCAATAAGAGCATTAATGAGACTATAGTAGATTTTAAGAGCAAGCTCATTCTTTCCATGAGAAAGGTACCTCAACTATTAGCAAAATGGTGTCTTAACCTTGCAATTACATGAGGTTACTATTTATAGTAAGTTTACATTTAAGAATGGATTGATGCAAATTTTTCCCCAAAATCTTTGAATTGGCTACATAAGCATGCTCGTAAAGTTTCATTGCAAGATCATGTTTGGATTTGAAGATATTAAAGTTTTCATTTTTCAAAGTTTTAAATTCTAGTTTGAAGGTTATAGAGGTTGTTTTTGGGCCTAAAAGTGGTTGCGGCTAGAATTTCTAGTTATATATTTATAGAAAACTTCATGATGTTTCCAAAGGTTCAAATGGTTTGTCAATCGAACACCCAAATCAAAATTTATAGCCTCCAAAAGTCGGGTCTTCTAAAATGGGAGATGTAAAAATGTGCTAGGCACAAAATGAGTTGCAAAGGGGGAGTTACACATGGTATTGTGTGTTTTGACACATCATATACATCTATTATTGAAGATAATTATGAGTGCCACTTCTTAGGTGGGTTTAGCTCATGGTTTTATAATACCATTTAAAAATTTCATGCATTATATCTTCTATATATTAGGTGCATGAGATGGAGGTTGTGTATAAGAGTATTATAACTGCTAAGTTTCCTATAGATCTTTGGTTAGTGATACTCTTGTAAGAAACATTTCTCTATAATTATATTGTAATATTTTTAATTTTTGAATAATATATTAGGTGCAAATTTTGGAGTGGGTTTTTTCTCTCGAAAGGGTTTTACCCACGTAAATCAACATCAACATTGTGATATGAATATTATTTATGTTTATTTAAATTTAAATTTTTGTAATAGTTCAAATCTAAAATGTTTTTGTGTAACCATCCTCCCAAGATTAGTGTAGGAAATTGCTCCTCTACCTTAGCTTCCTTGCATAACACCTTAAGCTAAGTAAATATATGTCTTTGTATTGTATTGTGGTGCATTTGAATCAAAATTTGGGTATTGTTTGAGAGATAAAAAACCTCAAATTATCAATGAAGCCTATGCTACAAACATTAATATTGAAAGTTACACAAGGACATCTAATAATAAAATCAAAAGGTCTGATAAAAAAATTCACAAATTGATAGGGTTGTCATAGGTAGGCCACTTTCAAATAAAGAAAATTCTATAAGTTGATGTGAGTAGTTGAAGACCTATCATATAAATTAAAAAAATGAGAAGGGGTTTCCCCCTCATGGTGTAGAAAATATTTTCAATGAAGGATATAGGTTACAAAATAGGCCATTTAAAACTTACTAGTCTAAGTGACCACAACAAAATGATAGATAGGTTGCCTTAAAAGGTCAACTTCAAGCAATAAGATAGGGACTTACCATATTGGTTGAGGAAATAACAAGTAAAATTTTAGGAAATAATGTTATGGTGTAAGTCTTGTTTTCTTCGTCAAGATCCTTTGAATTGTGTTGTTTCCATTTTAATAAACTAGGATGAAATTTTCCAAATGATAGAGTTCTTGAGTAATACAAATAATAAATAAACCAATTAGATGTTTTTTCATATGACTCATTGGATAGTGAGCCTTGTTGTTGTAGTTTTGATTTGAATGATCAAATATTTTAAAATGATTGCAAGTTTGATCCAAATAAATATGAGTTTTTAGCTCATGAATTTGACAATTTGAAGGAATTAATGAGACAAAGATACAAGAGAACGAGGCCATCTGAATAAGACATAAAAACTATTATTTATTCTACAATGATGCATGTTCAAGGTGGTTACCAACTAAGAAATACACATGTGCTAGTGAAGAGGCAATTTTTTGATAAAATGAATATAAAAGGTCCTAGAGTTAATAGTGACAAACAAAGGGTGGGTTTTGAAGTTAACAATAGTGTCCCAACCAAGAAGATGGTGGAAAAGAAGAATCCAATACTTGAAAAAAAACCAAAAAGAAATGCATGCCCAAAGTTCAAAGCCAACATATACAAGAAAGCAATGATGTTGTTCCAAACCCAAAATTTTTAAGTGGCAAGGACACAAAGAGTGATAAAGTGGTGCATCCAAACAAACCAATTTGGAATAAGGAGATAGACAAGCAAAAAAGAGGTAAATTTTTTATCTCATATTCTAATTTACTCATGCTTGATATCCCTAATGTAAGCGAAATAATTGTGACCTAGATCTCAAAGTATAACCCTATTGGCATTGCACAGGTTCTAAATCAAGTCAAAATTTTATTGCCATTAAATGGGGATCTAAGGATCCCTAAACATTTAGATAAAGTCTTATTTGTCATCTCAACTACAAGAGTGTCTGATCAACCTACTGATGTTCCAAACAAGGTAGAAAATCAATTAGGAAATGAGGCAATCATTGAGGTATACTTAGGGGCTTCTATTGTAGAAAACAATTAAGTTTGGAACCATTTTATACCACTTTAGTAAACAATGGGTGGCTGCTCCATAATTTCATGTTGGATTCAGGTTTTTCCAAAAAATTCATGCCACTCCAAGTGATGAATGATCTTGGTTTGTACAAGTATCAAAGTCCTATAGAATTTTTTTTTCCATGAACTCAGTGGAAGTGAATGTTGTTGGGGTGGTAAACAATGTAGCAATCTAACTATCCATGTACCTTGACAAGACAATTTTGATGGATATAATCATTGTTGATTGTTCTCCTAAATGGGACATGTCGCTATCTAAACAATGGGAAGTGTATATTGGAGGAAGTATATAAATAGATATTTCTTATGCTACTATTCCTTTACAAGGTGAAAATATAAAGTTGCATAGGGAATAAAAGGTGCTTGATAACATTGAAGACAATTATAAGTTCCTTAATGAGAAAAAATGTTTGACATTGATATAGATGATTTCATGAATTATTGTGATGACCTTGAGGAGGATAATAATACCCTTATTGTATCCCTTGCTAATGAAAATAGTGTTAATGCTCTTCGAACCATATTTTTTGTTAGAGCTTGCTCAAAAAAAGGCTCAAGTGTTGGGGTTGTTCTAGTTTCACCTAATCGTGAAATTTGTAATTTATCTTTTAAGATGACATTCCAATGCACAAATAACATAGATAAATACTAAGCTCTCTTGGTAGGTTAAATATTCCTCAAAAATATGGATTTGTATGCTTGATAATCCATGGGGATTATAAGATTATAGACAACATGTGAAGAATGTGTATGTAGCTAAAGATAACAAATTAGAAGCATATGGAAATGTCATTTGCAACAACATGGATTTGTTTGATGTTATAGGTAATGAGTGGATTGATAGGTTTGAGAGTGTGAAAGATGATATTCTAGAAGTTGAAACATTAAGGTGTGATGTAGAATTAGATCTTCCTTTTAATTATGAAGATCCTTAGGAGGTCTACAATACTAGATGATATATGCATCTAGCATGTGTTTATTGATAATTAACATATATATAGGTTTATGAATTATATGAATAAATTTGAAAATTAGTTTGATTAAGTGTAAAAATATGGTGGAAACAAAAGAGGGAAAATAAACTCTTTTTGGGTATGAAATAGTATAGTTGAAAATAAAAACAACTCCCAAAGGATTAGTTGCACTATAAAAATATTTGATAGTAGAGACTACTATAGTAATATGAGAAATCTTATTCATGATAATGATGTTGAAGGTGTAAAATATATAAGAAAGAAAATCCAAATATGGTTTACATTGGTTAGAGGCTAAACTATTTAAGAAATAAATTCTACCCACTTCATTGAGGAAGTTCAAAAAAATATTCCATGGTCATGTGAATAACATCAAGCTTATTGATAGAGAAGATGGAGAGAGGGAGTCGTAGCAGCGGGAATGGAGTTTCAAACTCTATAGCAGGTGGGGAGGATGAAGATCCTGAGGATGATGATGGTGATGGAGAGCGAGTTTCTAGCTTGTTGACACTCATTGAGGTCTAGTATGAGACTGTGGATGCCTCCCTTTTCTTGGATCCATTCTTGGGTTTGGCTTGCGAAAGTTGTGGTTGTTGGATTTTCGGGGTAGCTTTTTTGCTCATGCCTGGTTCTAGGGTGCGGTGGATGCTTGTTGGCTCCTTGCTACTCGAGAGCGATGGTGGGGCTCTATCTTTGGTGGCTCTATTTCCTTCTGGTTTCTACCCTGGGATGATTGACCATAGAGGTGCGATGGGTGTGGATGGGAAGATCATGGAGTTTTTGGTCTTCTCTTTCATTTTGGCTCCTTATGCTATGGCTGTGGTTTGGGTTCATGAGGTGTGGTGTGTGCTTGGGAGCTCTTGGGTTTCTTGCCTTTGGTCTGTTGGCTCTACTTCAGTGGTGCTTGCTAGAAGTAGGGTATGCTTGGCTTCCCTTGCTATTCTGGATCAACCTTGGCTATTGGTGGTGTTAGAATTGGAAAAATATCACATTTTCCACTAGCCTTCATTCACATACCATAAAATTTTGCCTCACCTTAATTTTGTGATCAATACAAATTGTTGAGATTTGTGTGACCAGATCCATATTTTAGCCCATGATCCCATAAATGTGGCCTTTTACATACAAACACTTCCTTGGTCACAATTGAGTAAAATTACAAGACAACTGATCCTTGTCATGAAAGGGGTTGGTATCCCCGATATCTACTTGTTTTGGAATTCTCTTCCTCATTCTGCAAGTTCCCTCTTTTTTTTTTATTGCCATTTGTCATTTCATCATCCAGCTCCATTGTCACTTCCTAACGAGCCAAAATATAGCAGAGCTGCTTCTCATGTCATGAGTATTTGGTACATGTTTGGAAAATTGTGATATGTGTATATTACCAATAAACAAGTCATGGAGCCCTTCATTTGAACATTTTATGTGATATCGAGAAGACATGAAATGGGTCACAATGATCAAAAGACCCCAAAGATAACAAGACTGCATAATCGAGAGGACAATGCCTATTGTCTCACCGATGAAGGATTATTGGCAAGAACAAAGCAATCAAAGTGAAGTTTTCAAATCATGTCGAGCTCCTAACTCGCATCGATGAAAATATCATTGGCAAGAAACATGTCTTCTTTCACCAATGAAGAAGAAGAAAAAATATCAAAGAGACTTGTACAGTCAGAATAAATCACTCAGATCTCACCAACCTTATGGGTCACACCGATGAAGGAAGTTTGGGGGAAAGTCTTGCTGATTCATTTGAGTGAATGAACCGATAGAGAAAACACATCAGGGAGACTAAAGACATCAGGATGATACTCTATTCTCTCAACGATGGTTCTAGTCAAGCCTATGGGAATAAGAATGGATCACTATTCATTAGAATGACACTGTGCAATGATTGAAAAGACTTCTAGTGGTCCAGACCACTTTGACATCAGGGAAACTTTAAAATTTTCTCCCTGAAGTAAAATAAGTTGAAGAACAAGAGATAAGGCCATTACACAACATCAATGAAAGTATTCAATGGTCTTTCCAATTAAATAAAGAACTAAAGGCACATTTCAAATCAAAAGGACATTTGGTTATATCTTGGCAATCAATTATAAGTGTATAAACAAAGATGGAACCAAATGAAGAACACAAATCGGCCCGAGGTTAGGAAAGTTTCACCGATGCAATCTTTAGTGTCGCTTTGACATTTCAAATTTTGAGAGGACCGTTGCATTCAATTATAGTGGTGGACATTAATGGCTGCATGAATGAACTCCATATGAACATTCATAACCAACAAATATTAAAACAAAAGGAATTTTCATGAGTTGCAACAAGCAGAGATGAGAGGCTAAGCAGAAGTCGAGGAATTCGATATGCTAGAACAAACAAGTAAGCATACAGAGTACCCCTATAATTGACAATTCAAAATTCAATTTGGCCATTGAGTAGAAAGTATAATGGAAGGATCAAGTTTTGCAACACCTAAGGGAAAGAAACAACCGGCTAAGGGTAGCCAACCCAGAAGTAAAAAACAAAAAACTGAAACCGGGTCTGAATAAAAAATAAAGGAGAGAAAATTGAACCAAGATCTTATCAAATAATTACCCGGTTCAGGGCCAAAGTCTAGGAGGTCTACACAACTATGGGCCAATGTAGAAAAAAATGAAGACAAATGCAAACATATAGGGGATGCATGGACCCCTGTTAGAGGATATGAGTTATTCATGTTCCACTATTATCGAAGAAATAGGTTTGAACCAGTATGCAATCCCTAGAACTTCAATTTGGGAAAACTAGTTGTTCCAAATGTATTTGTGAATGTGGAACTTATGAAACTCCTGGTTAAGAATTACAACCCTGACCCAAAAGCTAGCTGCGACCCGCAACATAAGCCTTTCATACATGTATCTAGGACTACAATTTCTGAAGTTTTTATCCTAAGTGACACATGTGATGAACCAATTGTACATGAGGGTTTGGAAAGGGAGTATTGGAGGATGAACACTACTTATAAAGGATGGATATTTCCATTACATAGACCTAGTAAATATGGAAACCATGTTCCACTTGATGAAAATGATGAGCCTCCTTTTCATGTCGATTTATTTGACCCCTACCTAAAACACACATACTTCTCAGTGTGTCAAGTATTGGGGACTGAAGCTTCTAAATTCATGTCAATAGGACCAATGGTGATTGAAATAGATATTTAGTGCCATGATGCAAGACCATTCGATTATGCCTCTCACATTTGCAAGGGGATTGACACAGGGTTAATGGTGATAAAAAATGGATCTCCCACACTGCACTTCAAGCATTATCCTATCCTCATGCATATGATATTATATTATGGAAAGGAGATAGGGATGTGGCCAGAAGAGTTGAGAATTACACAATCTGACAAGGAAGGTCAACTATTACCAGTACAATTGTGGACCGCTATTTGGGATAGTAGATTTGTGAATTCTAATTATGTTCATTTTGAGGAATATTTTGTTAAGGTACTATATAGATTTTTTAATCACCCATGTGATTATTCTTTGACTGGTGAGGTTAAAATATTTCTAAGGCCCAAATATTTCAATGAACATACAACTATTCATCACAATTGGGGTGATTGTTAATGTTATGTTGATGCCACCATGATTATGGTATATGGTTTTGAGGATACACCTTTTCTTCTACCAAAAACAGTGTCAAAGAGGATTGCATACCTAGAAATTGTTAGACAAATGGATTATTCAAGTGTTATGAATCTGAGTGCCTATGAGAAATAGTCGTTCATGCCAAGCACATTATGCTTTGGAGATTTTACCGTGTTGTCAAAAGAAGGGTATGACCTAATTTTAAATAAGCTATCACATTTCAATTTGAAGAAGGCTCCACCAAGAAAGGGATTTGATCCTAAAGGATACATTGATTTTTCTAGAAAGAAAGTAAATCTGGGTGGATATGTTCACGTACCCTATCCACATGATGCCATTATCAGGAACATGGAGGAATCAGAGGCATAATTGTCAATTGATGAGTACAATAGGAAAACTGAACAAAGGATGCGGGAATTGCAAGAAGCAGAAATTTTGTCCTCCACTGGTGAAGAATGTTCTGATGAAGGGGAGCCATGAGGCCAACCTGATAAAATCCTTAAAATGAGAATTGATGAGCATCAAGCTCCGAACAGGGAGAAAGAAATTGAAGAAGGTTCTGATATAGATACAATGCAGCTAGCCTATTTAAATCTTTTGTTTCTGATGATGAATTTATAAAATATTCTGAATTTAGATCATTCTTCTACAAACGAAAAGGGAAATCAATAAGAGAATTTGTCTCAGATATTACACCTAGCAATGAATCCCAATTGTTTAACACCTTGAAATTAAATGTGGAAAGTGAGATGAAGGATATGACTCTAGAAAGAGGAAGGAAATTACTGGAGGATTCTGGTGTAATGATTTTTCCTGGTTTGGATTTGAATTCAACTCTTGTCTTTGCTAGTTTTTTGCATGATAATGGTGCCACACATAAGCTTAGTCTAGAAGGGGTTACAAAAGTGTACATAGGATCAACATATAATCTTAATGAAAATTCTCTCATGATTTGGGCCCTGTATCCCCCACACAAGAAATCTATGATCATTGACACTAAGAAGGCATTTGGCCATGTAATGACATTGAAGGTAGGAGAAATTGATCCTATGGTCACTGCTAACATTGGAATTAATCTATCCAAATTAAGTAAAGCACAGATCTAGGTGTTGCTCAAGGAAAGAGACATGTACAAAATGAACAATGAGAAGATGCTTAAGGAAAATGATTTCCTGAAGGACATGGTAAAAAATACACTCAAGGGATCTACTAGATTACTAACTCAAGGGGAAAGCTCTCAATCAAAGGATAAGAGTGAAGAATCAAATGTACATACTAAAGTAAATAAAGCTAGATTTGATGCACTCTCTGCAATATTCCAAAAAAGGTACACCAACCTAATGGTTTGGATGAAAAAGTTTAGGGTGACCCATTCCATGGGCTATGTTGCAATACAAGAACATAAAAGGATAAATGACTGAATTCAGGAGAAAATACAGGAAGAAAAAAAGAAAGATATTTTTGACAGTGGAGCCATCACAGCTGCTGAAGATATTATGAGAAACACAAGGAATACTATAATGAACTTCAAGAAGATGCGAAGGGGATCACTGATGCTACGAAGGAGGGAGTTCCTAGACTATTCAAAGATGATGGACATTTTAAAGACCAGAATGAGAGGATGAAGGAGTGCGTATTGATGTTACATGGAGCCTTGGAAGCAGCCAAGAGTGAGGAATCAACGCTAGATGAAACATGTGAGCACTTGGAGAAAATGGTGATCATGGAGATAGCTGCAAGGAATGCTTCATAAGATGCTGACACTCACTTGAGACAAGATTATTTAGATCATATAACAAAAGTTCATGTATGGCTCAGTAGAGCTTAATTTTTTATGTTTAATTGTTGTTAATTCCAAAAGACACTTTTGAAGGGGTATACCCTCTTCAAGATATTGATATATATGTTCAACTTGTGATGATTAAAATGATCAAGCCATCATATCATATTAGAATAGGCATAGTAAGAAGATAGATTGCAAAATATTGTTCATCCATTTCATATCAAAAACTCTTGTTATAATGCATATTATTCGAAGGTAAATACAATGGAGAAGGTTGTGCATCAATATTGATTTTCTTTCAAGTATTCAACAGTTGTGTGGATTTATCTGCTCACATGTTATTTAGTTGTCTCTAAAGTGGTTGTTTATGTTGTTCTAGTTAAGTGTGTG
Organism: Sequoiadendron giganteum; assembly: GCA_007115665.2. NCBI lineage: Eukaryota > Viridiplantae > Streptophyta > Pinopsida > Cupressales > Cupressaceae > Sequoiadendron > Sequoiadendron giganteum. Next base: position 373,866,352 of record CM021106.1, read on the forward strand.
GATATAAATTTGATTTGACAATGCACATTTTTTGTAGTTGTGTGATATTTCTGATTGATGTGCAAAATAATTAAAATTCCTCTTAAGAGTTTTTTTTTAAATAGGTTCCTGTCTGGATTAAAGTCCTTTTGGAAGGATCATCTTAATTGGTTTCCCTTCACAATTTCATGGTAGCATAAGGGGATATCACTAGGATCACTAAGAAGAGTTCAAATAACTAACATAATGGCATGTTTGCACAATGTGCAGACATTTAAAGTGTCCAAGTGTTCGAGTTAAGCTAAAGAGTAAACCTGTCCATTTTATACAAACCTGTCTCCATAATCATCATCCACATTTTGACTCTGCTCACCCAAATAGTATAGGCACTGGTCATCTTAAATAGAATTTATTCATCATCAATAGGAAGCAACAATTGAACCTTATATCTACTTCACTCCCATCTGCCATTGTGATTAGATTATTTAGATTAAATATCAAAACCTTCAAAATCTGCCATATCACTCAGGTACACCCACCTAGGTTTAGTAGAGCCTAAAGAGTAGGAGGTAAGTAACCTTATTTTCCTCGTTCGTTAGCCAAGAGTGTACTAAGAGACTTGCACACTCTTAAGGTTCCAAAACCTTCACTTTTGAGACCTAACAGATTGACGACTCTACTAGGGATAAGCCAATTCTAAACCCTAGCCTTCCATCATAGAGTCATTCCAAAATTTCATAGTAAATTAAAGGCTCCATTGGGAAAGAACAAAATAATTTTCCTACTTATGAAAAGTAGGTGGAAACTCTAAAGGATTTGTATGACTGATAAATAAGTATCATATCAGAAAGGATAGACAATAGACACTAGAGATATTTTATATCATCCAAAATGAATGGAAGAAGATATTTGCACCAGGAGAGTCCTAATAATAACAATGTTAGGTGGAGAGATAAGCATGGTTCTCCTCATGGGAAAGGTAACACAAGTAAGGGTGAAACAACATCTAGACAACCCAAAGATAATATGAACACATCATAGCAACCCTTCACCACTTTTAATTCTCCTTTTCATATTGATGGTGGAAATATCTCAACACCACCTGATAGAAACAATCTAAATGTTAGTGTCCTAAGTTTTCAACCGAATCCTCAATAGGAAGAGAAGTTCAGAGCCCGAGCTAAGGAAGAGAGAAAATGAAGACAAGAGGAATATAAAAGGGGATTCACATCACAAAAAGGAAAAGAAAATCAGGAGGGGTGTGCTGACCATGTTGTTGTTGATTTTAATAGTATGTCTAACCAAGAAATGGAAGCACATTTGTAATGGAAGAGACAACAACTTATAAGAAAACAACAGATGATCCAAGAAAGCCTGAAGATAGATCGACAAATGGCGCAATTAGACATCTAGGCACAAAAGCTGCCAAGATATGTTCCTCTACATAAACAAGGTGGAAATGTTAATTCACAAGGAACATCTCAGATCACAGGTGCTCCAGGTACTTCAAGGGTACCTCACAATGCAGGTGGTAATCCAAGGCAACATACCTAACATAATATACCACCACAAAGATCACAACCTCAAAATACTGGCAATGCCTCCCAATACTATCCACCACTAGGTCAGCAGTATGTACCATATAAGAATGTACACCATTAACAACAACACAATGTTTATCATCAGCCTCAATAAGGATACCAATACCATCCCAATCCACCACCTTTGAATTTTCCTCCACAAAACCCTATAAGTAGATAATTTGATTTGACAGGACATCATTTATATCTATACCCAATGGACAACAATTGGAGAAATATGGTTCCTAAATTCAATGGGAATAATGTGATATCAGCTAAAGAACATATCAAAAATTTCAATGCTTTCATACAGGCTATTGGTATGCAATATGAGGATGTAAATATGAGACTATTCATGATTTCACTAACTGAAGAAGCGAGGGATTGGTTCAATAGTTTACCTAATGTTTCAATTAATTCTATAGTAGACTTTCAAAATCAATTTCTAGAGCAATATGGGAATCAATGTGCCCTTGAATTTTCCCTTCATGAATTAATAAGTATTCAGAAATACCAAAATGAGTCGGTCTATGATTTAAATCAAAAGTTCTCCAAAATATATAACAAAATACCACAAGGTTCCAAACTAATCGATCCAACAGCCTTAACTATTTATTTGAAGGATTTTGATCCTAAAACAGGGTATGAACTCAGAAACAGATGCCCTAGAAGTTTAGCTGAAGCACAAAAAATAGCATTGACCATTGAGAATAATATAAAGGTTGTAGGGATGACTGGGAAAACGGATAACATTAGAGTTCCCCAAAACTTTAACAATCCCCAAAATAAGTAGGAGGATTCATTTAGAAATGAATGGCCTAGATTTCATGATATACCATACAACACAAATTGGAAAGATGGAAAACCCATAACTGACAGACCCAAGTATAAAGAAAATCATGACCCCTTAAAGAAAAAGGGAGCTTATATGGTAAATAACAACCCTTGGTGTCAAGTTTGCAATTTGCCTGATTCCTCAGATCATTGTGTTGTAGCACAATCAATACAAGAAGAATAAATGCCATATAAAAACAAAGAGAAAGATCATACAATATACTTGACTTCACATACCCTTCATCCAGTTGAACATGAGTATTCATCCTGAGGAGATGAAGGCTATGAGTATGATGTGAATAATCAGAGATGTAACATTCACATGGTAGAAAAACATGTCTTCTTTGATCAGAAGAATGAAAGAAGTGATGAATCAAAACCTCCTTACATACCTCCTAATTCAAATAACTCAAGATGGAGGAGGCCAACTGAAGAAGAGATCAAAGAGTTAACCATTACTATAGTAGAACAAGCAAAAAGCAATTATGGGTTAAGAAACAAAATGATAAATGCAGATGAGGGCACTCCAAGGGGATTATTTATGAAAGAAAAGGGGACAACTTAGGAGAAAACAAATAAGGTGGAGAATACATAACTCAATAAGAATGATAAAAGACATGTTCCCAAAAAGGAAGACAAAGAATTAAAAGGAAAACATAAGCATGGTGAATCTGATAAAAAAGAGAAAGAAGAAAACAAAGGAGATTCACTGGAACAAAAGAAGGTAGCCAAAATAGAGAACGCTTCTTCATTTGACTCCACACAAGTGTTGCCTTAGGTGAAGATGTTTGTGCCACTATTGGAAATGATAAAGATAAAAGAATATAGAGACAATGTTATTCAACTAATATCCAGTGGAACAAATAAAAACAAAAACTTGGAAAATAAAAGCAATAACAGGCAGGGAGATATAAAAGTCCCTTAAGTTTGTCTTGGTGACACATTGATGAATCCACCACAAGTGGATCCATTTTTTTATCACACTACTCATAAACAATATAATGGTGAGAAATTGCATGATTGAATCAGGAGTTGCTATTAACATCATGCTAGTGGGAGTCATGAGACAACTTGGTATGTGGTAGACATTACTGGTGGTAAATGTTATGCTATGGATAGTAGGCCTATCCTGGTGGTAGGAATCATGAAGGATGTAGAAGTGAAGTCAGCCACTTATCCACAAGCAACATACATAATTGATATAACTATAATAGATACACCCCCTCAATTTAGAATGCTTCTATCAAGACAATGGACTGCTTCAGTAGGAGGGAATGTGCAATTTGATTTGTCCTGTGCCACAATATCAATAAATAGTGAAGAAGTTGGATTGTATAGAGAACCAAGGGTAAACCATACTATGGAATATGTTGATCAAAATCAGATGAATTGCTTATGTGATGTAGACTTGGGAAGTTTCAAAGTAGAACATTCACAGCCTGAATTGTTGAACAATGATCCAATTGATAGGGATTTTTCCAAGAATGAGCATGGTGTATGGCGAATGCATTTTGATGGAGCATGTTGTAAAGAAGGTAATGGAGTAGGAGTGATTTTTCTATCACTTGAGAGTACATTATTCAAATATTAATTCTTATTGAAATTTGAATGCATGAATAATATAGCAGAGTATGAGGCCTTGTTGATTGGATTGAACATGGCTGTCACACACAAAATAAAACTGCTGATTGTTTTTGGAGATTCTGAGTTGATCATCTCACAGGTAAGATCAAAATATGCTACAAAAAACAAAAGGATAAAGCAGTATAGAAATGTTGTATGGGACATTACTGAATTACTCAATGCCTTCTCTATTGAATGGATAGATCAGTCTAGGAATTTAACGGCAGACTTCTTGGCAAATGTAGCTCTGAAGAAAGATGATGTCACTTTGGTAGGGATTTCATAGGTTGAACTTAAAACAAGACCTGCAATCCCTGATAACATCTATAGTTGGAATTTTTTTAATGATGATACTGATATCATTAAATTCTTACATTGCATTGATCAGTATGAGACATAGGAAATTGATTTTAATGCATTTGTGGAAGAAGTAGATGGCAAGCAAACTATATTTGGAAAGGAAAATTTTCAGCTCAAGAATAATTAAATTCCTAAGGGACTTGTGGCATTGGAGAGAGTGTATGATGGAAATGACCGAGCCCTTATGAAACAAACACCAGTAAGGAGGGAAGACACTGAAGAAATCAATTTGGGCATTGAATTGGCACCAAACAAGGTGTATATTGGAAAAAGGATACACCCAACAATCAGAGGGATTTTGATTGCATTACTAAGGAAATATAAGCACGTATTTGCATGGTCTTACGATGATCTTAAGGCTTATAGAGAGGATTTGTTCCAACATGAAATCCCATTGAAACCAAATGCAAAGCCTTTTAGACAAAAACAAAGGCCCAACAATCCTACCTTAGAACCTAAAATGCATGAGGAACTTATGAAGCTCAAGGAAGGGGGTATCATCAAGCCTATCAAAAATTCATCTTGGGTCTCTAATTTGGTGCCTGTTAGAAAGAAAAATGGAGATATAAGGCTCTGTGTAGATTTCAGAAACTTGAATGCATCTTCTCTTAAGGACAACTACCCTCTCCCAAACATGGAGGATATGCTACAGAGGGTCACAGGATGTGAGCTGCTATCCATGATGGATGGATTCTTAGGCTATAACCAAGTGAAAGTTAAGGAATTAGAGCAATACAAAACAACCTTCACCACACCATGGGGAACATATGTGTATGTCAGAATGCCATTTGGACTCACAAATGCCGGTGCAACCTTCTAGAGGGCTATGGATGTTGCATTTACTGATCTAATTAATGCAATCATGGTGGCATACCAAGATGAATTGACTACATATTCAAAGAAGGTAGAAGACCATGTTGAGCATCTAGAATTTTTTTTTATCAAAGCTATTGAGTATGGTGTTTCTTTAAATCCAAAAAAGTGTCGTTTTGCAATTACAGAAGGGAAACTATTAGGGCACATAGTATCCAAAGAAGGAGTAAGGATTGATCCAGAAAGGGTGGAGGCCATATTTGACAAGATTCCTATTCCTAAGACAGTTAAGGCCATCCTATCCTTCTTTGGAAAAATCAATTTTGTGAGAAGATTTGTATCAAACTTTGCTGAAATAGTAAAGCCAATATCAAAGATGTTGAAGAAGGTACAAAGATTGATTGGATGGTTGAGGCTATAGATGCATTTGTATCCATAAAGAGAGAAATTAAGGAGGCCCTAGTATTGAAATCCCCTGATTTCAACAAGCCTTTTCAATTTTTTTCATTTGCATCCTATCACACCATTACAATAGTAATATTACAAAAAAATGATGAGGGGTATGAACAACCTGTTTCTTTTTTTAGAAAATCCCTTCAAAATGCAGAATTGAATTATGATATTACAGAGAAACAGGCATATGCATTAGTAAAAGTTGTCAAAGCATTTAGATCATAACTGGTGGGAGCAAAGGTGAGAGCTTATGTACCCAAAATTGCAATAAAAGATGTGTTTGTACAAACTGAAGCAACAAGCTATAGGTGCAAGTGGATAAAAATAATCCAAGAATTTGACATTGAGTTTCAAATCACTAAGCTTGTAAGAGGACATGGACTAGACAAATTAATGGCTGAAACGAATATTGAAGTTGCTCAAGTGTGCAATTTGAATGATGAAGATAACATGATTACTAGTATTGAGCACACACCATGGTACAATAATATTGTGTACTATCTTAAACACATGAAATGTCCTAAAGAATTTAATGATAAGAAGAAAAGGACACTTAAATTATAGGCTTCAAAATATGTGTTCATGAAAGGAGACCTCTACTGGAAGAATAGAGATGGTGTTTTTTTGTTGTGCCTAGATGAAAGTTAAGCAAGGCATGTTTTGAAGGATATGCATGAAGGAGTGTGCGGAGGGAATTTCCTAGCAAAAAATACCACACATAAGGTGTTAAGGGCAGGATACTATTGGCCTAGAGTTTTTGATGATGCTTATGATTATACTCAAAAGTGTGAAGCATGTCAGATTTTTTTTGGGAAATTAAAGTATCAAGGAGCATTGCCTTTGAGACCTTTGCAATTTAAGGCTCCATTTCAGCAATGGGGAATTGATTTTATAGGAGAGATTGCAAAAATATCTAGTGGAGGACACAGATGGATACTGGTAGCCACATATTACTTCACGAAATGGGTAGAGGCTATACCTACTAAACAAGCAAAAAGAAGGGTTGTGACAAAGTTTCTATTGGAGAATATTATCACTAGATTTGGGGTACCAGCGGGAATCATAACTGATAATGAGATGTGCTTTAGGTCAGATGAGTTTAAGGGATTTTTCCAATCCTATGGTATAATGATTTCATATTCTTCACCATATCATCCACAGGAAAATGGGAAAACTGAACCCAACAACAAGAGAATCATAAAGATCATAAAGAGAATGTTGGATAATAACAAAAGGGCTTGGGATTCCAAGTTGAGACTATCCTTGTGGGTAGATAGAATCATTGTGAAGAAGGCCATAAGGAAATCACCCTTTGAACTTGTGTATGGGACTCAAGCTAGGCTCCCTTTGCATAATTTGTTACCAGTATGTAATTTTATCTTGAAAGAAGATTTAGAGGTTCTTGAACCCATGGAGGAAAGGATGGAGGAATTAATGGAACTTGATGAAGCCAAGAATCAAGCTCAACAACACAATAAAAATTTTTTTGCAAATGAAATACCTATATGACAAAAGGGCCAAAAATAGAAAATTTGAAATGAATGACATGGTTCTCATGTGGAATGCCAAGAGTCAAGACAAAGGGAAGCATGGAAAATTTGAAGCTCTATGGTTAGGACCATTTGTCATTGTTGGTAAGGGTGGTGAAGACTCATATTATCTTCAGAACATGATAGGAGAAGAACAAGAATTTCCAGTGCATGGACAATTACTGAAGCATTTATTTTATTAAATCTTCCATGCACAATAGTTTAGGGGAAGGTCAAGGATTGCCAGTGCATGGAAAATGCTTGAGAAACCTTCTGAAATAATTATTTTCCATGCACAATAGTATAGGCGTTCACTTCACTTTCATTTTCCACCATTCTTGATTCACCTCCATTTCCATCCCATGTCAAAAAAGCACTTGGTCTACTTTCCCAGAGACATGGATTCTTGCTATACCCCCAGGGGGTGTACATCCCCAATCAGAGCTACTATTAGAACTGGAAAAATCTCACATTTTCCACTAGCCTTCATCCACATACCACAAATTTTTTCCTCACCTTAATTTTATGATCAATACAAATTGTTGAGATTTGTGTGACAAGATCCATATTTTAACACATGATCCCATAAATGGGGCCTTTTACATACAAGCACTTCCTTGGTCACAATTGAGAAAAATGAAAAGGCAACTGATCCTTGTCATGAAAGGGGTTGGTATCCCCAATATCTATTTGTTTTGGAATTCTCTTCCTCATTTTGCAAGTTCCCTCTTTGTTTTTTATTGTCATTTGTCATTTCATCATCCAAATCCATTGTCACTTCCCGCCGAGCCAAAATATAGCAGAGTTGAATCTCATGTTGTGAGTATTTGGTACATGTATGGAACATTATCATATGTGTGTCTTACTGATCAACAGGTCATGGAGCCCTTCATTTGAACATTTTCTGCCATATCAGGAAGATATGAATTGGGTCACAAGGATCAAAATACCCCAGAGATAACAAGATTGCATAATCGAGAGGACAATGCCTATCGTCTCACCGATGAAGGCTTATTGAAAAGAAAAAAGCAATTAGAACAAAGTTTTGTAATCATGTTGAACTCCTGACTCGCACCGATGAAAATATCATTGACAAGAAACATGTCTTATTTCACTGAAGAAGAAGAAGAACAACTATCAGAGAGACTTGTACAGTCAGAATGAATCACTCAGATCTCACTGACCTTATGGGTCACACTGATGAAGGAGGTTTCAGGGAAAGTCTTGCCGATTCATCTAAGTGAAAAAATCGATAGAGAAAACACATCAGGGAGACTAAAGACATCATAATGCTACTCTATTCACTCAAGGATGCTTTTATTCAGGCCTATGGGAATACAAATAGATCTCCATTCATTGAAATGATACTGGGCAATGATTGAAGAGACTTTTATTAGAGGATATGAGTTATTCATGTTCCACTATTATCGAAGAAATAGGCTTGAACCAGTATGCAATCCCTGGAACTTCAATTTTGGAAAATTGGTCATTCCAAATGTATTTATGAATGTGGAACTTGTGAAACTCCTGGCTAAGCATTACAACCCTAATCTAAGACCCGCAAGGGAAGCCTCTCATACATGTATCTAGGACTGTAATTTCTGAAATTTTTAACCTAAGTGACACATGTGATGAGCCAATTGTACATGAGGATTTGGAAAGGGAGTATTGGAGGATAGAAACTACTTATAAAGGATGGAGATTGCCATTACATAGACCTAGCCATTACATAGACCTAGGAAAGATGAAAACCTTGTCCCACTTGATGAAAACAATGGGCCTCCTTTTCATGTCAATTTATTTGATCCCTACCTAAAACACACATACTTCTTAGTGTGTCAATTATTGGGAACTAAAGCTTCTGAATTCATGTCAATAGGACCAATGGTGATTGCAAAAAATATTCAGTGCCACAATGCAAGACCATTTGATTATGCCTCTCACATTTGCAAGGGGATTGACTCAGGGTTAATGGCGATAAAAAATGGATCCCCCACATTGCACTTCAAGAATTATCCTATCCTCATGCACATGATATCATATTATGGACATGAGATAGGGATGTGTCCAGAAGAGTTGAGAATTACACAATCTAACAAGGAAAGTCAACCATTACCAATACAATTGTGGACCGCTATTTGGGATAGTAGATTTGTGAATTCTAATTATGATCCTATTAAAATGCTATTGTTCCTAATGTGAGATGCTAAACAACTAATGATGCAATGTAAAGAACTAACATAAAAGATTACACCTCAATGATTAGCCTAAAGAAATGGTAAACATGAAAGCAAGATAAAATAGATTGAAATTGGTTATACCTTCATGATGCTCCTTCCTTGGTTGGCCCTTTGATCCTTGAAGAATTGTGTGCTCTTTGGATGACAAGCTAAGTTGAATGTGCAAAGTGATATGCAAGATGGATGGAATGCTAAATGCTATGGTGGATGAAAGCTCAAATGGTAATTTTGCAAGAGTTTGGATAGCAAAATATTGATTCCTCAAAATGAGAGAAATGAGGGGGTATTTATAGGATAATTTGAATTCTCTAGAGAATTCAATGGTTGAGATTGATCCAACAAAGCCAAGATGAAGGGCTATGGTGAGTTGAGGACTCACAAGCCCTCACATCTTGACATGTGGAATGTGAGATGGCCTAGGGTGGGGTGATGTGAAAATGAGGTGGAAGAGAAGTACATGAGGTGGATGAAGGAAAAGTACCTTATAGGTACCTTGGGGGATGAGAAGATTTCCTCAAAAAAGAACTTCTTGTCCCCAAATGAGAAGGAAAGAGACATTTGAGGAATTTTATAATTCCTCAAAAATCTCCATGGGAAAAGGGGAAGTGGTTGGAGAAATAAATGTGAATTAAAAATTCACATTCTTAGGAGAGTTTATTGGATAAAAGGGGGTCTCCAAAAAACTGGAGATTTGTTACATGTGGGTGATGTGACAAGTGAAAGCTTCTAGAAGTCCTTGGCACATGTAAAGTGACAAGTCAATTCTTCTAGAAATTGCATGGGGATAGGGTAGACCTTGGAAAGATAAAAGTGAATTAAAAATTCACATGGGGAAGAAAGGAGCCTTGGGTGAATAAATGTGAATTAAAAATTCACATGGGAAAGAGAGTCAAGGTCAAAAAAGACAAGTGGAAAGGTTGACCAGAAAAGGTATGCCAAATGTGGCTAATGACTTTGATTAAGGTTGTGCAAACACAAAATAATGATAATTAATGAGGGATTAGAGGCAAGTGGGAGATTATGGAGGATGAGACATTAATCTTGATTAAGTGGTGCACATCCTAATCACAGATTAATTAATTTAATCCGGATTAAAAGAGGGTTATGGAGGATGTGACAAGGAGAGAGAAAAAGAGGAATTAAAAATTAGTTTTAATCCCAATAAGTCGAATGACTAAATTAAATAAATTGTCCTATTTATTTAATTTAGAGAAGAAAAGGTGTAAGGTAAAGTATTTAATTATTTAATTTACTTTAGGAACCTTAGGCAGAAAATGAAATAATGATTAAATAAATTATTTAATCACTATTAATGAAATAGATGAATAGAGTAGATGATTTTGATCTTGTGGAAGTGATCAAATTTAGATGTCTACATTTTGCCCCTCTTCGAAGTACCATTAGAATAACCGTGCTTCGAAGAAAAGAAAATGCAGATGACTCTATAGAGGAAGTAACAAGACGATGATGCCCCAATGTGGGGAGGAGGACATGAGCTGTCCAATCACTGGGGGAATGGATGAAGATGCCCCAATCCTGCAAGGGAATGACTATGGTAGGGAAAATGGATAAATTTGAAGGGTATGCCCCCTCGAGAGGATGACGGGGGAGAAATAGGGGTCCCAGGTGACTTCTAGATAAGAAGAAACAAATGGTATGGTTGGAAAGAGCACAAAAAATTAGGCAAGTTTTCTTTTTGAACGAAGTCAATCGGACAAACGGGGTGCAAATGGCAGCCTCGAGAAGGGAAGGGATTAATCGAAGGAAAAAATAGGTAAATAAGGGGTAAAAAAAACCCTTGAAAAGGAATATAAGGTAATTTTGAAAATTACCTCACCTCATTTGTACTATAGCAGTTGAGAGAAGAGGAGAGAAGAGGAAGTAGACGAGGAGCGAAGATGCCACAGGATAACGACACCGAGATCATCCATCAGGTGGACGAGGTCCGACGAAAGTACAGTCAGCCGGGTGGGCCCCACCAAGTAGGTGACAAAACACTCTATGCATTATTTTTGCAATTTTAACACATTGGAAAGATTTGATGAAAAATGTAAACTATGGGTTTTGTGGGTGGGTTAGAATAGAAAAATGGGTAGTTAGAAAAAAAAAAATTGTTGAAAAAAATGGGTTTTTGAAAAAAAAGATTCCCTCGTCGAGGGCCGAATATGCCCTTTGTCGGAAAGATCTGCCTCGGCTCGGGGCGAGTCCACCCCGGCCTAGAGCAGGATCGCCTCGACCGGGGGCAGGTTCGCCTCACTGCAGGGGCGGGTCCGCCCCAGTCGGGGGCGGGTCCGCCTTGGCCAGGGGCTAATCTGCCCCACGGCGGGGTGGACAGGCACCGCCATGACTAGCGGTGACACCCCATGACCAGCAGCGGCGACACCGCCCGGGATGGCTGGGCCGCCCCGATTGGGGGCGGGTCCGCCCTACTGCAGGGGCGGGTCTGCCTCGACCAAGGGCGGGTCCGCCCTGTCGCAAGGGCAGGTCTGCCCCGCAACCGGGAGGGAGGAGGGAGGGGGGATGGGAAAGAAAGAGAAATAGAGAGAAGAAGAGAGAGAAAAAGAGAAAAAAGGAAAAAGAAAGTCGCGTGAACAGGAAAAGAAATTGATGAAGAATTTGACAAGGTGGATGGTATGTTTGCAGGATTTTGGTCGATTACGGACCCACGAGTGGAGGCCAGAGACACTGGTGGCAATGATAGCAGTGATGAGTGGGGTGGACCACGCAACACTGGAGTAGGTGAGGTTACTGCACTTAGTGCAGTTTCCAAAGATGAGAGCGCATCGAGCGATGTTGACATCCCTAATAAAGAGATGGAGCTTGGCGACATCGACTTTCCATCTTCCGACAAGGGAGATGATAGTGACTTTAGAGGATGTGTGGTGGATTTTGAGGTTGCCGATAGCAGGTCAGTTAGTGAGTGAGGTGGTGTCGAGAGGAGCACAGTTAGATGAGACTGTCCTAGTGCTATTTGGGTGAGATGACTTGCCGATACAGAGGGGATGGATAGACGTAGACAGATGCCTGGCCTTGGGGTTGCCAACATTACCACTATTTTTCTGCTGTCTAATTAGTGGGATAATACTGTTGGATCGAAGCAGGGGATTCTGCAGCTTACAGTATATGGAGGTGATTCAACATATTGTCGAGTGGCCGGAGGGATAGTTTTCTTGGGGATCATGTGTATTGGCCTAGTTATACCGTGATATGCACGTGATTTTTTATTGGGGGATGCAGAGCGTGATGCATAGGACGCTATTACAGGTGTGGGGGTGGGAGCATATTGTGATGATGAGACCCATAGTGGTCAAGAGAGGAGAGTTGGATGAGAGAGAGTCGGTGGGTTGGGAGTTCGGGGTAGCCAAGGGCTACATCTTACGGTATGAGATGTAGGGAGAGATGGATCAGTGGAGGAGAGCATTTGATGATTTATGTGAGGATCACATCGTATGGCGACCATACATGTATCGACGGTTTAGGGGATGGAGGACTAAGGAGGAGAGACATCGGAGTTTCTTTAGATCTAGATGTTTCCTGATTGGGAGTAAGGGACACATAGTGGAGGCGCATCATCCGGATAGGGTGATGAGGCAGTTTGGACTCATGCAGGGTATTCTAGCGGCACTGACTATGTTTCGTCGACTTACCAGAGAGGTACAATGGGGGCGAGGTTGTCAGCGAGGGTAGCGAGGGAGGCATGGGTGATGGTAGGTGGGGTGCTCTATCTAGGGAGGCAGGCGGGTCCAGAGGATGTAGGAGTTACAGATTGGTACATTCAGTGGTTTCAAAACCATCGCTAGGAGAGGGTCACACCAGCAGAGCCAAGTGTGGGAGTCATGGAGTGGGGTCTAGTGGATGAGCAGGAGGAGGGGGGACAGGAGGATGAGCAGGAGGAGGGGGGACAGGAGGATGAGCAAGAGGAGGGGAGACAGGAGGAGGGGGGACAAGAGGATGCAGGACATCAGAGGGGCGGGGCAAATGAGGGTGGTGTTGGAGATCAGCCAAAGAGGAGGAGGAGGCGTCCTCGGAGGAGGGCTAGGAGAGCGGTGGGGGAGGAGATGGAGGCAGGGGGGCTAGGTGATGGGGGAGGGCCAGAGATAGAGATGGCGAGATGAGGGGGTGAGCCAGAGGTAGAGATGGTGAGATGAGGAGGTGATCCAGAGGCAGAGATGGCGGAACGAGAGAGTGAGGCAGAGGTAGAGATGTTAGGGGTGGTGGAGGGGAGGGCTACTCAGACAGGTATTGGTGGGAGAGTACAATGAAGGCGAGTGCAGGTGAGAGCTAAGCAGGAGGAGGTAGAGGGGGAGGGGCAGGTTGGAGGATAGCCGAGGAGATTGATGGGGGTGGGGAGGAGAGGACAGTCACGGAGGATTCGAGTGGCGAGCCAGGTGGAGCCTGCTCAAGAGGAGATAGAGGTGGAGGCGATGGATATGGATGTGCAGGTGGTGGAGCCATTAGCAGTAGTGCCAGTGGCTCCAGTGAATGATCCAGTGGTGTTACTGAGAGGGGCCCAGGCAAGGATATGGGTGTTAGAGGAGGAGTTGAGGAGGGCAGAGGCCGAGGTGTAGAGGTGCAGAGAGTGGAGGAGTCAGAGCTGATAGAGTTTGAGCGTGTTGTGGGTTGTCTGACGACATAGATACAGGCGATGGAGAGGGAGAGAGAGGAGATACGAGTAGAGATGGAGAGAGTATAGGGTGAGCTGGCTTGAGTGACTTAGGATTGAGACAGATTAGAGGTAGCGATGATAGTGGCTCAAATGCGGGGTCAGTCGGAGCCAACAAGGGGAGGGGAGATGGAGACACTAAGAGGACAGGTGGCAGGACTGCAGGGAGAGCAGACAAATCTTTTGGAGAGGATAGCTACTATAGAGATATCCTTGCAGGAGATGAGAGTGAGAGCTGAGGATATAGAGGTTGGATTAGAGGCAGTGCAGAGGGAGAGAGAGAGTGCACAGGGATAGGTGTGGGTGTTGCAGGGAGAGAGGGATGATGCATGGAGATAGGTCCAGATTCTGCAGTTTCAGTGAGATGTAGTAGTGGGCCGAGCAGAGAATGCCGAGAGGGATATAGCACAGAGGTAGGTTGATGGGACAAAGTTAGTTGTACAGGGCTTACAGGCAGAGCTACAGAGTGTATAGGCAGAGAGGAGGAGGACCGCAGAGTAGGTACAACCGCTAACAACAACACAAGAGGCATGGGAGCAGGAGCGACGAGCCATCACCAGAGAGTGGGATAGATATAGGTATGAGTGAAATGCCGCCAGGTTCCTGGCTGGGCAGTGAGATGAGTACATGTAGGAGGCAGGCTACTGGAGATGTGCCTATGAGCAGGCAGTGCCAGATCTGGCGTAGCGGACAACATGATATGTTAGGCAGGTACTGCAGATGTCAGTACCGTCCCAGTCATTGGGGACACAGACTAGAGGGTACAGTGATTTCCAACTGACTCCCTCTCGGTTTGGGACTCCAGCTCGTGAGTCTCAGGGGACTCTGACATATAGGGGACCAGTGCTTGAGTCTCCTCACAGGTCAGGTGTGGGCAGCTCAGGGCAGGCAAAGGATACGTGACAGGATACAGGTGTTGTGACAGGTACTAGATGGAGGTGTAGCACATATTCTTAGATGATGCACTTTATTTTGAGGATGGGATGTATGTGAACATGATATGACTGTATTTTGGATACGGGATAGTCATTGTATTATTTTGATGATGATATGTGATGGTTCCCATTGATATTATGTCAAACATTTTTGTGATAGATGATTTATGCTATGTAGATGGTTATATATTTATGTTTTGATGACAAATGATATATGTTATGCACATGTATATGATGATTTCTGTTGATATGGATGTTGTGTCGATGTATGATGTTAATGATTTATTATGCATGTTTGGATGATGTGATTATGGATGATGTTAATGAGTTGTGAATGGTAATGCAATTGTATGTATGATGTAATTAATATGGACCTAATAATGATGCATAGATGGGTATGAAAATATATGGAAATTTATGGATGAATGGACCTAATGAACCTAAATGAATAGATGTAAAATGGATAAATGATGAACCTAAATGAATTGATAATGCAAACAGATAGATGAAACTAAGGAATTGATAATGCAAATGGATGAATGAACCTAATGAATAGATGCAAATGGATAAATGATGAACCTAAATGAATTGATAATGCAAATGGATAAATGAACCTAATGAATTGTTGTAAATGGATAAATGATGAACTAACACACTAAATGTAATGTAGACATAAGTATCAATGGGTAGGTGATAGTCGTAGGGTGTGTGGGGCACGATACCTATCAAGAGCCGTAGGGATCCTGAGGAAGAAAGTTAGTAAGAATGAATGAGCGTTTGCACAACCAAAATCAGGAATCATAGATGTAGGAGGAAGATTGGATGAAAGGGAATATGCAATGAAATGAGATGCAACATGAATGCAATTTTCCATCCTTTAGAGCACTGATTTTTTCTATAGCATAAGACATTAGTCGTCGGGGTATGTAAACCAAGATGGATTAATGTCTAATGCATAAAACAAGCACAAAAAACAAGAAGGCTATCCCAATACCCCAAAGTCGCGATGACTTTGGTCGGGCCAGGTATTGGAATAACCACAAGCACAAAGGGATGCCCCCACATAATGCAGGATCCGAGAAGAATCCTGGTGGGTACTACGTGGAGCATCCCAGTAGATAGCAACAAGAAAATAGTCAAGAGATGCCCCTATGTTGACTAGACAAAACACACCATAATATGATGGATTATGGCAACCTTGACTAGTTAAAAGGGGGAGCCCAAATAATAAACAAAAGCCAAAAGTACCAAAAGATCATGATCAATTACAAGCATCCTTTGCCATAAGATCCCAAGGGTGGATGGGGTTGATGTGGTCTATTAGGAAGGATGCACCGTGTTAAGACCAAAGATGGATACTAAGCTAAAGGGACCTAGATGACACAGGATAATTGCCATTGGGTAGATTTCATGATACGAGAAGATCTTGTTTGTGAAGAATTAGCAATGATAGGGACATACTTGACAACAAGACAATGAGAAGACGAGACACAACCTAAAGACCTAGGGGCTCGGGGGTTGATCAAAGATCAGCCTTGCCTACGTGAAAGTGCAGAGCCCTCGTAGTTTAGGAGAAGACCACGGTAAAAGAGTGAAAAGTGGACTGATGGACACCGATGGATGACCAAGACAAACATAAGCCCCGAGGGCAGATCAAAAGATCAACCTTGCCTACATGAAAGCACAGGGGCAATATAGTTCGGACAGGTGAAAAGATCAAGGATGGACAAGATCAAAAGTGGACCATGAGGAAAAATGATGAAGGACACAATGCCTCTGGGGCCAATCCAAAGATTAGCCTTGCCTACGTGCAAGTGCAAAGGTGTCGTAGTTCAAGAAAAGACGCGATGAAACCTAGATGGGGACAAACACGAGTGAACCTAGATGTAGAAAACCATGAGATGACACAAGCTCAGATTAGGATAACAAGCTCAAGGTGTTGGATAGCGGATGATGGTCATCCAATGCTCAACCAGAAGTATACCAAGCGACAAGGTGATGCAAGCAGATGGGAGGATAGGGGGATTGAGGAATTGGTGGATAAGCCATAAAGTAACCAGGATGTGAGGTAGATAATGATTAAGCCCTATACGAGGGGCACCTGTTGCCAGGTTTTCACCAATTGTACGTATCCAAGGTGCCACGCAGGGGTGGTTTTCACCATAGGACGAATTATTTCTTTTTACTATTTTTGGATTTTTTTATTTTTTTGTATTTTTTTGACTTTTGTGATTTTTTTTGTACTTTTTTTATTTTTACTAAGAAGGATACCCCAGCTGACCTAAGTATAGAACTTCTTCAGATGCATGATGTTTATGGGTTCTTCCAAGGGCTCCCCTTCAGGGGTAGAGAGCCTATAGGCGCCATAACCATACTTTGTGGTGATGACATAAGGGCCCAACCAGTTTGCTTCAAACTTACCCTTTTTCTCTCGATCTTGCTGATTCTCTTTAAGGACCAAATCACCAACATCGAATTAGTGAGGGTGGAATTTCTTATTGTAGCTCCTTTTGAGTCGGTGCTGATAGACTTATAGATGGTTATAAGCCTTGACCCATTTTTCATCTAGCAATTCCAATTGCGCCAGGTGTGCCATTCGGGCATCTTCGTCAGTAATGAGATTCTTGACGAAGATTCAGAGTGAAGGGATTTCAACTTCGATTGGAAAGATAGCTTTAGTGCCATAGACAAGGGAGTATGGAGTAGCACCAGTGGGGGTGTGGATGGATGTACAATAGGCCCAAAGAGCAGGATGGATATGGAGGTGCCAATCTCGGCCAGTGCTATTGACCATCTTCCTAATGATTTTGATCAATGTTTTGTTTGTTTCTTCTGCTTTTCCATTACCCTAGGGGTAATAGGGGGTGGACCAACGATGTTGGATATGATACGTGTCACAAAGAAGCTTCATACAATTATTCTTGAATGGCTTTCCATTGTCGATGATGATGGCGGAGGGGATACCATACCTGCAGAGGATATGGTAGAGGATGAACTTAGAGATCTGAACACCAGTGATTTGAGTGAGTGGTATGGCTTCCACCCACTTGGTGAAGTATTCAGTAGCCGTGATGATAAATGTGTGACCATCAGAGGACGGAAGGTAGATCTTTCCAATCAAGTCGAAACCCCAATGTGAAAATGACCAGGGTGGCGTGATAGGTTGTAGCTCTTGTGCCAGAGCGTGGATCAAATCTGCATGTTGTTGACACGGAAGACACTTTCTGACATATCCACAAGCATCATGTTCCATTGTAGGCTAGTAATATCCTGCTCTTAGAATCTGTTTGGCTAGGGTCATACCATTAGAATGGGCCCCACAAATACCGCTATGCACTTTCGTTAATGTCGTGTGGGCTACGGTTTCATCTAAACAACGGAGGAGAGTTCCATCATACCCACATTGATAAAGTGTATCAGCGATGATGGTGTAGTGCACGGTGCGTTGGATGAATTATTTACGTTGGTTTCTCGTGAGATCCGGTGGGAGGGTGTTGTCATGAATATAGGTGTAAATGTCATGGTACCAAGGGGATTCAGGACCTACAATAGCACACACCATGTCACTCTCAGGGATATCGTACACTGGGATTAGGAGTTGCTCGACTAGGAACCGACAATTTGTGCAATCTTTTGGCATGTCGAGGAGAGAACCAATGGTAGCCATAGCATCTGCTACCTTATTCTAGAGTCTCGGGATCTGCTCAAATTGGATGGAGGTGAAATATTTTTTGAAGTCATCCACCATACGTTTGTAAGGAAAAAACTTTTCATCTTTTGTGAGAAACTCATCATTGACCTATTTTATAACCAACTAGGACTCACCAAAAAATTGCAGATGAGTGATGTGCCATTGGACTGCAATTCTAAGGCCTGTAAGAAGGGCTTCATATTCAACGATGTTATTGGTGCAGGGAAAATCCAGTTTGAATGATTTTGGTATGTAATCACCTTGGGGGGTGATAAGCAAGACTCTTGCCCCTAATCCATTTTTAGTGTGTGATCCATCAAAGTACAATGTCCATGTGGTAGCTTCTTATACTGCCAATACTCCTTCATCTGGAAATTCGATTTCTATGGGATAGGAATCTACTAACGGGGCTCCTTCCAACTGATCCACTATTACCTGTCCTTTGATGGCTTTTCTATCCACATATTCTATATCAAATTCACTAAGAAGCATGATCCATTTAGCCATTCGACCAATCAGGGTTGTCTTAGATAACAGGTATGAGGGGGTCGACTTTTGATATCAACTTTATCGGATGGCTAAGCATATAATGACACATTTTTTGTGTATTGAAGACCACTGCGAGACATGCTTTCTCCATTGGTGAATAATTAATTTCATAACCGACCAGTGTTCAACTAATGTAGTAGATTTCTCGCTCTTTTGAGGATTCGTCATGTTGTGCCAACAATTCCCCCAATGCAACTGAAGTGGCAGAGATGTAGAGCAAGAGGGGTTTTCCAAGGATAGGTGGCATCAAGATTGGTGGGTGGGCCAAGTATTCTTTGATCATATCAAAACCAAAATGGCATTTTTGATTCCATTTGAAGGTGGTGTCTTTCTTCAGAAGGTGAGTGAATGACTGACATTTATCCGCAAGCTGGGCTATAAATTGACGGATGGATTGTAGCTTTCCTTGGAGGCTCCTTAACTATTTCAAGTTTCTAGGTGGATGCATATCCATGATAGCTTTTAATTTAGCAAGGTCAACCTCGATGCCTCTTTGGGAGACTATGAAGCCCAATAATTTCCCTGATGTGACACCAAACACACACTTTTTCAGATTCAACTGTAGCTTGTACTGCTCCAAGCACTCGAAGATCTTTTTCAAAATGGTTGGGTGCTCTTCTCTGGTTTCGGATTTCCCCAGCAAGTCATCGACATAATATTCCATGATAATGTGGATGAGTTCATGGAATATAACGGTCATTGCTCGTTGATATGTTGCCCCCGCATTTTTAAGGCCAGAGGGCATGACATTGTAACAAAAGGTACCCCAAGGTGTTGTAAAGGCGGTTTTGTGTTGATCTTTGAGGGAAATTTGGATTTGATTGTAGCCAAAGAATCCATCCATAAGGGATAACATCTCGTGTCCTACAGTAATGTCGACCAACATATTGATGTTAGGCAATGGGAAGTCATCTTTTGGACAGGCTTTGTTAAGATCCTAGAAATCTGTGCAAATTCTAATGTCTCCGTTAGGTTTAGCAACATGTACTATATTTGAAATCCAATCAGAATAATCAATGGGTTTGATAAAACCAACATCTGGTAATTTCTCCAATTCCTTTTTAACTAATAGTGCTACTTGCGGGTGCTTTTTTTTGGAGCTTTTGCTTGATAGGTTTGGCATCTGGACGGACATCCAAATGGTGTAAAACAAGATTAGAATCTAGGTCGGGCATGTCAGAATAAGCCCATGCAAAATTGATAACCCCTTCTCGGAGAATTTGGACAATGGTGAGATATTCTTCTTCTGATAAAGATTTTGCTACATAGGTGATCCTCAGAGTTTCTACTGTTCCCAAATTTACCTCTTGTGTCTCTTCAATGAGAATAGAAGACTGCTCAAATATTTGTGTTCCCACAAGGGGAAGATGAACGTCCCCATCTTCCAGTGCCGTATTGAGGTTTTCACTGTCAGATACACCCTTTGTTTTTACTTTTTCCCAGTCAAAAAGTGCCTCAGTGAGGTTTTCACTTGATGACCTATTTTGCTTGTGTTTCTTTTTACTTTGCGGTTAGGGCATTCATCTTCCCGCAATCCCATGAGATGTACGTAGGTATCCTCTGAGGGAAATGTGTTGATAGGTGTGCTACCTTGTAGGTCATGATCTATAAGTTCAGGATGTTTGAGGGATAAGGTTATGGTGCAAATAGATAAGCATTCGAACATGGCGGGTAGGTCAGCATGATTCAAATCATCGTATGCGTGTATGATGGAATCTTCCTCTAGTATGTCTTTGAGGGAACCGTCATCAACACTAACATTATTAGAAGTGCTAGAGGATGTTGCAAGACCCTTATGTTTAGTATCATAACTAAAGCCCAAATTTTTTGGTCGAATGGTAGTTGCTTCAATGGGCTGACATTTTCCTTGTTCTATTGTGCCAAGGCCTCCGCCTTGGTAATGACATTTTTCAACAAACTTGGATGCACGTGGATAAAATTCTTGAAAGTATACTATAAGGGGACATGGTGGATCAGGTTCCACTCAATAAACCCATTCACTGATGTATTCTTCCATTTGATCTTGAAGGGATCCCAGATCATTGAATGTTGTCGAACCCATGTTCTTGGAGGTGAGTGTAAGTGTCTTTTCTTCCACTTTTGGTGCTGGTAGAATTGGTTGTCCATACGTGCGGGGTGAGGGTGGCATGGTTGCCACATTTAGTGTGGTATGCATTTCATATTCACCACATCCTTTGTCTATGATCTGGACCTTGGTAATGGTGGAAGTAGGTGTGGATGATGGTGGAGATGAGGTGTTTAGTGTATTGGTGGATGGGTCCAAATTAGATGTTGGGGATGCCCCCATTTCGACTCCTGGGTATTATTGTGAATGTGGGAAGGAAGCTTCCAAGGCATGACAATATTCAAAAGGTTGGGGGTCAGCTTTTATGGTAACCTCCATTCCTTGAAATGGGAATTTTAAGCATTGGTGATAGGTGGATGGGACGACTTGCATAGAATGAATCCATGGATGACCAAGAAGGATGTTGTATGGAAGTTCAAGGTCCAAAACATGACACATAGTGTACTACACAATAGGGCCCACTTGAATAGGGAGGCAAATAATTCCTTTAGAATCCACTCTGCATTATCATATGCTTTGATGGTGATAACTTGACTTCTCAAATCAGCCTAGGTGTATCCAACCTGTTGTATGAATTTTAGTGTGCAAAGATTTAGGGCCAAACCATTATCTACCAATACCTTTTTTAATTTTTGACAATTGAAAACAACCTTGAGATGAAGGGGGCAGTTGTGGCTTGAATCAAGATGTGGCATGTCTTTTTGGCTAAAGGCTAACTGATAGGTTGATGAGAGATTGCCTACCAATGCTTGGAATTAGGTAGGGTCAATATCATTGGGTACTTGTGTGCTTTGCAAAGCCTTAGTCAAGATATCATGATGCACGAGAGATGACTTAAGCAGATCCAAGATGGATATTTGGGCTGCAGTCTTGCCTAGATGGTCTAGGATGTTGTATTGTGAATGGACGAATGATTGTTGGGTAGATGGAGGAGCTGTGGGGATTGTGATGCGAGTTCACCGAGTGGTAACAACACATTGTGGATTTTTTCCTTTGAAATGTATCATGGATACACGTGGCTCTACTTGATCTACATATGAGACCACACCTTGGTAATTGTATGGCACATTTTTATAGCTGATGTTATTGGTGTTGTTACCTTGCTTGTTGTTGTTGCTAGATTCGGGATTAGAATTAGAAGTACTAGGACCCTGATTGTGGTTAGGAAAAGCGTTTTGATATATCTAGAGTTGAGCATTGGACGAAGATGTTGTGTTAACATCTACATGGATTTCACCTCGATCGATGAGGCCTTGAATGTAGGTTTTTAGGCCTTGACATTTATCTAAGCTATGTCCCTTAATCTTGTGGAATTCACAATATTCGTTGTCTTTAAACCAAGCTAGTTTGGGTTTAGATGTATCAAGAGGTTTGGTGATAGGATATGTGATGGGATAATTAGCTTGAAGAAGCTTGTTAAACACCATGCTAAGGGGTTCTCCCAATTGAGTGAACTATCGTTTGTTTCACCCTTGGTTATTTTGGTTGGATTGTTGTCGTTGTGCCCCTTGGGGGACGGATATGGCATTTTGGACTGACAGTTGTTGCTGAGGAGGGTATCTTTGCATGGTGGTGGCCACTTGGACATGTTTAGTGTCAGTGACACCATCATTGACAACATTTTTATTTCTATTCCAATAACGAGGTTTATCCCCAAAGGACTTCTCTCTATCATAATTCAAATGTTTGACTTGCCCTTTTGCAACAAGGGCTCATTCCAAGATGGGGCCCTTCTCCACAAATGATGTAAAGGTGGTGATACAATGGATTTGGAAGTTATGAGCCATATCTAGGTGGGAATTTTTGATAAATAGTGTGACCATTTCTTTTTCTGATGGTGGGGATTTCATCCTGCTGGCTAAGGCACGCCATCTTTGCAAGTAGCTTGCAAAGGTCTCTCCCTCACGTTGTTTTTCTTTCAGGAGATCAAGTGTATCAATATCCTTCTCTAGATTAAAAGAGAAGTGGGAGACAAACTGTTTGGATAATTGTGCAAATGTTTTGATAGATCCCTTTTCAAGGCCCATAAACCAGTTAAGGGCAACTCCTTGTAGAATTTTAGGGAAAAGTCAGATAAGATAATTGTCATTATGCATTACCTCTTGGCAATGGGCGTAAAATTCTTGAAGGTGGGCTCTAGGGTCCCTGGTTCCTTTGTATTTATTGAATTTTGGTATCTCAAAATTTTTGGGAAAAAGAATCAAGGAGATGGAGGGATCAAAAGGATAAGGACATATGTCCTCAAACTTGAATGTTTGTTTACCCACTCTAGCTTGTAGGTCCTTTAATGTTGCTTTAACTTCTTCCAAGTCCTTATTGACAGGAGTCGTGGGAGTCAAAGTGGATTGATTGTATGGGTAGTATTGTGGATATGATGAGGAAGGCCCTACCGTCGTTAAATCATAGATGGTATGAGTCGGATAGGAGTCTGTTTGTTGATTATACGTGGATTGATAGTTGGGTGATTGATTGTGATGAGTGGGAGCCACTTGTTGTTGATAGTAGGAAGCGAGGGACGAGTCCTGTTGTTGTGTAGCATTTTGGTAATATGTGGAGGTAGGGCCTCTTTGTTGATGTGATGATGGTTGTTGGTAATAGGAAGTGTAAGGTGCCCCCTACTGATAAGTTGGTTGTTGTTGGAAGTGAGGCGGATAGGATTGGTATTGTTGTGCAATGGTGGGTTGTTGCGTGGCATATGAGGATGGATTCGATGTTTGTTGGTGGCGATGATGTTGAGGTTGTGAAGGATTGATGTAAGGTGGTGGTTGAGTATGTGTTTGGTTTTGAGCATTCTAATGAGGATTCATATTGAGATGGGCTGGAACTATGTATGTGCTAGAGGGATGATAGAGGTACTTAGTAAGTGGATTATGGTGTGTTTTTGTAGGGATATGCACATGTTGTTGTGGAGCTCATTGTTGTGGTTGTTGTTGATGAGATGGGTGAGATGAGATATGCTGTTGTTGGGGGGCAACCATGAAAGGGTTATATGATGGTGGTTGTGGTTGTGAGATAGGTTGCACCACTTGATGTGATGGTTGTGTAAGAACCGTAGTGTGTTGTGGATTTTGTGGATGCAAGGGTTGAGATGAAGCTAGAGCGGTAGTAGTATGTTGTGGTGGTGTTGGGAGTGTGGTGGGTTGGTGTGGATTATTTGGAGGTTGTCAAAATGCAGGAGGTAGCACATTGGTAAGTGTAGGTGTGCCCCCAACATTAGAATATGGGGGAGGAAGCGATGGAGTAGATGGGACATATGGTGGCATGCCATAGGTATGGGGATCATTAGGATCGGGTGGTGGAATAGTAGATATTGTGTTTGGAAGATGAGGTTATTCTTGGACTTGATGGATGACTGCATTTCCAAATTCGGGGTGGTACTAGTTTTCAGTGGGTGCACCTTCAGGAACATAGGAACCCTCTGGAACATTTTGTGAGGTTTGTGGATCAACAAATGTGGGAAGGGCATATTGTGATGTATCAAAATCAGATGGTGGTTTGACTCCCTTCATGAGTAAGGTGGCAAGGATCTTGTCTCCACAGTCATTTAGGAGATGATCTGTCATTTGGACATTGGTGGGATTACTGAGATATTCGTCAAAATGACTTCAGGTTGATTGACCATGTTTTCGTCACTGGGTGGTGTGATATTCTGGATGTCGGTGTTTGATTGAGATGAGATGTCATTATGGGGATCGTGTGGAATGTTATTAGGATCTTGAGGGACATCCGGTTGGGAACCTTGGGTTTGTTGGTCTGCCATTTTCTTTATTGTTTGTGAACAGGTTTGAACGGGCATGAACGTGTAAAACAACTAAGTGATTTTAAGATGCAACTTCCAAGGATGTTCTAGGTGATGATTTGGATTGATTGATTGGATGATGGATCAATTGATGATGTATCAATTTGATGATTTGGATAGATTGGATTAGATTGTTTGGATCAATTGGATTGATGATGATTTGGATTGGATGATGTATTAATTGATGATGTATCGATTAATTTGATGATTGGATGAGGATTGGATTGTTTGGATCAATTGGATTGATGATGATTTGGATTGGATCAATTGGATTGATGATGATTTGGATTGGATGATGTATTAATTGATGATTGGATGAGGATTGGATTGTTTGGATCAATTGGATTGATGTATTAATTGATGATGTATCAATTAATTTGATGTTTGGATAAGGATTGGATTGACGGATTGATGTATCAATTTGATGATGAGGATTTGGATTGGATTGATGCATTAATTGATGATGTATCAATTAATTTGATGTTTGGATAAAGATTGGATTGACAGATTGATGTATCAATTTGATGATGAGGATTGGATTTGATTGGATCAATTGGATTGATGATGATTTGGATTGGATGATGTATTAATTGATGATGTATCAATTAATTTGATGTTTGGATAAGGATTGGATTGATAGATCAATTGATGATGTATCAATTTGATGATTTTGGATGAGGATTGGATTGATGGAAAGGGTCCTAAACCCACTTCAGAAACCACCCTAGGTGACTCAATACATTGGTTGATCGGATTAATCTGGTTAAATCAATGATCACGACACCGAATTCGCCTTGAGATGGAAGGGGATTGATTTGGGCCAATGATGTTGACTTGCAACACAAATCCACCTCAAGATAGAACCGAATTGATTAGGTTGAAGACAATGATTGATATGTAGGATAATGATCAAACTTAAAGCCTTGGTCAAATCAGGAGATAACTTCTTAAAATAAGGTTTAAGGGATTTTGTGTGGAGGGATGATGATGAATGCAAATGGAAGATGTCTTGATGGAAATTTTTAGGTCACACGGTAAGATGGTAGAATGGGTTTCCCAAATTGTGAAATGGTCAATGTGAATGTGATAAATGGATGTTTAGAAAGGTTAAATGGAGGCTTTATAATGGTCAAATGGATGTTTGGATTGGTTAAATGAGTGTTTAGGATGATCAAACGGTCAAATGGAGACTCAAAGTGGTTAGACAGAGGTTTGGAATGGTCGAATGGATGAAACTGTTCATTCAAGAGGGCGTATTCACCCTTCTGCAATCAAGCAGTGGATTAGGAGGGCGTATCCACACTTTTACAGTGAAAAATGCTGAAATAGAGGGGCGTATCTGCACTTCTACAGTGGAAAATCCTAAAACAGCGGGGCGTATCTGCATTTCTGGAGTGGAAAATGCTGAAACAGGGGGGCATATCTA
Organism: Sequoiadendron giganteum; assembly: GCA_007115665.2. NCBI lineage: Eukaryota > Viridiplantae > Streptophyta > Pinopsida > Cupressales > Cupressaceae > Sequoiadendron > Sequoiadendron giganteum. The sequence goes on from CM021106.1 coordinate 373,892,912, forward strand.
CACTTCTGCAGTAGAAAATGCTGAAACAGGGGGGCATATTTGCACTTCTGCAATGGAAAATTCTAAAACAGGGGGGTGTATCTACACTTCTGCAGTGGAAAATGTTAGAATAGAGGGGCAATTTCACCCCTCTGCAGGAAAATAGTGACTTGGTTTGGATGATGAGATTATGGCAAGGACTTGAAATGACTCAATGAGGCTGACTTATCAAAATTTACTGGTTTTTCATAGAAAGACAATTTGAACAAGCACAATCCTATGATTAGTGTTAAGGGGTATGGCCAGCGAAGGTCTTACTCTAGGATGAGCAAGGTTTCTAGGGAGTCCTCGATATACGCTTGGTACGTGAGGCACAACTGTGAACACCAAAATTTTGCCTCACCTTAATTTTGTGATCAATACAAATTATTGAGATTTGTGTGACAAGATCCATATTTTAACCCATGATCCCATAAATGTGGCCTTTTACATACAAGCACTTCCTTGGTCACAATTGAGAAAAATGACAAGGCAACTGATCCTTGTCATGAAAGGGGTTGGTATCCCCGATATCTATTTGTTTTGGAATTATCTTCCTCGTTCTGCAAGTTCCCTCTTTGTTTTTTATTACCATTTGTCATTTCATTATCCAGATCCATTGTCACTTCCTACTGAGCCAAAATATAGCTGAGTTGATTCTCATGTTGTGAGTATTTAGTAAATGTTTGGAACATTATCATATGTGTGTCTTACTGATCAACAAGTCATGGAGCCCTTCATTTGAACATTTTCTGCAATATCAGGAAGACATGAATTGGGTCACAATGATCAAAAGACCCCAGAGATAACAAGACTACATAATCGAGAGGAAAATGCCTATCGTCTCACCGATGAAGGTTTATCGACAAGAAAAAAGAAATCAGAGTGAAGTTTTCAAATCATGTCGAGCTTGTAACTCGCACCGATGAAAATATCGTTGACAAGAAACATGTCTTCTTTCACCGAAGAAGAAGAAGAACAACTATCAGAGAGACTTGTACAATCAGAATGAATCACTCAGATCTCATTGACCTTATGGGTCACACTGATGAAGGAAGTTTTAGGGAAATTCTTGCCGATTCATCTAAGTGAATAAACCGATAGAGAAAACACATCAGGGAGACTAAAGACATTATAATTCTACTCTACTCTCTCAAGGATGGTTCTATTCAGGCCTATGGGAATACAAATAGATCACTATTCATCGAAATGATACTGGGCGATGATTGAAAAGACTTCTAGTGGTGCAGAACGCTCTGACATCGGGGAAAAGTTACAATTTTCTCCTCGAAGTAATATGAGTTGAAGAACAAGAGATAAGGTTGTTGCACAACATCGGTGAAAGTATTGAATGGTCTTGCCGATTAAATAAAGAACTAAAGGCACATTTCAAATCGTAAAGACATTCAGTTATATCTTGGTGACCGATTATAAGTGTATAAACAAATATGACACCAAATGAAGAACACAAATCGGCCTGAGGTTAGGAAAGTTTCACCGATGCAATATTTTGTGTCGCTCTAACATTTCAAATTTCAAGAAGACCATTGCATTCAATTCCAGTGGTGGAAATTAATGGTTGCATGAATGAACTCCATATGAACATTCATAACCAACATATATTAAAACAAAAGGAATTTTCACGAGTTGCAGCAAGCCGAGAAGGGAGGTTGAGCAGATGCCGAGGAATTCAATAGACTAGAACAAAAAAGTAAGCATATAGAGTTCCCTTACAATTGATAATTTGAAATTCAATTTGGCCATTGCATAGAAATTAGAATGGAAGGATAAAGTTATGCAAAACCTAAGGGCAAGAAACAACGGGTTCAGGGTAGCCAACCCAGAAGTAAAAAACAAAAGATTGAAATCGGGTTCGAATCAAAAACAAAGGAGAGAAAATTGAACCAAGATATTATCAAATAATTACCCGGTTCAGGGCGAAAGCTAGGAGGTATGCACAACTAAGGGCCAATGTAGAAAAATTTGAAGAAAAATGTAGACATATAGGGGATGCATGGACCCCTGTTAGAGGATATGAGTTATTCATGTTCCACTATTATCAAAGAAATAGGTTTGAACCAATATGCAATCCCTGGAACTTCAATTTGGGAAAACTGGTCGTTCCAAATGTATTTATGAATGTGGAACTTGTGAAACTCCTGGCTAAGTATTACAACCCTGATCTAAAAGCTATTTATGACCTGCAAGGGAAGCCTTTCATACATGTATCTAGGACTATAATTTCTAAAATTTTTAACCTAAGTGACACATGTGATGAGCCAATTGTACATGAGGATTTGGAAAGGGAGTATTGGAGGATAGAAACTACTTATAAAGGATGGAGATTGCCATTACATAGACCTAGAAAAGATGAAAACAATGGGCCTCCTTTTCATGTCAATTTATTTGATCCCTACCTAAAACACACATACTTCTTAGTGTGTAAATTATTGGGAACTAAAGCTTCTGAATTCATGTCAATAGGACCAATGGTGATTGCAACAAATATTCAGTGCCACAATGCAAGACCATTTGATTATGCCTCTCACATTTTCAAGGGGATTGACTCAGGGTTAATGGCGATAAAAAATGGATCTCCCACATTGCACTTCAAGAATTATCCTATCCTCATGCATATGATATCATATTATGGACAGGAGATATGGATGTGGCCAGAAGAGTTGAGAATTACACAATCTGACAAGGAAGGTCAACCATTACCAATACAATTGTGGATCGCTATTTGGGATAATAGATTTGTGAATTCTAATTGTGATCCTATTAAAATTCTATTGTTCCTAATGTGAGATGCTAAACAACTAATGATGCAATGAAAAGAATTAACATAAAAGATGACACCTCAATGATTAGCCTAAAGAAATGGTAAACATTAAAGCAAGATAAAACATATTGAAATTGGTTATACCTTCATCCTGCTCCTTCCTTGGTTGGCCCTTTGATCCTTGAAGAATTGTGTGCTCTTTGGCTGACAAGCTAAGTTGAATGTGGAAAGTGATATGCAAGATGGATGGAATGCTAAATGCTATGGAGGATGAGAGCTCAAATGGTAATTTTGCAAGAGTTTGGATAGCAAAATATTGATTCTTCAAAATGAGAGAAATGAGGAGGTATTTATAGGATAATTTGAATTCTCTAGAGAATTCAACGGTTGAGATTGATCCAACAAAGCCAAGATGAAGGGCTATGGTGAGTTGAGGACTCACAAGCCCTCATATCTTGACATGTGGAATGTGAGATGGCCTAGGGTGGGGTGATGTCGAAATGAGGTGGAAGAGAAGTACATGAGGTGGATGAAGGAAAAGTACCTTATAGGTACCTTAGGGGATGAGAAGATTTCCTCAAAAAAGAACTTCTTGTCCCCAAATGAGAAGGAAAGAGACATTTGCAGAATTTTATAATTCCTCAAAAATCTCCATGGGAAAAGGGGAAGTGGTTGGAGAAATAAATGTGAATTAAAAATTCAAATTTTTAGGAGAGTTTATTGGATAAAAGGGGGTCTCCAAAAAGCTGGAGATTTGTCACATATGGGTGATGTGACAAGTGAAAGCTTCTAGAAGTCCTTGGCACATGTAAAGTGACAAGTCAATTCTTCTAGAAATTACATGGGGATAGGGTAGACCTTGGAAAGATAAAAGTGAATTAAAAATTCACATGGGGAAGAAAGGAGCCTTGGGTGAATAAATGTGAATTAAAAATTCACATGGGAAAGAGAGTCAAGGCCAAAAAAGGCAAGTGGAAAGGTTAACCAGAAAAGGTATGCCAAATGTGGCTAATGACTTTGATTAAGGTTGTGCAAACACAAGATTATGATAATTAATGAGGGATTAAAGGCAAGTGGGAGATTATGGAGGATGTGACATTAATCTTGATTAAGTGGTGCACATCCTAATCATAGATTAATTAATTTAATCCGGATTAAAAGAGGGTTATGGAGGATGTGACAAGGAGAGAGAAAAAGAGGAATTAAAAATTAGTTTTAATCCCAATAAGTCGAATGACTAAATTAAATAAATTGTCCCATTTATTTAATTTAGAGAAGAAAAGGTGTAAGGTAAAGTATTTAATTATTTAATTAAATACTTTAGGAACCTTAGGCAGAAAATGAAATAATGATTAAATAAATTATTTAATCACTATTAATGAAATAGATGAATAGAGTAGACAATTTTGATCATGTGGAAGTGATAAAATTTAGATGTCTACACTAATTATGTTCATTTTGAGGAATATTTTGTTAAGGTACTATATAGATTGTTAAATCACCCTTGTGATTATTCTTTGACTGATGAGATTAAAATATTTCTAAGGCCCAAAGATTTCAATGAACATACAACTATTGCTCACAATTGGGGTGATTGGTATTGCTATGTTGATGCCACCATGATTAGGGTATATGGTTTTGAGGATACACCTTTTCTTCTACCAAAAAAAATATTGAACAAGATTGCATACCTAGAAATTGTCAGACAAATGGATTATTCAAGTGTTATGAATTTGAGTTCCTATGAGAAACACTTATTCATGCCAAGCACATTGTGCTTTGGAGATTGTACTGTGTTGTCAAAAGAAGGGTATGACCTAATTTTAAATAAGCAATCACATTTCAATTTGAAGAAGGCTCCACCAAGAAAGGGATTTGATCCTGAAGGATATATAGATTTTTCTAGAAAGAAAGTAAATCTGGGTGGATATGTTCATGTACCCTATCCACATGATGAAATTATCAGCAACCTGGAGGAATCAGAGGCATAATTGTCAACAGGGATAACTTCAGTAGCGAATCTTCACCAATTGGTGAATTCTAGGAATCTGCAATTTCGAATTTGATGAATCTACCGTATCTGTAGGGTATTCAAATCATCAGGAATTCATGGACTATCGATCCAATGCATGTCCATTCGCCAGAATTTTTTTTTATGAGGCATGTTTAGGCAATAAATTCACCATAACAAACTACACGTTTCCAATGCATCGATCAATATTTTCGCCTGGAATCCCAGGGAGCATGTCAAAGTCACATACATATTCGCCAATACTATTAAAACAACATTATATGAAGACCCATTTCACCAATTAAAATTTACAAATAGTTGTTTGTGAAGACCCATTTCACCAATTAAAATTTATAAATAGTTACTTATGAGGACCTATTTCGCCTTGAAAATTTCAAGGTATCGTTGTATAAGCACACGAGATTTGCCAAATTTTTAACATACCATTTCAAAATCTCGCGGAATTCGCCAAATATGGATTGATATAAATACAATTGAAACTCTTATTTGTTCTTACACATTTTGTTCAATTCTAAGGTTCTACCTCTCAATTCAGAAGTTAGCGAAATCCGAAAACGTAGACTCAAAGTTGAGTGATCATTTCTTCATACTGTTATTAATTATTAGACTATTAGTTATAATAATAAGATTTCTTTATCTATTTTCCATTCTTGCTTTAGTCTTAAACATAATTTTAATTAGGGAATGGGATCTATATTCTTTGTCAGTCTGCCCTTCTTAAACAAGAAGACATTTTCCAGCTTTTATTCGAAGTGAGATCAATATGTCGAGCAACAAGGGTAAGACTCCTAAGTAGGTGGGTAATGAAGAGACTGGGAGGCCATCAAAATGCCTAAAACTGGGAGGTACCATACAGTCTTACTTTGGAATTGGCAAAGCTTCTAATCCATCAAATCAAGGTGGAGATACACCATCAACTCTTCCACCAAATATTATTGAAGATGGAGATACATCATCAACTCTTCCGCCACAGGAAGGTCAAGGTGAGATTGTCATTGTGTTAAATCAAAATGTATCAAATGAGGATGGCAATACTGCAGAAGATGTTCCAAGGGATACCCTGGATAGCCAGAATGAGATAATCGAACTTGGATGAGGATGATGTTGGTAGCAAGAAAAGAAAAGGCAAAGCAAAATTGGGGCGTGAGTGGGAAATGACAAGGAATTTTCAAATTGGTTGGTTGTCGAAGTACCCATTCCTTGAACTAGTGGGGTATCAAACGAAAATGATATTGAAAGGGCAACAGAGGTCAGATGTAAGATTTGTAGTTGGAAACGTGGAAGAGACAAGATGATGCAGCTAAAGCTTGACACTATAGAAAAGCATATCGACAAAGTTTACGAAAAAAAAATCATAGATGGAAAGGAACAATCAGTCGTACGGTGGAAATCAAAGGAAGAATGTCTTCATGTTAAGTATGCCACAAATTATGGAGAGCATAACCATAGAATGTCGAAGATTAAAAAATGTGAAGGTACACTTGAGGCTCATTTTGGAAAAGCCATGATAGCAACAAATCTGTCAAAAACTGTTCAGATGAGTGTTGTTTTTCATATTTTGTCCAGGGGGCGTCCTATGATAGACTACCCAAAATATTTTGATTTATTATCTTATTTGAGTGTTCCCCACTTTCCCTTCTCACATTGGTCAGTAAACGCTGGATGGGAATGGGTGAATTGTCTTGTTGCAATGGAAAAGCAAGATTTAAAGGAGAAATTAAAAGAGTCAAATTTCATTGCATTATCTTTAGATGAAGTTACTGCGGTAGACAATACTTCTTGGGTTTGTATGCATTCATATACTGTAGAACAACATGTTCGCCAAGCTCATCTTTGTGTTCGTAAAACGAAGGACAGTTCAACATCGCAAAATCTATTCGAACTAGTCAAGAAATCTTTGAATGAATTTGTAGGTATTGATGAGTTGACAATTGCCAAAAATTTGGTGTGTGTAGGAGCTGATGGAGCTGTAGTGATGCAAGGTCAAAGGAGCGGTCTTTGCACAAAGTTACAAACTACTTGTGCACCATACATGCTTGGCATTCACTGCATGGCCCACATAATGAATTTAGCATTCAAAATTGTAAGCAAGTTTCCTACAGTATCAAAAGTTGAAAATCTAGTTCGCAAGATCTATGCATACTTCTGCCGAAGTCCCAAACGTTTCCTTGAATTTCAACATTTTGCTGAGGGAATAACACCTGGAAACAAGCTTCTCAAGGATTTTGATACCAGATGGATCTCCTTGCATGGACCAACGCAACGAGTTCTTTCAGAATATCAATCCTTGATTGGAGTGATGTACGAGCATCGCAACACAATAGACAAAGCGCCTGACCTCTTACATAGGTTAAGCGATATAGAGACACTCTTGACTTTAGCTAGTCTTCTCCCCATGCTGGATGGGATGAAAAATCTTGTGAAGAAAGCCCAAGATAGAACTATGTATATTTATGAATATTCCAATCTACGTAAACTTACATGCTTGGCCCTCGATCATCTATATCTAGATCTAACACAAGAAGGCGCAAATTATTTGATGTGGTGAAAAATTACTGATTTGAATAATCCTGATAATTATTTATAGTTTAATACAAGCAGGCACTTATGTATTTGTGTACGTGGACATGAGATACCAATGTACCATTGTAAGACAGGCACTGGCAGGCGCTCTAGAAAATAAGTACCTGTTAATGAGAAAGATTTTAATGACATTGTTAAATCTGTTAGTGATAATTTGAAGGAAATTGCAAAATCTCTTTCCTCAGAGATTCGTGAAAGATTCCCTCCACATGAAATACTTGAAGCCATGGGTATTGTGTATCCTCAATTTTGGGTAAACCGAGATAACCCAAAATATTTTCATGATCAAGTAAAAATCTTGATCGAACAGTTTTCAGAAAAGGTAACATACAATGAACAAATAATAGAAGGAATTTTAGATGAAAATAAGCTTAGAAAGCAATCTCGGATTTTTGCAACAGCGATGAGGGAGCAATATAAATCCATGGGCAAGGAGAAGGCCTTTGAACCAGGATCAATAAAAAAGGTTTGGACAAGCTTAGGTCAGAGTGAAATATTGCGTGGTTCGATGTTAGAATATTTCAAACTTGTTGATTTATGTCAAACAATGATATTGGGGTCGGTGGAGGATGAGAGAGTTTTCAGTACATTGGGGTTTTTGAAATCAAAGTTAAGAAACAAACTGGACAAGAATTTGGAAAATTGCTTGAGGATGAAAGGAACTGCTTATAATGTCAAAAATTTTCCTTTTGAAAGGGCACTCGCAATCTGGAGATCCACATGTGAAAGAAGAGGGACCGGGTTGTGCAACACAGGCTCTCCAATTCCAACATCCGTCGGTACTGGTGGTAGTGGTAGTGGGACTAGGCCTGGGACAGATGACAATGATATTGAAATTGACACAAATCAAATAATGAATCTTGAATTTGAGACACGGGCTGAAGAAACTACAGAGCAGTCTCAGAATCAAGATGACTCTTTTATTTTATCTAAAGATGAGGATTAGTTTGAGGACCCTGACTCCATTTGGGAAATGGGAGATAATTAACAGGTTTTAGGTATTTTTTTCTGCACTTCATGAATCAGTTTCCATTGTTCGAAAGTCCAAACTGTAGTTGATGTCTGATGATATTTTATATTGTATTCAATGAACATTGAAATTATGAATCATTGCACTTCATGATATCTTATTTTATATTGCACTCAAGCATTGCATGCCAGCTTGAATCATATTCCAAACTGTAGTTGATGATTTTGTATATTGTATTCAAATAAATTATGTATCATTGCACTTCAAGTTCAGAATATTTTATTTTATATTGCAGTCCAAGTCTCCATGATATTTTATATTATATTGCACTTCATGAATCATAATACATATGCCAAAGTCAAACTGTAGTAACATAGTTGATTTATAAATTATATAAGATTCAATACCATCGAGCATCGGCCTAACAATGCTTCACTGGCAGAACCCCCATCACAATCCCGCCGATGGCCCGATAAAAATAGCTCACAACCTAGTATCGGTGTAACAATAATCTATCGGGCTGACTCCTAAGGTGCTCTCCCGATATACCGATAGAGTCAAGTTGTCAACAAAAGTAATCATGAATTATAATTTATGACCATGGGCATGAATTATCTTATTTTATCAATAATCACAAAAATATACCACACTTTGATTTTATGAACAATGCAAATTGTAGAAATTTGTGTGACAAGATCCATATTATAGCCTACATTCACATTGCATCCATAAATACTAGTATACATATATTAATTAATAATATATATAAAGAATGCTGAAAGTTATCAATACTTAACATTGTTTATTATAATATTAATTAATAAAATATATGAAAAACTAATAATATATATAAAAATCTATTTCTACTATTTATATATATATTAATTAATAATATATATAAAAAACTATTTAAGCATACATATCTTAGTTTGTAATTTTAATCCAAAAGTATTTAAATTAACAACTATTTATTGGGAAGCTTTTAATTTAAAAAAATTCAAAAAATAGAAAAAAAAAAACATTTTATGTACTTGTTATTTTTAAGCAGCACATACTTCCACTTGCCTGTCATTTTCAATGAAGCTTCAAAAAGTTTACGAATATTCCTTTGTTGCTTTCACTGTATAACGCTTTTAGCGTAATTAAACAAAATTTGAAATTCCGTAGTGACATAGTCCTTCCCCCATTCCTAACAAAATTTAATACCATCGGCCTAAAAATGCTTCATCGGCGGAACCCCATCACAATCCCGTCGATGGCCCAATAAAAATAGCTCACAACCTAGTATCGGTGTAACAATACTCTACCGGGCTGACTCCTAAGGTGCTCTCCCGATATACCGATAGAGTCAAGTTGTCAACAAAAGTAACCATGAATTATAACCATGGCCCATGGCCATGGGCATGAATTATCGAATGCATAAAGTATATCGAGGGAACTATGGTGCATCAAGGAAACATTATCTGGCATCCCACCGATAGAACGAAGGATAGGTGTCCATTGGTGGAGAGGGTGGCTATCGGTGAAAGATTGATGTGACATCCCGTGGCATCGTGCTGCAGTGCATTTATGAACCAGAATTGAAGTGAATTATATCACAAGTTGATCGCATAGTTGTTACAAAATCTTGGAAGATTTCGCTTAGGGCATAAGCAGAAAGGAAAAAACTTGGAGTTCTGATGCAAAAAAGATCGATGGATTGTGGAGGCGACTCAGCAAGACTCACGTAAGTACTTCACTTTCAGACCCAGCTGAGAAGCTATTTTACTCAAAAGCTTAAGATTTAAATAATGGAAGAGAGTACAGACAAACCTAAAGCTAAAAAATAGAAAACCGAAAAGCCTAAGAGACTCCTAAATGAAGACCTGATAGATCAATGTTTTGGGTCGGGGCCAAGACCCAAGAGGAGTGCTCAAATGAATCCTTCCATGGATCGATTATGGGACAAACATAAGGGCTTAGGGGATATTTGGACACCGCAACGAGGGTACGACCTCTTCATGTACCATTACAGAAAATAATTTAGGTTCCAACCAATCTGCAATCGATGGAGGTTGAACCTGGGAAGACTTGTGGTGCCCAATGTGTTTGTGAATGCAGAGCTAATTAAATCTCTTGCTATCAGATATGACCCCAAGAAAAGAACTATTCAGTCACATGGCGGGGGTGACATGCTTGTTATTTCTAGGGATCTCATTTCTAATGTCTTTCAATTAGAGTGTTCACTTAATTTATCATTCATGCTCAAAGATCTCTTGACAGAGTATCACCACATGGATACCAGCTATAAGAGATGGAAATTACCTTTGCATAGGCCCAAGGATGAAGGAGGCCAACTCAGGAGGTTCTCTAGTAGTGAAAACCCTCCTTTCCATGAAGATTTGTTCGAAGAGTATTTCTGATACACCTATTATTCAGCTGGTCAGGTTTTGGGAGTAGAGGTTCCGCCTCTCATGTCGATTGCCCCAATGGTCTTAGCTACAGACATATAGAGAAAGGATGCCAGGCCATTTGATTATGC